>JBBBDQ010029864.1:0-532657 GCA_037127315.1 Ascarosepion bandense
TAAGCCTTGACCTTAATTGTAGAGGCTGATTGGTTAAAAAAATTTACAAGTTTAGTTTGATTGGGTTTTTCTATTCACACCCCAGGAAGGAAACATTAAACCACCTTCTAAGATGGATTGCGTTAAGCAAAATAACTCATTTTCTTAAAAGTTTAAACACTCTTGAAATAAAAACCAATAAAGTTCAAGTAAGTAAATGGGCAAAATGTTTTGTTGTGGTTATTTTTTTTTCTTACACAAAAAGTTCTTACAATCTTAAAAAAGTAACAGGTAAAAAAAAAAAGTTAAAGTTTACTTTTTAAATTAAAAAAACTAAAAAGATAGTATTTAAAAACATTTAGTAGTCAATTATATACAAACTTATAGAAAATAATCCACAATTATTTTTTAAATAATAAGTAGTAGTAAGATACTTTCAAGACAATTTAATTCAAATGATAATTCACCACACTGATGGGTGTGTACAATAATTTAAGTAATTTGTAATGAACATTTTAACATTAACAACTAATTTACATTTTACACAGTTCAAATTGGATTGTTACATGTTTAAAATAACTGAATAAAAATACTTCAAAACAAGTTTTAACGAAAGAACAAGCTTTTTGTGTCACTATAAAATTTTAATGCGGAGTATTTGTCACGCACGACTCTTCATCAGAGAGCATTTTAAAATCGGCAAATTTTGCTAAACTAGATATTTTTGTCATGAATGTCATGTTACTAGTAAAGTACTCAAGTTAAAGATAAACTTAAAATCTACAAGTAGTAGCGGTTTGAAAAGCCAACAGCTAAGCTTAAATGGAACAGTACCAAAAAGTAATATTATCACTACTACTCACTCACATCTTAAAGATTTTCATGAGGACACTAAAAAAAAAAATTCAGGACATCAATGCCATATATATATATATATATATATATATATATATATATATATATATATATATACCCTATTACAGACGAACGCGCACACACATGTAACATTCAAAGTACTCTTCAACAAAATGAAGTCTCAAAAGCTCTGTTTGCAAATGAAGTAGTAAATATACCCAAAACAGAAAATCTTAAATGTATTGTATGTGCAAAGATCTCCCTTTCAAGTTCCTGCTGGTAGATGGTAAGAAAAATATAAACAGAAATAACCATATACGGTAGGAACACCCTGCAAGAGATTGGTCAAAAAGTGGGGGATCAACATTTAATACATTATCTAATTAAAAATCATGCATTTAATGCCAAGTTAATTCCTATAGGAAGCATATGCTGTTCATCATAATGTCTTCGAACTAAAAAATAAAAATTCGTATGCATTGCTAATGCAATGAAATCCAAACAATACGGTTCGGGTTAGGTTAAGTACGCGACACAAAAATATTGTAGGCATTGGTTAGGACCTGCAGTCTATTTAAAAAAAAAACTTTAAAAATATACTTCCACTTGAAATTTAATACTTTTTAAATTTAATACATATTTTTATAACTTATTTTAAAAATAGCGATTGACTTTCTTTGCTTTGTTGTATATTTTTCAAACAAAATGTGTAAATTTATTAGATATTAATAATCTTTATTATTTAGTTTCTAAATGATCCTAGTCTAAAAACCCCTTTGTCAGCATTTAAGACAGAATATTGGTTATGAAGCATGTTATGTACCCACTTTGTGACCAAAACGTTTGGATGTCATTTTTAGAAGGTATGGATGGAAGAACTAAAGAATTATTGTGTTTCCATACAAAATACATACAATTACAATATAAAAACATAGACTCAGGTTTTTAAAAAAAAAGCATTTATTAAAAATGTACAACAAATCTACACTTTTTTGTATGTACGTTTACCGTTTATTTTATTTGGAGATTCAATGAATGACAGAGAGAATGCAAAAAAAAACTCATAAAAGTAAAACAGAACATTGAAAACTAAAAGCATATTCGGTAATTCGCAGTGCATAAGAGGAATTATAAAAACAAGAACAAAACGTAAGAAAAACAAAAATAAGTCAACAATAACAAAAAAAGAATACGAAAATATCAAAAGAAATGAAAAAAACGATGGCTACTCACAAAGTTGTTGTCTATGTGCTATGCTTGAATGTGAAGCAGAGTATATGTATATATATCATTTAAAATAAAAAATATCATCCCAGCCCGTTCCAGGAGCTGGCCCCACCATACCTAGGGCAGCACATGATGCGTACAGTGACGTCAGTTCGCGGGAATGGCGGCTTGCTATGTATTTTATGTGTGTGTATATGTGCGATGGTTTTTTGAAGTATGTAATTGTAAATACATAAGTGAACACCCAAATTATCTCGTACCAATAATGGAACACGTATTGAAATGTGTAAATTTGTATTTTATAATAATTTTAGGCTTGTACGTGCATAGATTGCTTCGCTAAACTTAAACCAGAATAATGTGAAGTGCGTATGTCACTGTAGATGAGGAGAACACATAACAGTTTATACAAGTAAGTTACATACATAAATATCTTTTTAAAAGTTAGACATCTGGAGATGTATGTTGCTTAAAAAGTTAAAAGTGTTACTTTATAAAACTTTATATTTGTTAAGTTAAGTTCAAGTTAATACTTTTTAACACTTTTATTTATTTTTTTTAGTTCAGGGTTTGAATTAAACTTTTAAGAGAAAAGTTTTTAAAATAGCGATTTTGAAAATTTTTACTTAAAACAATCTGATAGAATTCATCTGGACAAAGTCTGCTCACTAGACATTGGCACTTTATTTCCTTACTGCATGTCACTCATGAATATTTAAAATTTACCAGTATTTGATAGATTGTTATTAATTGTTAATGTTAAGTTGTCATTAATTGTTAAGTCACAAAAAAAAACTTTCTGTCTTCTTCCCATTTGGTGAATAGTAGAAGAAAACAGATCTGTGACACTTGACACAACTCAGAGACGACTAAGTCGATGACGCAGGTGCTGCTCACCACTGTAAACCACTTGTCTTTGTAGGTGTGGGACAGGTGTAAATTAAAGCAAGTAAATATTACCAAATATCAAATAAGCCCAGTAAGGCTATAAACTTCCACCAGCAAGATATACAAAACAAAAAAAGATATGGGCTGGTTTGGATGATATTTTTTTTATTTAATTTCCGTGAATGCGTACTAAGACTAAAAGACTAAGTCACTACTTAAGTAACTTATTTCAACTTTATTTCCGAAGCCTTGATGCTTTTTTTGTTTTCCTTTTTTTGTTGTTGTTGTTTTTTGCTTTGTTTTTTTTTTTGTTGTTGTTTTTTTTTACTTTTTTTACTTTTTTTTGTCTCAAAAGTTCAGCAATGGTAGAAAAATAAAACCATTATCTTTTTTGTAAATTTTCTTTAATCTTATTGAAGAACGATATGAAATTGATTGGTGTTTTTACTTTTTTACTTGCTTTTCGTCGTAAGTGTCAATAATGGTAATTTAAATTATTTATTTGTTACAATTTTGCATTTACTGAGTTTTAACTGGATTGTTTCTTATTCTCTTCACATTTATTTATTGTTTTCTTTTTTAGTTTCTTTTCTTGTTTTTGTGTGTGTGTCTCTCTCTCTGCGCTTTTCTTTGCAATTTTTTGTTACTTTGTAAACTACCGTACTCTACAGTACATTTTACTTTTCTTTTTTCTTTTTCTTTTTTTTTTTTTAACCTCAAACCGATAATTCTCTCTCTGCGTATACCTGAATACCTCGACGTGGTACAATGGTTAGCAAGTTTGTCTTAGAACATGTTACAACTGAGTAGTGAGTTCGATTCTCACTGGGTGCTCCATACTTTCGGTATCGTACCACATCTAAGCGACACTTAAGTTAAAATCCTTTGCACTCAGGTACCTTTTCTTTTTTTATTCTTTGTCATTTAAAAATTCTTCAAAAATGTTTATCCCACGCACTCTCTGACCCTTACAATGTTTTTTACATTTAATCATTAAATTTTAATGTTTTTATCATTCTGATAGATAGAAATAAATACATGCATCAATACTCAATAGATAGTTGATTTTTTATTTTTATCTAAACGCCGCTTAGATGTGGCACAAGGCTGAAAGTATGGGGTACCCAGTGAGGATTGAATTCACTTATTCAGTTGTAATAGATTAGATTCTAGCAAGACAAGCTTGCTAACCATTATACCACGCCCAGATAAATAGATAGCAATGTTGTAATTTGGGTGGAATGAAACCAAAATTTAATACAAATAATAAAAGTAATAAAATTGTACTGAAAGATTCGTTCATAAATCTACGTTTCGTTTCAACTTTTTGTTTTATTTCTCATCTTGTATTAGTAATAGTAACGAACTGTTAAAAAAAAGAAGTGAGAAAGCATTGAAATTGCATTGTTGACTTATCCCGGTTCACACTCCTCCCCGTTTTTCTTGCTTGTTTATTGTTTTTGTTTTTGTTTTTGTTTTGTTTTTTTACCAAGAGAAGATCCCTTGTTTCTTGTTTAGGATTGGGTTTACGGTCCCTTCTAAAATTTGCTTCAACTCTATAAAACGTCTCCCCCTAAACTTTGACATTTTATTTACTATTTTTTTTTTTCAATATAGGTTGCCTATTGTTCAGTTCATCCCCCCACACACACACACACACCGTCTTTTGAACAGGAATACAGATTTAACGCTTGTTTCATATTTAAGATTGGGATTTCTGTTCTTTCTAAAATATTTTCAATCTCTTTCACTCCCAGTAGTAGTCCTTTGCACTTTAGTGACATTATCGCCTTGATAATTGATTTAAAAAATTAGAAGATTGTTTTATTGACTTTGATTAAAGTATGACATTAAGAAATCTTCCTACATCTACGGTGCATGTGTGTGTACGACGATTTTGTGTGCGTGTGCGTGTGTGTATTCCGGAATCTGAATTGATGTGCAGACGAAGGTACATCAATGAGACCTTGAAAATAATTAAAATAATAATGAAAGAATTAAAAATAAAAAGTTTTCATTTTTCATTTTACAGTTTACTCAAACAACAAATATTTTTTATTCTTTATGATCTCTTCTTTTCAAAGCTGCATACTTCAGTGACTTAAACATTAGTGGCTTAAACATTCCGTGACTTAAACATTATCAAGCATTAATGAAATTTTCAAATGGAAATTCATCTACTAACACACCACTCAATAAGTCCCGGGTCTGACATATAGATGGCGTCACTAAGAAAAAAAAATTCACATGATTTTTATGAAGTACTAATCTTCAAATGGCACGTGACAAAATTTGGACCCAGTTGGAATATTAGTTTACAAATTACAGTTATTTAAGTGTTGCAAATTTTCAAAACAATGGAAAAATCTGAATTTCGTGTGTTGATAAAGCATTGCTTTCTTATGGAAAAAAATCTACTGTTCAAGTAAAGCAATGGTTTCATGAATGTTATTCGAACTCTGCTCCGACGCAAACAATGGTGAAGAGATGGTATGCTAACTTTAAACGCGGTCGTACAGACACAAATGATGCTGAACGCTCAGGTCGCACAAAATTGGCAGTTGTCCCGGAAAACACGAAAAAGATCCACAAACTCGTTTTGGTCGATCATAAATTGAAGTTGCGTGAGATAGCAGAGCAGTTGAACATATCAGAAGACAGTGCACTCACCATTTTGTATGAATGTGTGTCAATGAAAAAACTGTGTCCAAATGGGTACCGCGTTTGCTCACAGTCGATCAAAAACAACAACGCGTCAGTGATTCAAAACGTTGTTTTCAACTGTTTCAACGCAACAAAAAGTTTTTGCGTAAATATGTGACAATGGATTAAACATGGATCCACCACTTCACTCCGGAATCATATCGACAGTCAACTGAGTGGACAGCAACAGGTGAAAGCAGTTCAAAGTGACCAAAGAAGCAAACATCAGCCTCCGTATTTTGGGATACGCAAGGTATTTTGTTCATCAATTACGTTTAGAAAGGAAAACCATCAATAGCGAATATTATATAGCATTATTGGTGCGTTTGAAGGAATGAATCGCCAAAACACGGTCACAAATGAAGAAGAAAAAGTGATCTTTCACCAAGATAATGTACTGTGTCACAAGTTGCTCGCAACGATGGCAAAATTACATGAATTGCATTTTGAATTGCTTCCACATCCATCCTATTCTCCAGATCTGCCCCCCAGCGACTACTAGCTGTTTGCACATCTCAAAAGAATGCTTCCAGGGAAGTTCTAATGAAGAAGGGATATCGGAAACTGAGGCGTATTTTGAGGTCAAAGACAACTCATTCTACAAAAAAGGCACCGAGTTGTTAGAGAAGCCTTAGAATCAGTGTATCACCCTAGAAGGAGACTATGTTGATAAATAAAGACGAATTTTGCCTAAAAGTTGTTGTTTTATTAGTTAGGCCCGGTATTTATTGAGTGATATGTTAACTACACATGACACACAACGAACTTATTGATTTCGTCTCAATTCATAACAAAATTCCAGTTGAAAAAGTCTCAGCTGACAAAACCCAGTGGACAATATCCCAGCTTCTTATCCCAAAAGTAGACAAAACCCCAGTCTCAATATTAATAAGGTTAGGTGTAAAGGCTATTCACCTGTTAAGATAACAATAACATACCGTCACCTAAGAGTATGTAGAGAAATTCCTGCAGGGTGTTGGATCTTGCATTCGTTGATTCATTCATTAAAATGGAACATAAATTTATGAGCATAAAATAAATTAGTTGTATTTATTGAATATTGTGTTCATTTAATATTAGAGTTTATATTAAGTGTAAAACTA
Organism: Ascarosepion bandense; assembly: GCA_037127315.1. Taxonomy (NCBI): domain Eukaryota; kingdom Metazoa; phylum Mollusca; class Cephalopoda; order Sepiida; family Sepiidae; genus Ascarosepion; species Ascarosepion bandense. The sequence goes on from JBBBDQ010029864.1 coordinate 6,756, forward strand.
TACAGGGCGCGATGGATAAATAAATTGTTGTCTAAATCAGTGCTACTCAAAGTGTGATACGCGTATCGTCGCCGGTACATGAGCCATCGTCTGCCGGTACGCGGAGATTTTCCAGAAAAGAAAGAAACAATAGTAAAACTCTATGCCACGAGAGACTGCCAGGATATTTGACTCGTTTTTTTTTTTTTTTTTGTTTTTTTTTTTACATTTTCATTGTTTGTCTATTTTTTAAAAGATTAATGCCTTTTATTAAATTCAAATTGCTTATTAATATTAACTTTACATATTTTTTCTGGATTATTAAAAATATATACCCTCGAAACCAGTGGCCATAACTAATATAGCACAAATGTTACCGGTCAATGGCACACTGAGAAGATTTGTTACGTCAATGATTAGGGACCCCAATTTTCCGCAATCACGGAATCGCGGATGGAATCGCGGATGGAATCGCGGAATTGTCGATTTGAAACGGAATTCCGTTTTTTTAGTGAAATCATTTTCCATGTCAAATTAATCATTTCATTCAATTTTGTTTTTCTTTTTTCCATAAAATACTCAAGGTTTGTAAATATAATATATAATAAAATAACATGACCCTGTAATATTTCTAAAAAAAATTTAAGCCCCCCCCCCCCTCAAAAAAAAAACATTTTAAAATCAGTTTCTGCACTCATACAAAAAAAAATTCCTAGAAAACAATCTCATTTTGGCAAATTTAAAAAAAAAAAACGTTTTGAAAATATAGCGGATGTAGATCAAAGATAATGTCTAACCCCTTCTAAATACACTATGTCACTGCACTGATTAAGTGGAAGTGGGTTTTATAACAAGTTTTAACCTAAAAATGAATGAAGAAACTAAACGAGGAAGATTATTTTTAATAATCTTTTTTTTGTTTCATTTTATTTCTTATCTTTACGAAATGCTATATTTCTCTCATTCATTTATGAGAAATATAGAAAAATGTTTTCTTTCAACATTATGTAGTTTTCCAGCTATCTAAAGAAATTTTTTTTTTAATTCACTTTCTACACTTATAAAAAAATTCTAGAAAATATACTTTATCTTATTTTCAAATATTAAAAAAAATCTCAAGAAAATTTAACACAAAAGCAACTCAAACTAAATTAGTATTCCCCTCCCTACAATGTCTCTGTCGCTCTGATTAAGTGGAAGTAGGGTTTTTAAACAATACTTGTAACTTAAAAATGAATGAAAGGAAAAAGAGCAAGATCAAAGCAATACATTTTTAATAATCTATTTATATGGTTTTATCTTATAACTTATTTTTATGAAATGGTACATTTCTCTCTTACAGTTTAGAAATAGAGAAAAAAAGTTTTCTTCTTCAAACATGAGACTACAGTTTAAAATCAAGACACATTACAATTCTCTCTGATTTTTTCATCAAAATGGCTGAAACAAGTTTTAAAATTTCATCTGCTCCCCCAAAAAGAAAAAGAACGACCCCAGTATCTAAAATTTGTGCAAAAGCTAGAGTTGAACAATTTCCCTACGACTTTTATGCAGAAGATAATATGCTATTTTGCAAATTTTGTCTACATAGTGTCGATATTTTTAGGATTGATACAATCAAAGACCACATTAGGTCAAAAGTGCATATGAGAAAAAAATCTTCAACTGAGTCATCTCAAGTGAAGCAGAAAACAATTTCCACAATGTTCAAAAGTAAAGACAAACGAGATGAATTTATTCTTGAATTTTTAAAAATGTGCACTTTATCGGACATTCCTCTGCACAAAATTGATAAAATGATGAGACCATTTTTATTAAAATACTGTAAGGAAGGTGGCTCTATTCCAAGTGTAAATTGTATTAGGGAGCTTCATCTACCAAAATTATTTGCTGGTCACTTAGCTGCTTTAAAATCCAAGCTTGCGAACGAATGGATTAGCATTATAACAGATGAAACAACAGACTGTCGTGACCACAGCATTTTAAATATTATTGCAAACATTCGTGGTGAGTCATTTCTTATTGATGTTGTTACCCTGTCAGAATGCAATCATCAAACAGTAAGTCAAGCATGTGTCCGAGCTGTAACTCATTTTGACATAGAATTTGATAAGATCCTTGCCTTTGTAACAGATTCTGCAGCCTATTGCAAAAAAGCTCATAGAGAAGTCTTAACAAATATATTTAACAACAGCTACCATGTGTTGTGTTTGGCACACATTTTAAATCTAGTTGGTGAAGTATTCTCAAATTGGCCAGCATTTGATGATGTTACCCAGCTCACTACTTTCATCAAATCAGCCTTTTTTAGAAAGCCGAGTCGAAAAAAGCGATATTTTAAATGGCTTGAAAATTATTTACCTAAAGAACAAGTGAAACTACCTCCTGTCCCAGTGGCAACCAGATGGAATTCCTGGTTTAATGCTGCCAGATATCATTCACCTTTCATACAATTTTATGAAGGATTCTTTAAGCAAGAAAAGAGTCATGGCCTTGCAGTGGAGAGAATTCTTGAATTAGTAGTTGATGATCGACTACATCATGCCTCTTACCTTAATCTGCGCCTAAATCTGTATTTTATTACAGAGAACTGCACACGTTTAATAAAAGCTTTGACAAGCTTAGAAGAAACTAAGTCCCCACTTGCGTGTGTTGCTTATAATATAATGGAAGATGTGAAACAATATTTACATGCTGGTATATCAAAATCCACATTTGGCCTTGAAACTGACCGTCTTCTGTCTGAACTAAAAACCGCAGAAAGGGAGAAAGTTATCTCAAACTTTCAAGATTTGTTCAGCCTATCTTTTTCTAAATTGAATAAATACCTGGAAGCCCACCCTGTGTATAACTTTTACAATGCAGCTCGTATATTTGATCCAAGACAACTACCCTGTATAAGTCACAATATGGATAGATTTGCAGCTATTAAAGACTTTCAAAATCCTTCAAATTTTTAGCTGTTTTTCAGTTTGTCATATTTTTTTAAAATATTTGAATTAATGTTTAAATTTTGTTAGAGTATTTATTATTGTGACTGAAATAAGGTTTTGCAAAAAATTGTAGTTAATTTTTTGTTAATATACTTGGAGTTATTTGTTGTTAATACTTTCTGAGATGATAAAAATTTCAACATGTAAAAACCTCTATTTCTTCAAATAGAATAAAAGTTTGAAATGTTTTATAAGTTTTAATTTTTCTTAATTTTTCTCATAAAAGTATTATAAATTCAATAAACCTAATAACTAAGGAAAATTAAATTTTGCAAATGTGAAAACGGAAAAAAACTGAATTTACCAAAAGTGAAAACGGAAAAAAACGGAATTTACTAAAAGTCGAAACGGAATCAAGGAAAATTTGAAACGGAAAATCGGGGTCCCTAAATGATGACTGCCCTTAGAATGAACAATATATCATGTCCTCATTTTAATTACAGATAGTCTCAAAATGTCCCTGAAATAGTCAGTCAGTTAAGTGCCATACTCTTGGGCGATCATGTCTCGAAGGAGACATGACTGACTGGGCAGAAGATTATCCCGCAGTAGGTTGCCATTGCTTTCTGCGGTAGACTGGTTGCCGACCAAGGCTATAGAACCCAGTCTGTCCTGCTATTTAACCGATAACTGGAAGGAAGAGACGGATTAATACCTTTCTCAAAGGTATTTGCGCGTAAGTGAATACAATGGATTCAACTGGAAACATATCTCAAAAAAAAAAAAATTCGGGGTTCACAGTTCCCCCACCCTCTTACTCAGCTGGATTGGCTTGCTTTGCTTGCCGGTCCTTGGCACATTGAAAAAAAAAACTACCGGTCCGCCACATCAAATAGTTTGAGAAGCAATGGTCTAAATTACGCAAAAATTACACTGACATCTCATTTTAACAGATATATTTACCAAAATAACACCAAAATATCTTGAAATACTAAAGAGTAACATTATTCAATAAAATTACCATTGGCTTCAACCACGGCCACCAGACGACTTTGGATTCTACTGCAACTCATCTGGACGGTCCATTTCGGCGGACCTGATGCAGACTACCACCACGTTTAATTTCTTTGTTTTTCGTTTTTTTTACTTTTTTTCAGCGCAGTCCTATCGATTGTTACTTAAACTTTCCGATTATCAAAAAAAAAAATTTGAAAAATTACAATATTTACACAAATTTGGGGTGGGGGTCAGTTTATCATACAACGTTAAAGTAAATCGATCCTCCATTTTAAATCCACTCGCGTTGGGGTCGCTTTGTTTATGTTCATTTCGTTGTTATTCATTTTTTTTTTTTTTTCCTTTTTTTTCAGCGCAGTTCTATCGATTGTTACTTAAACTTTCCGATTATCAAAAAAAAAATTGAAAAATTACAATACTTGAACAAATTAGTGGTGGGGGGGGGTCAGTTTCTTATACAACGTTAAAGTAAATCGATCCTCCATTTTCAATTCACTATAAGGTTGTATGAGAAACTGCTCCCACTAAAATTATTTAAATATTGAAATTTTTGCCTTTTTTTTTTTTTTTTTTTTTTTTTTTTTTTTGTCATTCGTACAGTTTAAAGTATAAAAGATAATATTGCACTGAAAAAAGTCCAAAAAATTTGATAATGAACAAATTTACAGGTGGCGGTAATGTCGTACCAGCGACTGGTTTCAAATAACGTTGTATGAGAAACTGATCCCCCCGCCCCAAAAAATCTTTAAATATTGAAATTTTTCAAAATTTTTTTGTCAATCGTAAAGATAAGTGGTTAATCGATAAGACTGCGCTGAAAAAATAAGAAAAAATAAAAACGAAATTAAACGTGGTGGTAGTCTGCTTCAGGTCCGCCTCTATTTCTTGAAGTTAGTGAACGCTGCCATAATCCTTGCATTCAGTTCGTCTTTGATGTTACAAAGAGTTTTGTTTGACTCTCGTTCAACCGCGCCCCAAGGAGGTTGCAGTCTGGAAATTAGGTGGCCAGATATAAGGGATAATTTGGTCACAGAAATTGTCTGACAGCCATGACTTGGTTCTCCCGCTTGTGTGGCATGGTGCATAATCCTGTTGCTAGACAAAAGATCTCTCAACAACCACCCTCTTGAACCAGGGCAGCACTACCTCCTAAAGACACTATGATGTTGACTGACTGAATCATACAACTCTTTCGTAATTTTCTGCACTGTCCTTGATTGACACCCAAACATTATGAAATGTTCGTATTAGAGCTTCCGGTGCGAATGCCAAGCAGTACAGCATGTCGTTTGCAAATTTCTGGCGAATTAAGCTGCATTAGTGTAAGTTTTCCTCTAACCGACTGTACTATACTGTGCAGTCGACAGAATTAAAAAAAAATCAACGCGCATGCGCGAAATTAAAAATGTAAAATAGCGACAATTTACCCATCGCATCATGTATATATTGGAATTGTCTCAATTTGGTATTACAGTTTGAATTAAAAATTCCTTGAATTTTTAATGTTAAATTTGTTTCCTTTTGTATATGAGACTTATTGGAATTTTGTCTACTTTTGGGTTAAATAGGCTTTTGTTTGGTGGTATTTTTCTGTTTTTAGTACCATAATTTCCAAATTATCTCGAATACATTACAGCTGCAGTTGTCTTAAAATCTAGATTATGATTTTCAAGCTAGACTTTGCCAAAGTCACTTTGGTAAGAAGTTTTTAAGAAAAGACAGTGAAATAAGTGTTTCAAAATGTGGAACAATAATAAATATTAACAATAAATTTAACACGGATATGCATTTTTAAAAAAGATAAGATTTCACCCTAACAGCTGACAAAATATTCAATGGCATCATGAAAATAAACTAAAATGACGCAACCCGGTTCACACTCCACCCACGTCTATTGAAGAAGTGAAGAGTCTCATCCCTTGTTCCCTGTTTAGGATGTGGTTTCCGGTTTTCTCTTTTCCAATCTTTTCCCTCTTTTCTTTTTTTTTTTTTTCAATTGGAGTAGATAGACTAAATTATCGCCCGGTTCACACCCACCCACGTCTATTGAACAGGTGAAGAGGCTCATCCCTTGTTTCCTGTTTAGGATGTGGTTTCCGGTTTTTCTCTTTTCTAATGTTCTCACTCTTATGTAGCCCCCTGCACATCAGTGGCGTTACCGCCTTGCTTGGAGTGATATGATTAAATATATATATATATATATATATATATATATATATATATATATATATAAATTTGTATTTTTTAACATAAAAAGCACCCCACCAAAAAAAAAAAATCAATCTGCGTTCAATAGACACGACACTCTTCTAGAGAAAGTGAGTAATGAGTTATTTTTTGTTTTAAGTTTCTATTTTTATAAATCATTTTAAATTTAGAAGTAATAACATTTAAAAAGGCAATAGCATCGACACTAAAAAAAGAAAACTAAATTAGAAATTAAAGTTTCAAAGGGTAGATCAGGAAAGTAACATTTCTTCACTCGATGTGACGAGTTCTTAAAGAAAGAATGAAACAAATAAGGTGTACTACAGTCAGTCAGTTGAAGTGCCATACGTGATACAGGCTTGGGCGATCATGTCTCGAAAGAGACATGACTGACTGGGCAGAAGATTATCCCGCAGTAGGTTGCCATTGCTTTCTGCGGTAGACTGGTTGCCGACCAAGGCTATAGAATCCAATCTGTCCTGCTATTTAACCCATAACTGGAAGGAAGAGACGGATTAATACCTTTCCCAAGGGTATTTGCGCGTAAATGAATACAATGGATTCAACTGGAATTCGAACTCGGCTACCCGGTTTCTCATTCCGAGCCGATATCCACTGTACCACAACACTGAAAAAATAATGATATTCTTAAAAGTGTTAGGATAATTTTTTCAGCAAGAGATTTTGAATATTTTGGAGAGTACTTTTTTAAAAACATCGGTAAAAAGATTGAAAAAAATGCATTGTGTGGTTAAGAACCGAATCGTGTTTTTAAAATGCTTAACTGATTCTAAAAAAAATTCATGGGATATGATGGATTCATAGGAATCACTGATCTATAGATGATATTAATTAACATCATTTAAGAAAATTGAGGGAATTTCAATTTTATATTTATCCAGGTATCTTAATTCATAAATGGATCTCCAAAATTCGCCAAAAAAGACAATATTCAATACATGATGGACAAAAAGAATAATGAAAGCAAAAAAAAAAATTAAAAATGTCAAAATCTTTGCGTTATTTTAAAATGAATGATCAACCAAATAATTTTTTATATATTAAAAATTGTTGTTTTTTATTTTTTATTTATTTATTTTTTTTTTAACATCGGAAGTTATTGTTTAAAAAAACTTTTGGTTTGTTTGTTTGTTTGTTTGTTTTTGTTTTTTTTTATTTTTTTTATTTTATTTTTTTGCCAGATCTTAAATTTATATTTTAATTTTATGCTATTTGAGCGTTTTTTATGGTGAAAACACGATTGAAAATTTTTATAAAAAGAATATAACTGTTGGATTTTAAAAGATTTTAATGAAGCTTTCAGGACTTATTCAGAAATGAATTAAATTATGTTTTACAGTTTCTTTTAAAAAATATTTGTAATATTTTTTAACCTTCCATTCCACACACACACACACACACATTTAATGATATGAAATTTCGAGAAACCTTTTTGTATTGCTTAATGTTTATATTTGTTATAAGAACAAATCCTTGGAGAATTTAAAAATTTAAATCATCAAATCTTTTTGACCAATCAGGACCCCCATTTGTAAGACATCTTAAAATAAAAATGCATTAAAAGTGACTGTGTGAAAAGACGTAAACACGGCAGTCCATACACGACATTATCATAAAATAAAGAGCGATACCTATAGTAAATTTAAAATATACTGGTATTTTTCTTACATTTCCTCAACAAGTAAGTAAACCAGAGTACTCAAAATTCAATAAAGTACTAGAATGCCTGAAATATTTAAAAGATTACTGGGTAGTTTTATATATATACAGCTGCACAAACAACCTAGAAAAAATCATAACTAACCATAACAAATCTAAATCAACACTTAGACCAAAATAAAACCGGCAACCAAAACACAATCAAACCCAACAACGAAAACATGTGTAATTGTAAAAACCCTAGCAACTGCCCACTACAAAATAAATGTAAAACAAACTCAATAATCTATCAATGCAACATAACATCCATCGAAAATCTAACTATAAATAAAGTGTATATCGGATCAACTAAGAATACTTTTAAGCAGCGCTGGTACTTGCACCTAACCTCATTTAAAAACAGCTTATACCGAAACCAAACATCCCTTTCCACATACTTTTGGAAGCTAAAGGATTCAAAACAGAAACCCAAAGTAAAATGGAAAATCCTAGAAAAAACTAGAACTTGCAACTCACTTAACGACATCTGCCCTTTATGTCTAAGTGAAAAACTACACATTCTTCAGTACCCTAACAGCAACGATTTATTAAACCGTAGAGACGAATTAGCAGTAATATGCAAACATCGCAAATATTTCTCGCTAAAATTTAAGTAAACAAATAAACACCCCACCCCCGAAACCCCACTCCAAAACACAAAAATACACACAACCAACCCTAAAAATAAACAGAAAAAGAAAACAAACCATTTACAATACCAACAAAAAATAATGCAGCTGCAGCAGAATAGTAAAAAAATAAATAAAAATATCGACACGATAAAAAACAAAAAATAAAAAACAAAAAAGCACACACCCCAATACAAAATAACATAAATTAAATTAAGAAGAAACCAACCCAAAAACAAAACAACACCTACCAACCCCTAAACCAAATAACACGCAAGGCGCCAGCAGCCTAAACCCTCACAAGATAAATAGATTAACCTATCCTGAACTCAGCCACAAACAAACACTTAACCCTAAGACCTTAAAAAGGTCAACAGAACTCAAAATACAGACCAACCCCTCTAACACCAAAAACAAAAAAACAAAAAAAACAAATCTAACACAAATAAACGGGCTTTTCAACTAGATAATTCTCATTTCTAAAAAATCACCTGAAGATGAAGCCAACCACATAATGGGCTGGCTTCGAAACGCGAAAATTTTTGTGTAGTGATACTATGAATTTATAAAAACATTGTAACAACCATTACAGTATAACGCCCTACATTTGTATCGAGCACTCTTTATGAAAGTAAATGCATGAACAAAAGGTTAAAAAACCTACGAGTTCAACAACTTAGTTACAATACTATATATATATATATATATATATATATATATATATATATATATATATATATATATATATAAATATAAATATATATATATATATATATATATATATATATATATATAAATATATATATATATATATATATATATATATATATATATATATATATATATATATATATATATATATATATATATATATATATATAAAGGTATCTACGTTGTATTCATCATGTAATTTTATAACAATTATCTCTTATTTAGATAGATTTTACAAACATCAGTTGCTTTTTGGCGATATTTAAAGTAAAAATAATAATAAGTAATATTTGTTTTAGTTCAAATTGACTAAACTTTAAATCAGCTATTTTTTTTAAATAACGTTTCAGAAAAGTATATTTTATTTTTGAAAGCTTTTTTAATAAAGAGTTATGTTTACAGATATGTCAATATAAACGATTTTATCGATTTTAATTATAATCATCAAAAATGGTTTTAATCAATGTAAATTCATTTTGAAAAACAGTAAAGTATTTTGCCGATTAGAAATATCAAATTTAATCTATTAGCTTGTAATTAAAACTAAAATATAAGCTTCAAGAAAATTTTATAATTTTTAAAAGACACTTTAAACCTTAGGTACCGTGCATAAATATTCTTTAAATACCATGGTAAATTTTGTTGGTAACCACTCTATGAAAAGATAAACTCTGAATTCCAAATAGTGGAGAAAGCAACCTAGAAACCACACCACTACTCTGTTCAAGAATGCGTAGCAATTCATAGATTATATAAAGAAAAGAAAGTTATAAAGATACAAGATCGCCTACGTGATTATGGGACAGGACATGAAAAATAGGGCAAACATGTCCACAATAATACTTAGTGTCAAAAGGACAGTTTTTTGTTTGTTTGTTTTATGACACCGTTCTTTGTTTTAATTACGTTCATTTTTCGGCAATGTTTATTGCTTTAAAACGCGATGATTGGAATTGTAATACAAAAAAAATTACATATATGAAAGTAAATTTATACATTTTCATTGTTTATGAAAACTGATAACAAAGCTACTAAACACTATTTATTTATTCATTAGATTATTTTACAAGAATAATTTTATTTACATTACAGCATTAAAAATTGATACAATTAGAACTAAATCTAATGCAATAAAATATTTATCAGTTATTTTGCGAATAAAAGCTTTATTTAAGCCCTTAATTCCGTATAATATAATATATTCAGCAGATGTTTCTGTTATGTTTGGTTATGGTATTTCTGGACAAATTTTTTACATGATTCAGTCTTTATTATCAAATCGCGAAATAAACATTATCTTGAATGGCCACTCTTCTAGATCTTTTTGCATTAATGCAGGTGTTCTTCAGGACTTTATCCTAGAACCTACGATCTTCCTAATTTTCATCAACGAACTTCCTTAATAGTAAATTCAATCGGTCTGACAAGAGTGTAGATCCTCATTCTGAGATGATCACAAAAAATACTATTAAATCTTGATAGAATCGTTAAATACATAGAAAATAAAACAACAATGTTTACATTGTAGCTGAGCGACAATTTATCCATCGAGAGTAATAGTTTTGAAGAAATATGACAAATTAAGTTTAAAAGAGAATCCAAATTCAAACTTGAAATAATCACTTCTGATTGGCTAATTTTTTCAAATATTTAAAATACGCCTGCACAGATATTTTTAGGTTTAAAATAACGTGTAAAATTTAAATGTTTTTTGAGCCTGTCAAGTGACCAAAAGTAGTATAATTCTGTAACGCGAAGCAGAATCCCCAGTGAAAGCTGCGACTCGGAAGAAACAGGCATCACGACCCTTTTTCCTGATAATTCGAAACTGAAAAGTACTGCTCATCATAAGGAGCCCTTTTTCTCACTCAACTATTTTCACGAACCTAGATGAGAAAGTTTCAAAGTTAACACATGAACAAACTTTTCTCTCTGCGAAGAAATCTTAATTTTGTAACCCTAAAACGTTACTGCGTGAGTAATCACCGAAACGGAGGTTGGGAATAATAGCATATCAACAAGTCCAAGACTCGCACGCTGCGTGAAGTAGATACACTGCTAGTACACTGCTAATCAATATATCACTCCATTTCAATAATGTTAACGTATTTAAAAGGATAAGAACATAACATTACTGCAAAACAGTGGCAGTAAAATGCCTTGCTTGAAGCGATATGATTATAAAAAAATATATATATATAGGTAGGTATACAACACTTAACATACAAAAATCAACAAAGGCCTGCACCAAAAAATCTTCCGTCAAAAGCATCTGAACATCGACCTTATTTGAATCAAACTCAGCTTCATTGAAAGAACAACCGAGAACTTTTCTACAAAAATAAAAAAAATATATAAAACATTTTATTTCCAGTTTATGAATGCAACTAAAGTTAGATAATTTTTAATATTCTTTCTTTCATTATTCTTGGCTGAAAATAGTTACATGTATTTTGGATTCTAATAACAAAAATCATTTACGAACATTTTATTAAACAAGAAAATCTTTGAATTGAATTGTTTAATGTGAATTAATTTTCTGCATATTCTTTAAATATTCTTTTGACCAAAAACTGTAATTACATCACACAAATAATCTTGTTGAAAATATTGTTTATTAATATTTATATTTCTGTCTATAAAAATTTGTTATTTATTGAACAGAGCCGTTTGATTACATCAATATTGACTTTGTGCCTGACATTGAATTCAAATGTTTGCGGAGTTGTTTCACGTGACCCGAACAAAGTTCCTTCTGATATATTAAAATTTATTCAACAATCCCGAACTCCGCAACAAGATCCATTTGGCAGCTACTCTCAAAAATTAACTACAGTCTGTTGTTAATAATACTTTAATGGCTTCTGCTCCAACGAACTTAAGTCACTGGTGCCTCTGCAACAGGTGTTTACTCGTGCAACTGGGTCCCACCCATTCACATTTAGATTAACCAAATACAGACGACAATTCTACTCCTGCAGCTTCTTCTCTCGCACTTCCCGCCTGTGGAACTCGCTTCCATATTCTTACTTTCCTGACGGCTACAACCTCCAGGAATTTAAATTCAATGTCAATACGCATCTATTAACCAGTTTACTCTAGTTCTTTCACCACCCCGTATATCTTTTCCTTTCTCTCCACCTTTGCAACTGTCATCACACCTGTATACATATCCTTCTCTTGCTCCTTTCCAACTGGTTCGTCTTCCTCTTCACTCTCTTCTACTTAATCTTTTTACTCTTATGTAGCCCCCTGCACATCAGTGGCATTACCGCCTTGCTCGGGGTGATACGATTAAAAAAGAAATTGGTGTAAGAGATAGCTTGTTAATGTTAACGCCTCCAAAACAAAACTGCTCTCTTTTAATTGTATGAGTGGGCTCTTTTTTACTTTCCATCAGCATTGCTGATGCTAACCTCCAAGAGAGTGCGCCTTCTTGGACTAACGTTTTCTGATAACATGAAGTGAAACGATTATATTGAATCATTTGCTGGTATGCTACTGGGAAAAATAGGTTCATGGTAGACATTTTTATTCTCACAAGAATCTTTCTTTCATATATATGTCTACCATTCGTCCTTGATTTAAATATTGCTACCACATATGGTCTGGTGCTTCTGTTATATATATGTAGAGATTCATGACAAAATCTCAAGAATTATCGGCAATGTTAGTGGCCCTAATCTGGCATCTCAGCTTCAGTCACTTTCCCACTATAGTAATATAATTTCCCTGTGACTTTCCTATAAATATCTTCATGGTAACTGTTCTAATAAGCTTTCTTCTTTGGTGTCTAGATTTTATGAATTTAATCGCAGTATTAGATTTGTGGCAAGGTCTCATCATTACGGATAGATGTAACCGTAAGTTCTATGTTAATAGTTTCTTCTTTCGCACTTCTCTACCGTGGAACTTTCTCCCGGTTTCTTGCTTCCCTGTCAACTTTAGTATTAAAAAATTAAATGCAATGTAAATCAATATCTTTGTCCTCTTCTGACACAGAATTAAAAAAAAAAACGAGTCGAGTCTTATGGGATGCTAGGATTTCCTAACTATGAAAAATATCAAATATGTGAGCATTGTTAGAAAACTTTCTTAGAGGTTGGGTCGATTTACCATGAATTTCAGTTGCAAACATAGGAGACCAATAAACTTGTGATGTACCCAACAGAAATAAATCCTTTTTGTACATATTGGATATTATTATTAATGTCTCAATTTGACTATAAAATTCCGAATTAAAAGTTCCTTGAATTTTAAATTTGTTTCTTTTTATACATGAGACTTTTATTTATGAGACTGGGATTTTGACCATTGAGTTTTTGTAATGTATTCCATTGAAATATATTTGAATGTTAAGTCATCCTCAGTCACTTTCCCGCCGACCTGGGGTTACCTGTGCCTTTTTCTTAAATACCTTCACGGTAATTGTTCGAGCGAGCGCTTCGCTTTGGTATCTAGATTTTATAAATTTAAGTGCAATACTAAACTGGTGTAGAGATCTGTTCAATTTACCGTTGAGCTGGCGAGATGTGCTCATCTGTGGAATTCTCTTCCAGCTCCATTCTTTCTAGCCAAGTTTAATCTGCAAAAAATTTAAATGCAGTATTAATCACTATCTATTGTCCTCCTGATTACTCTTTTCTTTTTCTGCTCACTATTAATGTTTCAATTCCTAATTCTTCCACAACTTGTAATCCCTTGTCTCTTAGTGTCTTTACTGCCTTGCTTCGAATGATGCTGATTAAAAAATTGTCCGCCAACATCGTACATGAGTTAGAGTCGAAAATTACTCGAATTCTTTTGTCACATTCCGTTTTAAAGACGCCAAGTAATGACCCAAGCCACCCACACCAGAAATAGAGGTATTACTTGTGGGGTTTACAGTCCTCCAGGGCTGGAGCTGATTCCATTAAATTTCATTCACCCGACAGGGCTGCGGTTAACGTATTTGAAATTTCTTCTTTACGACCTACTCATCCCACCAATTTTCATTTGACTACTCAGAAAAGGAAAATAACAAGACACACGGGGTTATGGGAAAGGACGAGGGGAGGGCTGGAATCAAGTGAACAAGAGACAGCAATATTGAATTTAACTGCTTCCATTTTTCTTATATATATAGTGACGTAAATTAATAAATATACATATGAGAAGGATGTACATAATTCAGGTGTTAGTAAAACAGTACTCAATGTATGAACAGAGCTGTATATATATATATATATATATATATATATATATATATATATATATAAAATAATATGTATTTTATACATATATAAATATATATATAATAATATGTATATATATATATATATATATATATATATATATATATATATATTAATAAATATACATATTATCCAACGTCTATGGCATGACTCGGAGTTTCATGCGTTATGCAATCATCAGGAGTTTGAAATATGCACCTGATGATTGCATAACACATGAAACTCCGAGTCGTGCCACAGACGTAGGATAATATGTATATTTATTAATACATTTGTGTGGGGCGTGTTCCTCGAATTACGATAAAGTTCCATTCCTCCGATAATTTATAACGCAATTTTCCGTGTAAGTCGGAACGTACTCGCAATTTCCCAGGAATAACCATTTACGTCATTCATATATACTATAATAACCCCTTTACGTCATTTATTTATGTTATAATAACTAGTTACATCATTCATCTATGCTAACACAATAGTAAAATAATAATCGATGACATAACAACACATTTCTATAACATATCTTAGTATAATTAGGAATAAAAACGCAAAGTACGTAGATATAATACATACGATGAAATTAAAATAATACATAATGAAATTAAATTGTTTTAAGCTTGTATGTGCGTTGTGGTGCATTGGATATCGGCTCGGAACAAGAAATCGAGGAGCCGAGTTCGAATTCCAGCTGAATTCATTGCATTCACTTACGCGCAAATACCTTTCGGAAAGGTATTAATCTGTCTATTCCTTCCAGTTATGGGTTAAATAACAGGACAGATTGGGTTCTATAGCCTTGGCTGGCAACCAGTCTACCGCAGAAAGCAATGGCAACCTACTGCGGGATAATCTTCTGCCCACTCAGTCATGTCTCTTTCGAGACATGATCGCCCAAGCGTGTATCACGTATGGCACTTAACTGACTGTATATTTAATGCCAGTGATGTCATTGGCTATCGGTAGATGAGATGATTAAGCGTAAGGTCTTATCTTTCTTGCGCCGTATGAGTCAAACAGCATAAGTTGAAACGATATTAATAAAGATTACATCGTTGGTTGGAAATATTGTTGCCCTGGGACTTACTGTATAAGAATTTTTTTTAATTCGACATTATTATTACACGTATCTGAGTAG
The DNA here is from genome assembly GCA_037127315.1 of Ascarosepion bandense. Taxonomy (NCBI): domain Eukaryota; kingdom Metazoa; phylum Mollusca; class Cephalopoda; order Sepiida; family Sepiidae; genus Ascarosepion; species Ascarosepion bandense. Next base: position 22,318 of record JBBBDQ010029864.1, read on the forward strand.
ACATCGCTGATTCTAAACATTTATTTTTCTGCAACAGCTTAGGTTATTAGAATATTTTGTACGTGCGTTTCCCATAGAGGGAAAATACCGTATAGCCTGATGTGTAAGGACCTCACGACAAAGCAAAGTCCAGTGACCCTTGTTGCGATATATGCTTCAAATTGGAATAAAAGCAGTGGCAAACAAAATTTATAAGTGATAGGTTGTCATTTGTAAATATAAAAAAAATAGAATAAATTTCAACAAAGTGATATTTTCATGTGTTTTATGGCTAATAAAGGATCAATAAGAAATGAAATATAGGCAAATTAAAACATTAAAATAAATTTAAGAATTGTATGTGCTTGTATGTATGTATGAAAGAGTTCGTTCATTCAGAGAAAAAAATCACTAAGCGTAGGTTAGGTCCCATACTGGCGTTGCAACAGCTGCGTGCTAAAAGTAGAAAAATAAAAAGATGAATAAACAGGAAGTGTCTCGGAAGATTTCATTTTGTTTATACAAATGTAACCACCAGAGAAAACTTTTAATTGCAAATTTTAGTTGATGCTAGTGAAGTTAAAATTAATAACATGTAAACGCAAATTCTACTCCATCAGCTTCTTTTCTCGCACTTCCCGCTTGTGGAATTCCCTTCCATTTACTTGCTTCCCCGACAGTTATAATCTCCAAGAATTTAAGTGTAAAGTCAATAGTCATCTCCTATCTCACTAACCTGCATCCTCTCTCTCATACTCCTTTCTCCGTCCACTCCACTCTCGTCAGTATTCTCATCTTTCACTTACCAACTTCCTGACCCCCCCTATAACCTGTCACTCTTTCTCATAATTTTCCTCCTATGTAACCCCTGTGCACCAGTGGCAGTAAACTGCCTTGCTTGGGTCATCTCCTATCTCACTAACCTGCATCCTCTCTCTCATGCTCCTTTTTCCGTCCACTCCACTCTCATTAGTATTCTCATCCTTCACTTACCCACTTCCTTCACTTACCCACTTCCCCTATAATCTGTCAGTCTTTCTCATAACTTTCCTCCTATGTAACCCCTCCAAAACAGTGGCAGTAAAATACCTTGCTTGGGGCGATATGATAATAATAAAAAATGCTGATACCGAGTGTAGAAATATGTTTAATGAGAACTTTTCAAGAGATCTGGTATGATTGTCGATTTTTCGAAGGTTCTTCTGTCTCCGGTGTCATTGAAATCAATCTATCAGGTGCCTTAGTCGTTTTTGGTATTTTTTTTAAAGCGCCAGTGAGTGACATCAAAATATTTTTAAGTCTCGAGAAAGACTGCGCAGTAATTTAATTTTTGCTGTGTGCTGGAAGAAGTTAAAAGTTAAATTCTCCTGGCTTGTGTGGGCTGGGTTCTTTTTTGTGAATTTTGGGCGACATTCTCAAAACAATAAGCTGTGTTTCTGCTTTTGTGAAAGTATTAAAGTATTAACGCTTTAAGTTGTTACTTCAAACAACTTCTTAGAAATATATATATATATATATATATATATATATATATATATATATATATATTTCTAAGGAGTTGTTTGAAGTAACAACTTAAAGCGTTAATACTTATATATATATATATATATATATATATATATATATATATATATACACACACAAAGACAGGAAATCTAAGCAAGAGCCAACAACCGACCACGGTTTCGCCTAACGGCTCGTCACGGAAATTTCCGTGATCGGTTGTTGGCTCTTGCTTAGATTTTCTGTCTTTGTTTTCTCTACTTTCGTATTGAGCGTTTTGGTGTTAGGCTTTTCGGCTTGGGGGTTTTTTCTTTCTTACGAGTGCTTGACTTTTTGTTCATGTACTTTGTTTATTTTTTTGCTTCCCCTTCTTTTCCCTCCGAGTTTTGTTCTCGGTGGGTTATACAAGACGATTTAAATTATAGCTTGATTAAAACTAGTTTTGGTAGAGTTAGTTCTCTTACTATTAGTATTGTTGTTGCTATAGTTAATATATATATATATATATATATATATATATATATATATATATATATATATATATATATATTAAGGAGGTGAAAGAACAGGTAGATTAAAACTCACTGTTCAAGAATTTACTTTTATAAAGACTGATTAATATAAATTAGACCTTAATATTGTAATTTTGTTATTACAATGGTTTATAAAAGAGTTATATAACTCCAACATGCTGTTAAAAATATTGTCTACCCATTTAAATAATGTATGGTCCTCCTATGTATGGTCACCCTGTGTATCTTACCTAGACAAAATAAAAAGTGTCATCCCATGACATCAGGATACTATGTTGCCTTTCGCGACCCAAATTTTCAACTTCATAGTTCAACATAATTCTCATTTTTGATTGAACAGTATTAACACATATATTTTTCAACTATCACTCCCTAATTTTTTAAATAAACATAAAATCATTTTATATTTTCTAAATAAATCATTTTCATCAATTTTAAAATATCACCTATAGAAGAACTGCATTGTTCTGAAACATGAAAATTTTGTGTAGTGATATAATTCTTTTATAAACCATTGTTATATATATATATATATATATATATATATATATATATATATATATATATATATATATGAAATGATTTGTTTGAATATTATTTCAAATAGTCGGTTGTTTATAACAAGTTTCGTTAATCTTCGTTAATTTCCGACATAGGTCGCAGCCAACTGATCCCAAATATTATGATTTTAAACAGGGCGACCTTGACCTCGCACGCAAAAATCAGCAGCCAGAAGATGTTGCTGACAACAGAACCATTCTTATCAGTGTCACTTTCGCCGAAAAAGGGCTTCTGTGGCCCAGCGAGCAGAATCAAAGTGTACTATATGTTCTCAGATACTCACTTCCTGTTGACCGACCGCCTGCAGTACTAGCTACTTGATAGCAGGTGGGTAGGTTTGGAAAGCAATGACCAGCTTTGACAAGTTATGACCAGATAAGACAAGATTTGTACCCAGTTACCGCGTAGATGGGGGCTGGGTAATATTTGACCATTGACCTGAGCCGTACGCGATCAGGTTCCCCGCTTAAAAAAAAACAACAACCTTGTGTCACATCTCTCTCCAGAGAAGGAGTAGGGTAAATCCTGACTAACTTTGACAAGCTATGACTAACTAAGACTAGCTTTGTACCCAGTTACCGCGTAGACAGGGGCTGGGTAATCTTTGATGGGTGAATAACACTTTCTTGGCTCGGATCATAGGTAGTAGCAGTGTAGTATCTGTTCTCAAATACTCACTTTCCGCTCCCCGGCCACCTCCAGCTAGGTGTACGCTTCGTTAGCGATTCCGCTACCCGCGGTTGATTCCTGGGGCGCATTACATTTTAGTTAGCAGCCGGTCCCGGTTTAGATTTAACTCTGCTTCGGAGGTGGAGCGATCTAGTCCGCTCAAAATCCCGTTACCCACGTCCAGTTGCTTTTGCACGTGCTAGCTCGCAGAGATCCCGTTTAACCGCGGCTTTTTTGTTTTTTTTTTAATTTGTTTTATAAATTTCACACCAAGCAAGGCGGTACCGACACTGGTGCACAGAGAGCTACATTAGAGAAAAGTGAAAGTTTAAGCAGGAGGAGAGTGATGAGAAAGAGGAACCAGTTACAGGGGGTGTCGGAGAAAAGGCAAGAGAAGGATGGGAATACCGGTGTGATGATAGTTGCGAGGGTAGCGTGAGAAAGGAAAATAACAAGATACACGGGGTGATGGGAAAGGACGAGGAGAGGACTGGAGTCAAGTGAACAAGAGACAGCAGCATTGCATTTAAATTATTGTAGCCGTCAAGGGAGCAAGTGTACGGAAGGGAGTTCCACAGGCCGGAAGTGCGAGAAAGGAAGCTGATGGAGTAGTAGCGGCGGGTGCATTTAGTTGATTTAACTGTAAAAGGGTGGGACCTTGTTGCCAGTTTGGTTGCTCGAGTAAGTTCTTGTGGAGGGGGGGGCATCAGTGAGCTAAGCTCGTCGGAGCAGAAGCCATGAAAATATTTGTAGAATAGACAGAGGGAAGCCACACCCTGCCGGTGAGAAAGTGGCTGGCGTCAAGCTGCCAGGTCAGGACCGATCATGTTACAGATTCTTCTTTGGAGTCTGTCGAGAACCCTGAGATGAATGGCAGGGGCGCCCGACCAGATATGACAATAGTATTCATTACAAGGTCGGATGATTGATTTGCGAGATAGACTCAGGTGGGAAAAAACTTCCTGGCCCGACACAGTAACCCTACCTTCCTAGCTGTCGATTTAGCTATTGATTCAATATAATGGTTCCAGTTGAGGTCGGAAGAGAGGATGAGACCAAAGAGGTGCAGTGTATTGCTTTCAGAGAGACTCACTTGGTCCATGCTGATAGGGTGTATGAGAGACTGATTGTGGTGGTTGACAGATAGCAGCTTCTTTTTAAAACATTAAAATTTACAAGCCATTTCTTACCCCAGTCTACCACATAGTGGAGGTCCTTCTCGAAAATAACAGTGAGGTTATCTTTGGCTGCCTCGTCAGATTTCTTAGTGAGGCAGGAGTGAATGGTAGTGTCAACCGTGTAGATGCCTACTTGGGATTTGATCATGCCAGGTAGGTCGTTTATGACGATCAGAAAGAGCATCAGGCCTAGGAAAGAACCCTGGGGGACACCAGCGTTCGTATGGTAGGATATAGAGGCATGTCCGTTTAAGGCGACCTTTGAATCCCGCAAAGAAAGAAAAATATGAGCCAGCCCACGGTCAAAAATCACACACCTGCTAGCTCGTACACTTATCTTGGAGTGTAAACGTGCTAGGCCGCAGACAAAACCCGTCCACCTACGAGATTTCAACGTTCCTGCCAGACGCTGACGACTTTCTAGCCTTTTTCCGTTCCTGCCGACCAACGACGACTTTCCAGCCTGAGCTGTTTCTGCTGGCCTACTACGTTCCAGCCTATGTCGATCCTGCCAGACGTTGACGACTTTCCAGTCTGTGCCTTTAATACCAGATACTGACGACGTTCCTGCCGACCGGTGACGACGTTCCAGTCTGTGCTGTTCATGGCACACACCGACGACGTTCCTGACGACATTCCACCTGAGCCGTTCACGCCACCGACGACGACATTCCAGCCTGTGTCGAGCATGTCAGACGCTGACGACTTTTCAGCGTATGTCTTTCATACCAGACGCTGACGAAGTTCCAGCCCTTTCCAATTTCCTACTGTCTGCTCGTCATTTTAATCACAATAAAATTGACATTGAAGTTTTACGTCTTCGCCTCCGTCTCCTCACTGTCTTTGCTGTTTTCACACATACAAATGTTTACGGGGTCGATATCCATTCCCTAACTCGGCCCCGCAACACACACACACACACACACACACACACACACACACACACATACATATATATATATATATATATATATATATATATATATATATATAAAGTAGTTATAATAATAAGTTAGATGTTTTTATAAATCCATTGTAATAGCTTATTTCGTTATATGAATTTGGTCTGATGGGCAGTCTGTAAGAGCTCCGCGAAATAAACTATTACCGATGGATTTATAAAAACGTCCAACTTATTTCCATTCTCTCTCTCTCTCTCTATATATATATATATATATATATATATATATTATTCTTTTGATTTCATGATCAGTCATATTGTATTAATTGTGTTTGACAAAAATTCCCTTACCACTTGCGTTTTCATTGCAATTCGTTTCGTGTCAAAAGTTTTTCGTGTATTCTAGACTGTTTTCTTTTGATCTCTTTAGTCTTTGTTTATATGTAAACTAATTTTGTGCTTATTAATATATCTGTCTATTTCTATTAAGTTTTTGTGCCTGGCATTTGTGCTTGGATTTGCTTAAAATAACATTTGATAGATATGTTTTGGTATTTTGCAAATTGTGTTGGGTGTTTTTTTTTTGTTTTTTGTTTTTTTTGCAGACTGTGCTTTTACGCTTTACGTTAGGTTTATCACAATATTGTTGGTTGTTTTTGTTCTATGGCATATCAACCTCGGCGGGTTATTCATTGCCAACTAAGTTTTATTTATTTATTGCTGGTAATACCTTTTTCTTTCAACAATTTATTGTTGTTTTTATATAAGTTTTGTGTCTAGTAATACTTTTTCTTTTCGAGTATCAAGATTCATTGGTATTTGTTTTTTAAGGGCAGGGTCCCCAAGTCCTACCCTGTTATTTAACCCATAACTGGAGGAAAGAGACAGATGAATACCTTTCCCAAGAGTACCAGTGCTTAAGTGAATGCAGGGTATTCAACTGGAATTCGAACTCGGCTCACCGATTTCTCTTTCCGGGCCGATATCCACTGCACTACAACACATATCCGTCACTAAACGCTTACAGCACCTGTTATTCCCAAGCAGTCATCCATCTAAGTACTGACCAGGCTCAATGTTGCTTAACTTCGGTGATCGAGCAAGAACCGGTGTATTCAACGTGATATGACCGTAAGCTTATCACAATATTAACTTTGCTGTCCAATACCACATCATAACTTTGCTGTGATTCGGCTGATAGAAATTGGTGTACGAGTTTCTGTCGATCGAAAGTTTCTCTTCACTGAACCCAGGTCTTGAAAAATACCAAAATGGTGTGTAGTTGTTTCTGTGCTTTTGGTACTAAGGTGTTCTAATTGCGTGGTTTGTCAACAAACTTGTTATAGAACATGTTTATTTACGTGGCATATCACTTCGGGAAGTGACCATTTGTTGAGGAACTGCTCGTAGTTGGAATAATAGCAGTGACAATAAAAATTTGTGTATGTGTGAGAAAAAAAGGCAAGGAAAAACGTAATGAGGAAGGTGTAAATATCAAGTAATTTTGTGAAGAAGAGTGTATGTGTCACGTAGCTTGGTGAGGAAGGGTGTAAATGTCACATAGCTTGGTCAGGAAGACAGGTGAATGAGTAAAAGGAACAACTTGAATCGTATGTTGTCGTTCCTTCTCCTTAATAGCGTGTCTGTCTATAAACTTCAAAGTGATTGCGAAGCATGTTTTTATTATTGTTGTCGGCGAGTATGCGGCCCGTTGGTTAGAAAAATGTTAAATATTTATTTTTGAAGGATTGATTTATTAACCGGAAGGATGCGCGGATCTCTGACTCTGATTTTATTGTCATTTGATAATTGACTGTCTTTGTGTTAATTTCGTCTTGACTGTCTTTGTGTTAATTTTCATGCGTTATATATATGGCTAATAAATTATGTGCGTTGAGGTGCAGTGGTTATCCGCTCGGAAAGAAAACATCGGGGATCCGAGTTCAAATTCCAGTTGAATTCCTTGCATTAACTTAAACACAAATACCCTTGGGAAAGGTATTAATCCGTCTCTTTCTTCCCGCTATGGGTTAAATAACAGGACAGAGTGGGTTCTATAGCCTTGGCTGGCAACCAGTCTACCGCAGAAAGTAATGGCAACCTACTGCGGGATAATCTTCTGCCCAGTCTAAAAAAGCTCTAATGATATAAGCGAACGACATCATCCCAAAGGAAAAATCACGTTGGAAGAAAAATGAGTAAATCACTGAAAAAATCTTGACATGATGCAAAAGAGAAAGAAAACAATGCCAAGATATGGAACAAAATACAGGAATCTACATAAGTAAATAAGAAGAAAATGCAGACAAGCTAAAAAAGTTGGCTCAATAACAAATGCACCAAGTTAGAGAGACTGAGCACAACAAATAAAGGATATATGCATAAAAAAATAAAAGGACTAACAGGACAAAAGATCTGCTCAGCAACAGAGTGTATAAAAGCGTAAGACGGAAAATCTCATACTAGAAAAAGGGAGGAACCAGCAATACACAGAAATACGGACAGACCAGAAATATTGAAATCCGAAGTAGAATCGGCATTAACCAAATTGAACAGAAATAAAGCAGCAGGAACCAACGGTATTATAATAGAGATGCTGACGTCCTTAGATGGCTTTAGCGTAGACAGGATCACAAAAATAATAAACTAAATCTACAAAAGTGGCAATATACCGTAGGACTTCAATTTTCATAGTACTACCTAAGATACCAGCTGCAAAGAAATCAGCTTAATGAGCCACATAACAAAACTCATAATCAGGAATCTGATGAATTGAGCGCGTAGCAGAATTGGTTCAAAGATAGGAAAAGAACAATATGGTTTCGTTAAAGATACCGAAACAAGGAATGGAATATTCAAGCATTGAGTGCTGTCTGAAAGAGCAATACAAATGCAGAAGAATCTTTATCTGTGCTATATACACTATGCTAAGGCATTTGACAAAGTACGCCACAAAAACATCGACATTTTCGAAAAAGACATTAGCATAATCAAGAACCTATATTGGCAGCAAACCGCTCGCGTACGGATTGAAAATGAATTCAGCAGCTATACAAAAATAGAAAGGGGCGAAAGACAAGGATGTGTTTCCTCACCGGATCTATTCAACTTAATAAACAACGAAACAATTCTGGGAGAACTAAAATCCATGCCAGGATCGGCCATTGGCGGTCACAATCTCAACACTGTAGGATACACAGATGACACGATGCTGATAGTAGACATGGAAAAGAAAATGCAGGACTTCCTACAGAAGGTAGCAAAAGAAAGCAGGAAGAAAGGACTGAGCATAAACTTCTAGAAAACTGAATGTATGGTCATCAGTAAAAAGAAGACTTAAAAAACTACAATAAAACAAGTAAAGAAATTTAAATACCAAGCAAGCGTTTTGGTAGAGGATGGAAAGTGCTACACTGAGATCTAATGACGCAGTGGCATTTCAAAAGCTTACCAGGGTACCGAGAGACAAGAAAATCTCATTGGAAACAAAGAAAAAAGTACTGGACAACTATGTGATATATATCCTTCTGTATGACAGTGAATGTTGAACGATCTCCTCAAGGATGAAGGAGAGGCTCGAGGCTGCATCCATATGGTCCTACAGAAGGATGCTGAGGATACCATAGACTGAGCACCTGAACAACGATGAGGTGCTGGAGAGGATGCAAACGAGAAGAAAACTTAACATCAGGAAGAGACAGCTGAGGTTCCTGGGACACGTAACTTTACTTAACAAAGTGATTTTTAGATTTAAGTTTTGAAAAAAATAAAACACTTAATCTTATCATATCACATTTTTGGATAATCCTCGACGATTCTGTTCTAAACTAGACACCGCTAAAAACTTTCTTGAATGAAAAAAAAAACTTAAACATGTATTTAAAATAATTTATGTCTCCTTTTTTGTAAAACGTTAGTTTTATTTTTTATTTAAAAGCCTTAAGCTTTTATCTATAAAAATTTTTTTTTAAATTTTTATGCTTTAATTTCACTTCATTAGAGAACATTCTTATGCTCAATTTATCATTGATCCGCTATTTTAATTGAAAAGTGATATAAAGACAATATAAACATCTATAAAAAAATAAAATATTTATGAAGTTTCAAAGAAAATTAGTTATACTAATAATTAATTAAGAGAATTTGGGGAAAGTTTACTTATAGCGAAAAACACCTATTTTTATTTAACTGACCCAAACTATGATTTTTTTTTATAATTATTATCATATTTTAATAACGTTTATTAAACAAAAGAAAGTGCCGCTATAAAAATTTAAATTTATTTTAAATTTTAAATTTGATAATTCTTTAATTTATTTGGTAATTTTTCTCTTTTTTGTGTTTTTTCTTCTCTTTTTTTTTTTTTTTTTTCTTTTTTTTTTCTATTTTTGCTTTAGTTTCAGAAAAAGAACGCGTCTATTTGGGCGGTATCTACAATATAAACTGACCAAGTTCCTAACTGTTTTCGTACATATAGACAATATAAAAAATGTTATTGTTAACGAAAACATTAATACATATTTGAAGATAAAATCGCCAATTATGATTCGCTCTTCATTACACACTATCTGCGTGACTTTACATGCGTATATTGTTGTGAGTGACTTACATGCATTTGTGCCAATTAATATAGTCACAGTGAGAGAGAGAGAGAGAGAGAGAGAGAGAGAGAGAGAGAGAGAGAGGTAGGGCACGCACACGCACAATGTCATTGACATTCGAATAATACATTCTTCCTACTAAGTCAGGACAACTCCTACCATGGACTGTGCAATAAAATTCGCGACAAAGAAAAAAAAAGATTTTTTTAAAATCCTTAAAAATCAGATAATTATAAGATTTTATTAAACTTTTTATAACTTATCCAGTATTCAGGAAATAAAACTATTTTGAAATATTTTAAATTTTTTGTAGAAATATTTTTCCATTGAATTAAAGGATGCGTGTGTGGACACAAATGTTCATGCATATAATTTGAATGAAACTGAAACGGGCATTTGTGTCACAAGGGGTAAATTTCTTTTCCTGTTTGCACAGTCAGTCAGTTAAGTGCCATACGTGAAACACGCTTGGGCGATCATGTCTCGAAAGAGACATGACTGACTGAGCAGAAGATTATCCCGCAGTAGGTTGTCATTGCTTTCTGCGGTAGACCTGTTTGTCAAACAAGTCTATAGAACTCATTCTGTCCTGTTATTTGATTCATAGCTAGAGGGAAAAGAGATAGAATATATTACATTATTATATTAAGTATAATTAATGGGGGATTAGTTTATAACTTCATAACAATAGAAAACAGATCCTCCAGTTTATGCCCAGTAGAAGTTTTGGTTGTTCTCAACTATTATATTCAGTCAGTCAGTTAAGTGCCATACGTGAAACACGCTTGGGCGATCATGTCTCGAAAGAGACATGACTGACTGGGCAGAAGATTATCCCGCAGTAGGTTGCCATTGCTTTCTGCGGTAGACTGGTTGCCGACCAAGGCTATAGAACCCAATCTGTCCTGTTATTTAACCCATAACTGGAAAGAACAGACGGATTAATACCTTTCCCAAGGGTATTTGCGCGTAAATGAATGCAATGAATTTAGCTAGAATTCGAACTCGGCTCCCTGATTTCTCGTTCCGAGCCGATATCCACTGCACCACAATACACATCCTATTTGCACACTTGGTCTAAATATATACGCCGAAATGTGTAGACATTTAAATCCGTTTGATAGTTTAACAGTAAACAGGGTTATTCAAAAAGAAAGAACAGATTTCGAAAATTTAATTTTAAAAAAATACTAATAGAAACATATTAAACACATAATTGTATAGGAAAAGGTTCAAAGTTTATCATTTTTCAGGTTGTTCAACTTCTAATCATTTAACATGGAAACCACGTGTTGCTCGATAAACATCGAAAAATGATATTACATTTCTTGCCATCAATTGATCTGTGGATATTGACTTAGCTTCAACAATTTTAATGTCTCAAAAGAAACATTAAACAAGACTGAAAATATTTTTTTCATTTATTTTAATAATTTTTAACATTTTCATTATGTGTTGAATGTGTTTCTTACTTATTCTGTATTTACCACAAATCCAACGGAGAATCTGTAATGTGATCGATCCTGACTTGACAGTCCAGATACAGTTACTTTCTCACCGGCGCAATGTGGCTTCCCTGTGTCTCTTCTACAAATACTTTAACGGCTCCTGCTCCGATGAACTTAGCACACTGGTGTTCTTTATATTTGAATTTATTCGAGCCACAAGATTAGCAACTAGGTCCCACCCATTTACTGTGAAACCAATAAAATGTAAACGCAAATTCTACTCCATCAGCTTCTTTTCCCACACTTCCTGCCTGTGGAATTCCCTTCCATTTACTTGCTTACCCGACAGCTACAATCTCCAAGAATTTAAATGTAAAGTCAATAGTCATCACTAAATTGTATCCTCTCTCTCTCATGCTTCTTTTTCCGTCCACTCCACTCTCATTAGTATTCTCATCTTTCACTTACCAACTTCCTGACACCCCCTATAACCTGTCACTCTTTCTCATAATTTTCCTCCTATGTAACCCCCTGCACAACAGTGTCAGTAAAATGCCTTGCTTGGACGATATGATTATAAAAAAATACGTCTAAGAAATATTAATCTAGATAATTCTGGTCTAATGTGTTAGTGTTAGTATAAAAACAGTACATGCCAATAAATGCTTGTAAACCACATGTAAATGTTTTAAATATTATTCTGTAATACAGCGAATATCAGTAAAATTGAGTATTTTGTGCATGAATAAAATGTTAATTTATTTAAAAAAAAATATAATAGACCAATGTCGTTAGACGAGTATTTCATAGACCAATGTCATTAGACGAGTATGTCATAGACCAATGTCGTTAGACGAGTATTTCATGGATCAATGTCGTTAGACGAGTATTTCATGGACCAATATCGTTAGACGAGTATTTCATGGACCAATTTCGTTAGACGAGTATTTCATGGGCCAATGTCGTTAGAAAAATATTTCGTAGACCAATTTCGTTAGACGTGTATTTCGTAGACTAATTTCGTTAGACGTGTATTTCATAGCCCAATGGTCCTTAGACGAATACTCCTTAGAGAGTTTTACTTGGCGCAATACTCTTCAGACGAATGTTTCTTAGTCCAATGTTCCTTCGAGCAATGTTTCTAAATACTTCATTTGATTGTAAGTAAAATTGTATTAAGTTCTACTTTCAGTTCATACAGGGTAAATGTTTTTTATTCAATTTAAATCAATTTAAAAATAGCCAAAAAAGATATCTCATGTATAAAGATTGCGGTTAAAATCCTTGTACAAATACAGGGTGGTGTCATTTATAAAAATAATATATCTTCTCAACTGGCCTTTATTTCTGTTAAAACTAAATTTTAGTCTATCGTTTGATTATTCTATTTCCTAATTGTTCTAAATTTTGATAATGAACAGAAGCAATTTTGTCATGCATTTTTCTATTCTGAAGAACAAACAAAAAGTCTAACAATTCCTCATTTAGTAAATGTTTAGCAAGCGTGTTTTATGAATCACTATCACGCTTTAGAAACATTAATAACATTTTACGTTACATATAATATGCACTTTTTTTCCCAAAATGATCCTTAAACTTATATCCTGATAAACACCTAAACACCCGTTTAACACACTGATGTTCCCAGAATAAAATATAAGATTATAAATGATTAAGTTGTTATTTCTTCATCAGTTGTTATCTTTCTAAAAAATATTCTGTGCCAAATTATTGTTATACATTGTGTGATTATCTTTCAATTTTCAATTATCTTGCTTGGACGATATGATTATAAAAAAGTACGTCTAAGAAATATTAATCTAGATAATTCTGGTCTAATGTGTTAGTGTTAGTATAAAAACAGTACATGCCAATAAATGCTTGTAAACCACATGTAAATGTTTTAAAATAAAATATAAGATTATAAATGATTAAGTTGTTATTTCTTCATCAGTTGTTATCTTTCTAAAAATATTCCGTGCCAAATTATTGTTATACATTGTGTGAATATCTTTCAATTTTCACGTTATCGATAGGGGAACATATAAGTGCAGTTTATAAAAATGGCTTGGTTTGACAGGGTTGAGGGGTCTAACGTAGAAAACAGACTGCCAAGATTGCTTAATGCAATATTTCACAATAAATATCATTGGTAATCTAATTTCACATCAATACGAAATTTCATCTATCTGGAGAAAAAATGCTTGTTATGTAGCAAAATGACAAAAACTGTATGAACACTGGAGGACACCTTGTTGGAAATGTTTTCGGACAGATTGGTTTGTGGGAAAAAAATCAATAGCGACTACTATCTAGTGTCAGAGTAAGTCCTAGTATGTAAGTAAGCACAAGAGAAATCACTAGCCATAGAGAAGGAAAATATATAATAGATTTTAAAATTAGTGCGGCATCAAATGATATCTAACTTGACCCCCAAGCACAAAAGGATATGGAATTTACAAACCACATCATTTCCGAGTTTAGATTTTATCAGTTACTAGCAGCATAGCACGGCGTTGCTCGGGTGTAATGAAAGATTTAAAACTAATCCATGGTCCTGGAGCTCAGAATATTTGTGTGAAGTTTGTGTGATGGTCCTGGAGCTTAAAGAATATTTGTGTGAAGTTTGGTGAGAATTGGATAAAAATTGTGGATTTGTATAAAGGACATACAGATAGATAAACAGACACACACACAAACATCTTGCCTTTTATATATATATATATATATAATCGATTTTCTGCACTATTGTAAGAACTGCAACCTTGAAACTTTTGAATATCGCTTCTTATATCTTTGTCTATGAGTGTATCAAATTTGATTAAAATCGGACCACTCCTTCTATAACCCGATTTTTTCGATTATCGATTTTCGATATTTATCGGGGGTACCTCGACACAAAATCTAGCTAAGAACACTCGCAGTCGTTTATTAGTACACCTGTGTAAATTTTCAAGAAAATCGGTTCAGCCGTTTCGGAGTCTATAGATAACGGATACACACACACACACACAGACAAAGTTTCATTTATAAATAAGTTTAGATATTCCTCTGTTGATTTGGCGGGGATCATTCATCAGAATGAAATGGAAATTTTAAAAGAATTTTTAAAGAACCGGCAACCTGCCATGAGCCTATAAAAATCGGCTGCGTGACATGAGCCTATAAATAATCAACCACGTGACATTAGCCTATAATGAATCAATAAGATGCCTAGTAATACTACCGCAAACACTGATACTGTAAAATCTCAGAAGTAAAAAAAAAACAAAATTCAGATCACGTCTTGTATGAGGTTCACGTATAGATGCAGTCCTCTGACCAAGAGGAGAGTATTCATAATTTGGTGTCCCCAAGAAGAGAACTCAGACTGCAAGTGCATTTAAGAGAAACATCAACAGAATAAATACGTATGGGCCTAACGGTCAACCCTTGTTCGATAGAAATTTTTTAGCACCCTAGATATTAATTTACATTGTATCATATTGTGGAAGTAATAAAGAAACATTGATCTGGTTAACGCACAACTCTTGTTTGGTAAAAATTACTGTATCACCCTAGATATTAATTTACAAGTATATCATATTGTGAAAGTAATAGAGAAATATTGTTTGAGGTAACGGCAAACACTTTTTTGACAGAAATTACTTTAGCATCCTAGATATTAATTTATATTATATTATATTGTGGAGGTAATAAAGAAAATTTGTCCGTGGTAACTCATAACCCTGGTTTGGAAGAAATTATTTAGCACGCTAGATACTAATTTACAAGTACATCATATTATGTAAGTAATGAAGAAAAATTGTAACAGGCAATCTTTGTTTGGTAGAAATTACTTTAGTACCTCTAATATTAATTTTACAAGTACATAATATTGTGGGAGTAATACAGAAAAATTGTTCAGGATAACGGACAGCCGTATTTTGGCAGAAATACATTTATCGCACTAGATATTAATTTTCAAATCCATCATATTGTGAAAGTAATGGACGAAAATTGTTCAGGATAACGGACAACTCTTGTTTGGTAGAAAGTACTTTAGCTCCATGGATATTAATTTACATGTACATCATATTGTGAAAGTAATGGACGAAAATTGTTCAGGATAACGGACAAACTTTGTTTGATAGAAAGTACGTTAGCACCCTGGATATTAATTTATAAGTACATCATATTGTGAAAGTAATGGACGAAAATTGTTGATAACTGACAACCCTTGTTTAGTAGAACGTACTTTAACACGACTAGGTACTTATTTACAAGTACATCATATTGTGGAAGAAATGGAGAAAAATTGTTCAGATAACAAATAATCCTTGTTTGGTAGAAATTACTTTAGTACTGTGAGATATTAATTTTACAAGTACATAATATTGTGAAAATAATAAAGAAAAATTGTTCAGAATAACGGACAACCGTTGCTTGATAGAAATTAATTCATCACCCTACATATTAATTTATAAGTCCATCATATTGTGGAAGTAATGGAGAAACATTTTAAGGATAACGGACAACCCTTGTTTGGTAGCAATTACTTTAACACCCTACATATTACATTACATGTACATCATATTGTAGAAGTAACGGAGAAACATCTTGATACTGAAATAAAGTGTTCGTCTGTGCGATGACTAGAAATTAATGGTAATTCAAACCGGGACAAAATCCTATACTTTTGATTGATTCGCTATTCATATCTCTATCAAATGAAAAAAATAACTTTGGTTTGATTTAAGTTATTTAATCGGCTACTTGATAAGAACCTGTAAATAATATGTTGACCATCTTGTATCAGACAGAATCTTGATTACAAAATCTATTCCTAGAGATGATATCCATAAAATCCAACAATAGGCAGAACCAGCAAAACATGAATACAGATGCTGAACAAAGTCAAAGAATTTTACAGTCTGTAGACAACACTCTGCTGCATTTACACTCAACAAATCCAGGCTGTGTCCAGAACAGGAGACTGTTATGATGCCCTATCTATAGGAATGGACTCTTTCTCCGCCAGTAAATACTAACTTAAGTGACTTCAGCGGACGCAGCTGTGAGGCAGTCTAAAGTCAGTCGAGACGCAGAGTAACTATTCAGTTCGGACTTACACTTCTATTTGCTGACTACTAACACTCTTCCTTTGTATATATGTTCTGTTATTCTAATACACTGGTTGAACCTACCTTCTTGCTTCCGTGTTTTCTTTCTGGCTCTAACAGGCCACTACAACTTGGCGACGAAGATTCGTCACAACTTGGCGACGAAGATTTGCGACAAAGATTTGCGTAAAGATTTACAACAACGATTTGCGTGAAGGTTTGCACGAATATTTACGCGAAGAATTGCAAAGACCACTTAAAAATATTTAAAAAGAAATTCTATAAAACACGGGCAAACTAGTTTTCGTAAAGAACTACGTGTAATTGCCAGTGAAAGTACGAAAATTTTTATTTTATTTTTTTCGTCACAGTTTTTTCATTGTAAAACATCTTGAAAAACCAAACAAGTAAAACCAGAAATAAAAAAAAAACACTTATCATAGAGGATTTCAAAAATATTTTATTAGAGCTTGTAAAGTACCAGAATGATCAGCAAGAGAGGTGGCAAAAACAACTGCTCTCTCAACAGGAAAAAATGGAAAAATTATTTCTTCAAAAAAAGAAGGAAAATTAAAAGAGACAGAATTTCAAAAGCAAGTTTTTTAACTAACAAAACGTAGGAATTCCATTGAAAACGAATTTCTTTTTCGCAAGACGCCATTTGGAGTGCGATAGAAAATTTTACATATGCTCCCGAGGAAGACATAACCTTTGCGTCATACTTTAGAAGATATGAAGATATATATACTACAGATTGTGAAAACTGAATAATGCGAAAAAATTACGTCTTCTTCTAGGAAAACTTGGCACAACTGAATATAAAAAAAAATTCGTAAAGACGAAAGACTAGTGAGTTGACATTCACAGAAGTAGTAAACTTACTTACGCAGCTTTTCAGTCAAAAGACATCTGTTTTTCATAAAAAATGGAAATGTCTTAATCTAACTAGGAAAGAATGGGACGATTATACCACTTTTGTGTCAATAGTAAACAAGCACTGCGATGATTTTAGACTGGCGGAGCTTAGTGCTAATAACTTCAAATGTTTGATATTCGTGCAGAGATCAATTTCAGCAAAAGATGCAGAAATTAGGCGAAGAATACTTAACAAATTAGAGAATGAGCCGAATATAACTCTTCAGCAGATCACCCAAGATTGTCAGAAAGTACGCTGCAAACAGAAACAAAGTCATTTAAAATTAATGAAACAAAGAAAGATGCAAAATAATTTGTCTCTTAACCCATGTTACGGATGTGTAACCATATATTGGCATAAAGATTGCTTTTTTTCCGGAACAACAAATGTTACACATGTAAACGAATTGGACATAAAAATTCGCATTGCCGATCTAAAAATAAAGCCAATAGTTGCATAAAAAATACTAGGTCGGACGAACTAGACGGTGCTAATACCAGGAAATTCGTGCACGTAAAAATGTTAAACAAAAGTGTGGAATGTAAACTAGACTCGGGGATCAAATTAACTTGCGGACATGGAAAAACCAACCATGATAAAATCTAGCAAGATTGCAAGATCTGTCACAGAGAAAAAAATAAATTCGAGGGAGAATTGATTGTCAATACTACGTACAACGGGAAAACTCTTAAATTAAAATTGTTCGTCATGAAAAATACAAACAATCTATTTGGCACTGATTGGATGACACATTTCCAGTTTTTGGGACTTACCTGTAAATTCATACTGCAAAAAAATGAAAATTGGAATGCCGAAGCTGAAAAACTGAAAAAAGAATTGAAGGAAGCCTATCCAGAATTTTTTTCTGGTGGATTAGGCAGATGTACCAAAATTATGCCAAAAGTTGAACTGAAAGACGACATTCAGCCAATGTGTAAAAAGAAGCGAAATTTTTTTGCCTCGTTGGAACAAATTAACGAGAAACTTGACAGATTAGTAAAAACTGGAGTTCTATCAAAAGTAGAGTACAACGAATGGGCCGCACCTGTGGTCTGTGTAAAAAAAGAGATCGAAAGACATACGCGTTTGCGCTGATTTTTCTTCAGGATTGAATGCTGTTTTGAAGGACTATCATGATCCTCTTCCTAGTTCCGAAGACATTTTTGCGATGCTAAATGGAGGGGAAATTTTTCTCGAAAATTGACCTTAGCGACGCTTATTTGCGAATTCGTATTGAAGAGGTGAGTTCGAAGTTATTATGTATAAATACGCATCGCGGATTATAAAAATTTGAACGGTTATCGTTTGGGGTCAAGGTAGCGCCAGCAATATTTCAACAAGTCATGGATTCCTATGCTGATCGGCCTTAACTTCGCAGTAGCTTATTTATATGACATTCTGATGAAAAACCAAAGCGTAGTCGAACGTAAGTATCATGTCCACATAGTTTTTGCTAAAATTCAAGATTACGGTTTCAAACTTAAAGAGACCAAATGTGATTTTTCATGGAAAAAAATCAAATATCTAGGACACACAATCAACAAAGATGGTAGAAGACCGAATCCTGAACGGGCTACTGCGATTAAAGACATGCCGGCGTCCAATAACATCGTTTCGCTTCGTATGGCGTAGGGGCATGCGTTCTTCACAAAATGACTGATGGAAAAGTAAAACCGATAGCTCAAGCGTCGAGAGCTTTGCTTCCTGCGGAAAAAAAATTATTTGCAGATTGAAAAAGAGGCGCTTGGTATTATATTTGCAGTTTCGAAATTCCACCGCTATATTTATGGTCAACATTTCACCCTACATACGGACCACAAGCCATTACTCACCATTTTTGGCTTAAAGAAAGGTCTGTCTACGCACACAGCTAACAGAGATGGGGCACAATCCTGTTATATTACAATTTTAAAATGGAGTACGTGTCAACAAAAAAAAATCGACCATGCGGATGGATTGTCAAGATTAATTCCCAAGTACAAAGAAACATTAGAAGATACAGTGCTCGTTTCTCTTCAATCTGAAGGAGAATTAAAAACTACCCTTTGTAATACAGTAAGGGAACTTCCAGTAACGCTTGAACAAATAAAACAACGGGCTCTCCACGATGAGTATATAAAGGAAATAAAAGCGAAAATTGTTGAAAAGGACTAGCGAACTACGGACATTTTCTTTATATGCAATGATGTGTTCTTATACAGGGAACGCGTCGTGATTCCGTTAACAATCCAGAAAAGCATTTTGAAAGATTTTCCCGCTGGCTGTCCAGGGAGTACTAATATGAAAAGTTTGATGCGTAGCTATGTCTTTTGGAAAAATATGGACAATGATATAGAAAACGCTGTCAAAACATGTAAAGCGAAGGAACTACTATTAAATCCAATCCCTGGCCAAAAACGGACCCACCTTGGTCTAGAATTCACACTGATTTCGTGAGATCTCTAGAAGGATATTACTACTTCATTTTAGTCAACAGTTTCTCGAAGTGGCTCGAAGTACACAAATATAAAAACCCAACTACAGAAATAGTTATAAAATTTCTACATGAGCTGTTCGCTAGATTCGGAGTAGTAGACAGCTTAGTATCCGATAAGAGAAGTCAGTTTACGGCTGAAAAAATGAAGAGACTTCTGTGAAACATATCAGATCGAACATATCATTATCGCTCCGTATCATCCGAGGTCAAACGGACGAGCTGAAAAATTTGTAGATACTTTGAAGAGAGCTTTGAAAAAAGTTAGGGCTACACCAACTGAAAAATCCCTTTAACAATTTCTTCAAGTATACTGGATTGTACCTAATGACAAAACACCAGCTTTACAATCTCCAGCGGAGGTGATGTTCGCACATCGTATACGGTCTGTTTACGACAAATTACTTCCGAAACAGACGAAGCCAGAAAGAATAAGAATTGTACTTACAAGATGATATAACCCAGGAGAAAAAGTTTTTTTTCAAAATGTTCAAAGACAACAAATCTTTGTGGGAGATGGGTACGATCGAAAGAATAATTGGGAACATAATATATATAATAAAGGGTTCTTTTAATTTTTCCAATCAAGTTAATGTAATTAACACCAACCAAGCTAATCAATGAAACGTTTACGAAGACTGAGAAAATGTGGATACTAATTCGACAGAAGCTGCAAAGTAATGGAACAAGTTCAGGATACAAATCTACCATCCGCCCTTGTATTGAATACTGCTGCCATATCTGGTCGGGTGCCCCTGCTGCTCTCCTTGGGCTTCTTGACAAAATACAAAGGAGGATCTGTAACGTGGTTGATACTGACTTGGCAGACCGGCTGCAACCACTCTCTCACCGGCGTGATGTGGCTTCCCTGTGCCTCTTCTACAAGTACTTCCATGGCTTCTGCTCCGATGAACTTAGATCACTGGTGCCGCCTAAGCACGAATTTACACGAGATACTAGATTAGCAACTAGGTCCCACCCTTTTACAGTTAAACAGATAAGATGTAACCGTAAATTCTACTCCAACAGCTTCTTTTCTCGCGCTTCCCGCCTGTGGAATTCCCTTCCACAAGTCTTCTTTCCCGACGGCTACAATCTCCAGGTGTTTAAATGTAGGGTCAATAGACACCTCCTATCACACTAACTCCCAATTATTCTCAGAACATTCTCATCTGCCCAACCCTCATTCTTGGTATCCTTACCCGCTTATCACTCACCCTCTGACATTTCCTATATTTAACCATCCTTTCTCCACTCTATGTAGCCCCCTGCGCAGTAGTGGCAGTGACATGCCTTGCTCGGGGTGAAACGCTTATAAAAAAAAAAATGAAACCTGTCATTGTCATTCGAGATATACGATGAGAAAATAAGCATTCCCGTCCGATCACTGAAGTTAAGCAACATCGAGCCTGGTCAGTACTTAAATGGGTGACCATTTGGGAATACCAGATGCTGTAAACGTAAGGACCAAGAATGGTCCACCGGTCCTCCAGGTTTGGGGGTTGGGTGCAGGGCTAACAACCCTGCCCCGTAAAAAACAGTTTGTTACAGAAACAGCAACAAAAAGTTGCTGCCCTATGCACCATCTGGGTGTGATGGATAAATGATGATGATGAACTATGTTTAATACATTGTTGTTATTCTTGTTACATTATGCTCTGAGTTATTTTTATTATAAATGTAGTGGATTGGACAACCAGTCTACTTTATAATGGTGACTCCACTTTCAAATTACTACCACGTCGTCCAGTCCACAACAACCGAAAAGAAAACGTTGTATTTCCTTCAATGAGGTAGATCTCTCGAAATGACAGAAAATCAATCGAAAAATCACTGTTGAAACTGAAACGTTCCTGGTCAGCCACGTGAACAATAACTTAAGAGGTGCAATTTACACTTGAAGTGACCATTGTTCCAAACGAAAGAATAGAATGTATTGTTCATATACAATCTGAATATTCCACTATTAGAAGCGATAGAAGAAAAATGAAATGTTCCGCTAATTATACGCAGAATTTCTTCTTTTTTTATTATTGGCTTTGACTATGTTCTTAAACATTTTATCGCTAATTTCTCATTGTACATTATGTACATTGATATTTCAATATTAGGGGAGAAATCTCATTAAAGTCTTTATATTTTTGATAACTTTATTAAAATATGTACTAATACTTCCATTTTTATGCAGCTTAATAGCTCTGCTTTAGAACGTTCAAAAGAAACCGAAATCCAACACTAAACGTTAAAATGTGTCAAATTTCGTATTACGTGGGCGTGTGGATAAATACTTATTAGAGATATAGTATTCTGTGCCAGTCCGAAGATGACTATATCCAATTTGTAATGGTCGCTGAGACGCCGCCATAGATTTATTTTTATTTGTATTTTATTTTATTTATTTTATTGTATTTTTTTTTCCACTGATGTGAAAATTGTCAGAGATGGTTTATCACACCGTCAAAGAGGCACAAAATCGTCTATGCCATACACGATCACATAAATTACCCAGTGCCTTAGGACAAATTAAATGCCTGTGGGCAGGCGTGTAAAAATCTGCATAACTGACTCAGGCACACATAAAAAGCGGACAGATTTCGTCTTTTCGGTCATTGAACAGACGGCGATCGATGTGTGTGGCAGAACGAGGATTATCGGACGGCAAGGAATACGTTTTAACGAGTCAGTTGTGATGTTCAAGGACAAAGATGTGGCAATGAGGAACGTGAAACGGATTACAACAGATATATTACTACAAAAAGCGGTAGCAAGATGCGGCATGAGAATGCAACTTAAAAAACATTTGGATCATTAACGTCTCTAGTCTAAAATAAATTCCGAGTCGAACCTACTCAAAATAGGAGTGAACAGTATCAGAGCCACTTTAGCTTATGTTGGACCACAAGGCATTACGTTTTTCACGGTGTTGCATAAAAATTATTTAAACACCAGTATGAAATGTCAACCTTTTAATTCCCAAACCAACAAACAGCTACACCACTGACGAAATATGTATATTGCTAAAACGATTGCTTTTTATATTTTATTATAACTTTTTGTTATATGAAGTTACCAGGTTTTTCATTGACATGTTAAAAATTTAGAATGTTTAAAATGATGTCGGATTTCTCGATATTTTATTGCTTAATAAATCCAGCTTTACACACACCTATACCCTTTCAGGAGCCAATGAAAAGAACACTTATATTCAGGAACTAGCAGTATAGCCCGGTGTTGCTCGGGTGTAATGAAAGCTTTAAAACTAATCCATGGTCCTGGAGCTCAGACTCAGCCTAAAGAATATTTGTGTGAAGTTTGGTGAGAATCGGATAAAAATTACGGATTTGTATAAAGGACATACAAACAGAAACAGACACATACACAAACATCTTACTTTATATATATATATATATATATATATATATCGATTTTCTGCACTACTGTAAGAAATGCAACCTTGAAACTTCTGAATATCGTTTCTTATGTCTTTGTCTATGAGTATATCAAATTTGATTAAAATCGGACCACTCCTTCTATAACCCGATTTTTTCGATTATCGATTTTCGATATTTATCGGGGGTACCTCGACACAAAACCTAGCTAAGAACACTCGCAGACGCTTATAGTACAACTGTGTAAATTTTCAAGAAAATCGGTTCAGCCGTTTCGGAGTCTATAGGTAACGAACACACACACACAGAGACTCATACACATACACACACACACACACACACACACAAAGTTCCATTTATAAATAAGTTTAGATTAGATTAACCAATTGAAAATTCTTTTTTATTAGTAATTGGCTTGCACATTTTTACCATATCCAGACGTCGTCTAAGACAAAAAAGATACAGCATCTTCATTATTAACCAACCAGAAGACAGAAAAAAATATTCAAAGTCGATCCAATTCTTGGTTGTCAAAATGCTTAACTATGAGGGATTTTACTTTTCTCAGTAGAGGGCCATGAGTCGTCCATGAACGCAAGTCCAGCCAACCTGCATTTTCTTACTCTCATATCTCTCTTCTACTCCTCTCTTATGCTGCATTCATTTGATTCTCCTTCCTCATGTATTGACATCAAAGAAAGAAAAAACATTATATAGAGCCATAAGTCGCCTGTCTAGACATTCAAAAACCAAACGACACACATCTCACTTTCACTCTCTCTTTCACCTCAACTTTTCTTCTTCCTCACAACTGTCTGGCAACAAAAGAGAGGAGCAAAGACTCAACATACAAACGTTTATCACTATGCATGCATTAAAAACATCAACTAGACTTTTTTTCAAAGATATTTCTTCTTGAATTCAACAAAAAAAGAATTTTTTACACTTAAATACAATTCTCATAAATAACAAAACTGATATTATATTTTGATAAGTTTTTAATAAATCTTATTTTTATCATTTTAAAAAAAAACTTTTTATCCTTTAATGTTTGTTCAACCTGATTTTTTTAAATGTGGGTAGTTCTGTTATGTTTGATACACTGCCAATTTAACAAACATGATATATGCTCTCTACAATTAATGTTTTTGTCCTACTCTTAGATATAATTAGTCACTTTCAATCTTTCTCTAAGATATTCTTGATGCAAAAGCTTCTAGGTTCTACTTTTTCATATTAAGAAAAAGTCTTGTTTTACACAAGCAATAAAAAGTTAAGTAATCACTCAAATGTTGTATACTAGGAAAATATAATGAAGGAGGAAAATGGAGAAATATCCATTTTTATATTGTCACTAGTAACAAAAAATGGATTTATTATGTAGAAAGTTTAGGTAAAGTCCAACCTACCTTTCATTTCTGTAAAATCAAAATTGTTGGTGTCTGGACAAATTTTGACAACACAACAACATTAAGCAATTGGCACACTTTAAAAGAAAAAGTTACTTTTGGACAATGAAAATTAATTTATTACAAGAATCAAAAACAAATTTTTGGCTACTTGTAACATAGCCTTCAAAACCATAACTGAAATAAAATTTATTGTTGTGGAAATTAATTTTGATGGAACTCGAAAGGAATTCTTTATTACAAATTGCTGGAGTGGGGACAAATTGTGACTACACAAAACTACAGTGATCAATTGGCACATTTGAATGAACAAAGTAATTTTGGACAATGAAAATTAATTTATTACAAGAATAAAACAAACAAACTTGTAACTAGTTGTAAGATGATCAGCAACATCTTAACTGAAACTGAATTCACTGTAGCAGAAATGAATTTTGATTAGACACAAAGAGAATTCTTTATTACAAATTGCTGGAAGGTGGACAAAATTGTGATTACTCAAAACTACATTGGGAAATTGGCACATTTTAAAAGAAAAATTAATATTTGGACAATGAAAATTAATTAATTACAAGAATCAAAAATGAAGAAATATGTGAATACTTGTAAGATGGCCTTCAAAACCATAACTGAAATAAAATTTATTGTTGTAGAAATGAATTTTGATGGGACTCAAAAAGAATTCTTTATTACAAATTGCTGGAGTGGGGACAAATTGTGACTACACAAAACTACAGTGATCAATTAGCACATTTGAATGAAAAAAAAGTAATTTTGGACAATGAAAATTAACTTGTTACAAGAATCAAAAATAAAGAAATTTGTGACAAGTAGTAAGATCACCTTCACCATCTTAACTGAAATAAAATTTCCTGTTGTGGAAATAAATTATGGTGGCACTCCAAGGGAATTCTTTATTAAAATTACTGGAACCTGGCCAAATTAATTCTACACAACAGTACATTGAGTAATATTGAATGGGGGTAAGAAATGGTTTGTAAAATAAATACCTCCAAAATGAAGCTGCTCTCTTTTAACCACCATAGAGAAACTTCCCTGCCTACCATCAGAATGGATGACACTAGTTTCCTGAAGAGCAACACACTGTTCATAGTTGGTCTCACTCTGACCTCAAATGGAATGACTACATTGAATTCATAAATGCATCTACTGCTAAGAAGGTTGGGTCACTGTATCAGACCAGGAAGTTTTTTCTTGTCAGAATTCATTTTGCATATTTATAAATCTACTATTTGTCTATGCATTGAATACTATTGGCATATCTGGTCAGATGCATCTGCTATTCATCTTGAGGTTCTCAATAAAATCCCAAAAAGGATCTGCAATATAATCGTTCCTGACTTAGCAGCCCACCTTCAGTCACTTTCTCACCAATATAATTTGGCTTCCCTCTGTGTTTTTTACAAGTATTTTCATGGCAACTGCTCTGATGATATTTTTCCCCTTGGTTCTCCGACCACATGTATTTGCACATACTACTAGATTGGCATCAAGGTCCTACCCTTTTACCATCAAAATAGTTATATGTAACCACCTCTTTTACTTGAAAAGTTTCTTTTCTTGCACTTCCTGTTTCCATATGCTTGCTTCCCTGAGGGCTGCAATCACCAAATGTTTAAATGTGATGTCATTTGCCATCTTTTACTTGATTTACATCCATCTCTTATCTTTTATTCAACATCCCCTGTACTTTTTTTTCCTCTTACTGTAACTCCAAGAGCATCAGTGGCAGTCCTACCTTGCTTGGGGTGAAATGATTATAAAGAAACAAAACAAAACAAAAAACAAGGAAGAAAACAAAGCTCTTTTTTTTTCTTTTTTTTTTTTTTTTGGACAATGAAAAATTGATTTATTACAAGAATTAAAACTGAAGAAACTTGTGATGATTTGTAAGATGATCTTCAACATCTTAACTGAAACTACAAATTGCAGGGACCTAGTAAAACTTCAGTAAGCAATTGACATCTTTGACTGGTTTATTAGAAAACAATAAAGACTTTTTATGTGCAAGGAAATCAAATGCAAATTTTGGTGCATAACAACACTCTTTATCATGTTGTAAATGCAACATAGCAAATAATCATGGAGGTATGAAAGGAAATTCTTTCACAAGTGGTATATTCTTCAAACTATCTCATTTTGCACTATGCAATACTCTTTTTCTGGTGGTTAGCCCCAACTTTTCAGGAATGATTTGATAATAAATAAAAGTTTAAAATTTTTTTTAGGAATATTTCAAGTGTACTTGAATTAAAATATATATCTGTGCACATACAAACATATATGCATGCACAATTTGAGCAGAACTGTTATCTAAGGACTAATTCCTCTTTCTGTATGACAACAACCCCAGGGTAATAGGAAAATAGGAAAGTCGAAATAGAAATGTGCTGTCTCTTGAAGCCATTTTAATTCTATAATTAAACTTGATATATTGTCTAGTAAATTTAGTATTTTAAATAGGCAACTTAGATGTGAAATTCAATTATCTTGTCAGCTAAGATAAGGGTGGGGGACAAAATAGTATTTTATCAAGAATATCTTGATACAACATGATCATGAAAATGCAAACCACATATGCTTTTGTTAGTGAATTTTTTACTGAATGAATTGGTGCTAAAGTTAGCCACATAAGGTATGATTTGCCTACAAGTTCCAAGGGAGATAATTCAAAATAACTAATATATGTGACGAACGATAATAGCTAGCGTTATGTCTCTTTCCTTTGCACACACAGTATGCTATGCTGCCATTCCTTTAAGAAGTTTGCATTTATACATTAAAATGATATTATCATAATTTAATGGAGTTTGATATGCTTAAACATTCAGGTTTTCGTTTATTTCATATACTACAGGTTATATTTAATCATTTATAGTATTTGTTGTTAAATTTCCAAAATATATTACAAAAGTGTCAATATTACTTTTTTTTAAAACAATTCACCCACAAGCAATGCGAAAATGCCACTAAGACACAATGGTGGTATACTCAGAGTGAAAGAAAATGAAAAGATTTTATAAGGAACCAGAAACTTAATACTAAACAGGAAACAAAATATAAACTCTAATCCTGTTCCAAAGGAAAGGAGTATGAACCAGGCAATAGCCAAACTTATCAACTCCTATAGAGGAAAATAAATAGTAGATAAAATTTCAGAGTTTAGAAAGAGATCTTAGAAATATAGAGTTGAAGTAGACTTTAGAAGGAACTGGAAACCTAATCCCAAACAGGAAATAAGGAATAAAACTCTACTCATGTTCAAAAGATTGGGAAGGATTGTGAACAGGACAATAGGTGAACTTATTTACTCCTACCTAGAAAAAGTAAATAAAGTTTCAGAGTTTAGTTGAAGATGTTAGGAGTCTGAAGTTTAAGTAGATTTTACAAGGAACCGGAAACCTAATCCTAAACAGGGAACAACCACTACTCCTTTTCAAAAGATAGAGTTACATATTTACTAAGGAATTTTACATATTTTACTCCTAAGTTAAAGTCTAAATGCTAAGGTTTTTTTCACTTTCAAAGCTTAAAATTGATTATTTATTCAAATAAAGCTCTAAAAAAACATCAAGAAATCAATTATTTACTAAAATGAAAAATGCAAATTAGGTAACTTTTATAAATTATATTTAACTAGCAGTATAGCCCGGCATTGCTCGGGTATAATGAAAGCTTTAAAACTAATCCATGGTCCTGGAACTCAGACTCTTTGGATGTTGGCATGAAAGACTAAAAAGCAATAGTTGTTTCCAGTTAAAGTGAATTCGTAGACTGAAAGAAAAATGAATGGATGTTAGTCAAATTTTGATTTCTTGGTGTCAATATCAATTAGTTTTTTTCGTCGTAAACTGAATTTTGAAGTCCTCTGAGTAAATGGTATCATGGCTGAGACTAAGAGCTACAATTATACCTACTTAGAGCCAAACTCGAAGCAAAAACTAAAATAAAAGGGCTGAAAAAATACAGACACACAGGCAGATAAACAGATACACACACAAACATCTTACCTTTATATATATATATATATATATATATATATATATATATATATATTATCGATTTTCTGCACTATTGTAAGAACTGCAACCTTGAAACTTATGAATATCGTTTCTTATGTCTTTGTCTATGAGTGTATCAAATTTGATTAAAATCGGACCACTCCTTCTATAACCCAATTTTTTCGATTATCGATTTTCAATATTTATTGTGGGTACCTTGACACAAAACCTAGCTAAAAACACTCACAGACGCTTATAGTACAACTGTGTAAATTTTCAAGAAAATCAGTTCAACCATTTCAGTGTCTATAGGTAACGGACACACATACACACACACAGAGACAAAGTTTATTGAATATAAAATATCTGAAAATCATAAATTACTGGATAAACAATTTTTATCAACAAATCATACAGCTTGACATTTAGTAAAATTAGTTTGACAGAAAGACAAATAACACAATGAATGTTATAGAAATTTACCAACATTAAAATCAGTGTTTGAAATTTTGTTTCCAAAAGTGCTCTTTAAGTATCAACTATCAGTGCTGGTAAGAAATACATAACTACAACAATCAGATGACAAACTACAAACAATATAAATATTCTATAAAATTGCCAAAAAATTTTATTAATTTTACACTTTAAATAAAAACTTGAAATTTTTTAGAATATCACAAAACATTGAGTAGTAAGTTACTCTCTGAAGAGAATAGCTTGCGTAGCTGCTTTTTATTGGGGATCTTTTATTCTTATTTTTAGCCAACAAATATCTGAAACCATTATTTGTTTTTTACTAGTGTTTTCTATATATTGCTGCTTTCTGTTAACTTGGTCAAAATCTGACTGCTAAAGTAAGTACCATTAAGTAACAATTCAACTAATTTAAAACTTATTTTTCATGATTTACCTAAAGTTATATAAAGTCAACAAAAATTAGGAAACTATTTTTTTGTTTTAATCATATCACCCCAAGCAAGGCGATAACACCACTGATGTGCAGGGGGCTACATAAGGGTAAAAGAATGGAAAAGAGAAAGCCGGAAACCACATCTTAAACAGGGAACAAGGGATGAGCCTCTTCACCTGTTCAATAGATGTGGGTGGAGTGTGAACCGGGCAATAGCTTTATGATAGAATGATTATATGAACTAAAATATTTTAACAAAAATTCTTTTAAATAAATCTAATATAAAATGTAGGCGTACATAATTTGTTAATACATTTGTTTTGAGGACAGAGACAAGAAATACTTCATTTAATTTTTTAACTTCATCCTACTAGTTAATTTGGATCAATGGACTTTACACTTTCATCAATTCAGTCATGACCAAAATGCAAGTATTGCTGTCACTGCATTCATGGGTTCAGTCCCTCTATTGGGTATTGGAATCCATGCACTTTTTTATTTTTAATAGACTGATAATGTGGAAAATATATATTTTCATAGTAATTTATTTATGATGTAAAATGATTTTTGCATGTTAATAAATTGATGATATATTTTTGTTTGGTTACATCATATAATATTACTGATAGATTTAAAGAGATAATGAAATATAACTTATTCTTCAACACTTTATTAATATTTTTAGCCAAAATCTTTATTATAAGTTCCTTCCAGATATCTGTCTTCATCATATTTTTTCCACTTTACTTTCTCACATTTGATAACCTGCTTAAAATGTCAAATGAAACAGCATTTTTTTTCTTTTTTTGATACCAGGAGTTTTTTCTCTCTTTTGTAAGAAATTCTTATTTCTAATTCTGATCAGCCTCTCTAATGAGTGTGTATTTCTCATTTATGGATTGAACTTGCAACTTCCAGCTTACAAGAGAAATTTTAGCAATGCTTTTGTGCACTGTGCTATATTTAATAGGATTCTCAAATAATGGTTTTCAGAGCCTTAATTAATTCTGTCTTTATTTTACTAATCAAACCAGTGTTTCCTGGAACCCTAGGGTTCCATAAGAGATTACTAGGAGTTTTACAAGAAACATTGATAAATAAGTTAATGCATTTTTGAGTAATTTTTGTTTAATTTTATATTTGTAATTTTACTAGACACATTATTGGAAAATCTTTGGTTATTATAATAAAATATGAAAAAGGTTGTTATTAATAATTTTTATGCAGTGATTCCATAAAACATGAAAACTCTTTCAAATTTTTTTACCCTTGTAGAGAACCCTTGAAATAATTTTTATGCTGAGAAATGCTGAATTAGACACTCCACATGCAGTGGCAATTGTGGAACTCTAAAAGTGTTGGTGGGCAATTACAGGCCAAGATTTTTCTGAGGAGGTGGGACAACTGAAGCAGTGTAATTTCTGACTAATACTTTTTGTTATAGTGAAATATCCTGTCCTACCCCAGAATGGGTATGGCTTGGGTTATAAAAGACTGGGACTAGAACGAACTACAGAATGATTGTGATTATATGAGAGTGATCATGATTATACGAGAGCCATCATCCATAAACAAGAGTTATACGTCATTAGATGGAAGCATTCTTCACAAGACGAACGTGTATGTCCTATACAGAGACATTGCCTTCTTAATTGTTATTCTTGTTAACTGTTCGTTGGTGTACGTGTATTTGGTTTATTGTACTGAGGTATAATAAATCTCTATTCCTATATCCTCAGTGTTAAGAATTATTTCTTGCACTATTCTTTCTCTGTTTATCCCCTCCTGGGATATAACACTTTTATTCGGCCATAAATTAGTGACTGCCTATGTATCTACATATCAAGTTGGAGACATAATTTCTAATTAACATCTTTCTTCAGATATGAAAATATGACTATTAAGCCTCTTTCTCTCCCTAATAACATGTCTGTTTCTATCTATGTGGTTTTTTTTTTGGTTTTTTTCTTTCAAACTGGTTTCTGTACATGTCCTTAAAAATTCAAATGAAAAAGAAAATGCAGAGGGAAAAGTACTGAAGATCAAATCTTATCAAAATCAGAGACATCAGTTTCATAAATTTTTGGATCTAATAAAAGTAGTGGAGCAAGCCAAAATCCGAAGGGGGGAGCTTGACCCCTTCTGGCTCACCCATAGAATTGCCATTGTCTGCACGGTTTATATCAGCACAAGTTTTATAGATTATGCAAATTATCCATTTCTCATAACCTATCACAATTTCATTAGAAAAAGGTGCATTTTAATTGCATTTGTACAGCAAATCACAGATAGAAATGCAATTCAAAAGATTTCTTTTCATTCAAATCAGGTGATACCTAAATATTGTAGTGAATCACTAAGCGTTCATAGATGGTGGATTTTGATAAATTTAGTGTTTCTGCAAATTCCCACATTGTTTAATGCAGGTTATTCTCAATCAATGTCTTGATTTGGTTGTCATCTGTAGTAGTGAGATTTGCCTAAGAGTTCTTTAGCAATAAGCTTACAATCACCAACTCTAAACTTAGCAAACCATTTCTGTACATTTCTCTCAGCTAAGCCACCTTCAGTGTACACAGCACGTATCTTCTTTTTTTTTTGTTGCTTGCAAGGAATTTTTGCCTTTACAGTAATAAAAAAGCATCAAGTGTCTAAAATGCACCTTATCATCCTCCATTTTCATAGGGATGCAAAATTGACACAAATTAAGTAATTTTAAATATTTTTTCTCAAG
The DNA here is from genome assembly GCA_037127315.1 of Ascarosepion bandense. Lineage (NCBI taxonomy): Eukaryota > Metazoa > Mollusca > Cephalopoda > Sepiida > Sepiidae > Ascarosepion > Ascarosepion bandense. The sequence goes on from JBBBDQ010029864.1 coordinate 54,646, forward strand.
AGATAGTTTGAAGTGTGCTCTAAACATAAATATTATATCTGTCAATGAAATTGACATGTTCTAGAATTCTGAAACATGAACAACTAAAAAATCAGCATTAACTTTCCAGACAACCCAATATTTTATTATGAACTATTTTATCTACAACATTCCTAACAAATCTGTTCATCTACATGTGATTTCAAGTCATTTCTAGCTGTCTTATATAGTTCAAAGTTTGTTTATGAAATATTAAAATATCTTTATTCTGGTGTTGATTTCAATTGAAATATTAAAACAAGCATCTCAACAGAAATTCCAAATGAAATAACAAAATTCAAAAGAAAAAAAGACCAAAATATTTTTACTTTGTCATACAGGTGAAGAGGCTCATCCCTTGTTTCCCATTTAGGATGTGATTTCCGGTTTTCTCTTTTCCAATATTCTCACATTTTTGTTTTTTTCTTTTTTTTCAATTGGAGTAGATAGACTAAACTATCGCCCGGTTCACACTCCACCCACGTCTATTGAACAGGTGAAGAGGCTCATCCCTTGTTTCCTGTTTAGGATGCAGTTTCCAGTTTTCTCTTTTCCAATCTTCTCACTTTTTTTTCCTTTTTTTTTTCAATTGGAGTAGATAGACTGAACTATCGCCCGGTTCACACTCCACCCACGTCTATTGAACAGGTGAAGAGGCTCATCCCTTGTTTCCTGTTTAGGATACAGTTTCCGGTTTTCTCTTTTCCAATCTTTTCACTCCTATGTAGCCCCCTGCACATCAGTGGCATTACCACCTTGCTCAGGGTGATATGGTTTAAAAAAAAAAATTTCCTTTCATGTAATATTAATCCAAATACACCATTCTCTGTCATTGAAATATATCAGTGACAAGTCAAAGTCAAAGTTTCTCACAATGAAACATCACAGGAAGAAGTGGATTCCCAGAAAAGCAATCATAATAGTGAATGTAATTTAAATGAGAACTACCTTCACTGATAGACTAAACTATCGCCCGGTTCACACTCCACCCACATCTATTGAACAGGTGAAGAGGCTCATCCCTTGTTTCCTGTTTAGGATGCGGTTTCCGGTTTTCTCTTTTCTAATCTTCTCACTCTTATGTAGCCCCCTGCACATCAGTGGCGTTACCACCTTGCTTGGGGTGATATGATTAAAAGAAAAAAAATCATAAAACTTAATCTTTACTTTGTCAAATGGTTATTTTCACTGAAAAATAAGTTAGAAAATTAAAGGGAGATAATTTTTATATTTAAAAATAATATTAAATGAATTTATCTTAGTTTTTGACATTACTTTTACTTAGCATAGTTATTGGTTAATTACATATAATTTTAAAAATCATTTACATTAATGAATACTTTCATCACTGAAGTCTTCACACACAGAAAAATATTACTTGATATTTTGGTTTTATTCTATCAATATTAAAAAAATGATTAAAAAATTTAAAACAAATAATGAATATCTTCTTGTTTATAAATTCATTACTGGATTCTTCACACACATAATAATGCTTAATATTTTGGTTTTATTCTAAGAATATTAAAAAATGAATAAAAAAATTCAAAGCAAATCCTTTTAATTTGTCTTATCCAAAATACATATGTAGATTTTTTGTGTTGCCCCCAAGCAAGGAAGTAAAGCCACTAAGACACAAAGGTTGCTGGATGTGGAAAAATTAAAAAACAGAAATGTTACTACAGATTGAGAACAAAAGATGAGTAATTAGAAACACAGATAGATTATATATTTAAAAAAGTTTTTAATAATTCCTATTCATCTTAATATTTATATTTTAATTGTCCCCACTACTAAAAAAAAGTTAATTAATTTCGTAGTTTTAATTGATTTTATCATTAAATAATCCTCTTGAACAAACAAACTGACTTTTTGTCAATCATTACTATAAAGAAGCAAGAATGAAATTAATGAGAGTAAGTTTAAAGCAATACATAATTTAAGAAATGCTCAATTTAGATATAACAGTTAACTCCCTTTAATTTTCTATGTTTAGATTTTTCAGTGAAATGAAGCATTTGATGAAGTGAAAATTTGATTTAATGGTTTTGGTGAAGCCAGTTTTCAGACAAATAAATTATTATAAACCAAACCCAGATTCATGTAGTCCACCGTTTCTATTTCTCATACCAATAAACATAATCTTATGTTACACTTTTATATCACAAAAGAAGTCAGTCAGTCAGTTAAGTGCCATACATGAAACACACTTGAGCCATCATGTCTCGAAAGAGTCATGACTGACTGGGTAGAAGATTATCCCCCAGTAGGTTGCCATTGCTTTCTGTGGTAGATTGGTTGCCAGCCATGGCTATAGAACCCAATATGTCCTGTTATTTGACTCATAGCTAGAGAGGAAAGAAATGTATTATATTATTATGTAGTAATTAGTGAGGGATCGGTTTCTTATTGTTATGAAGTAATAAACTGATCCCCCACTTTATGACCAGTAATAGCCTTAATCGTTATTCCAACTATTATATTCAGTCAGTTAGTTAAGTGCCATACGTGATACACACTTGTGCGATCATGTCTCGAAAGAGTCATGACTGACTGGGCAGAAGATTATTCCACAGTAGGTTGCCATTGCTTTCTGCGGTAGATTGGTTGCCAGCCAAGGCTATAGAACCCAATCTGTCCTGGTATTTAACCCATAACTGGAAGGAAGAGATGGATTAATACCTTTACCAAGGGTATTTGTGCTTAAGTGAATGCAATGAATTCAACTGGAATTTGAACTCGGCTCCCCGATTTCTCATTCCAAGCCGATATCCACTGCACCACAATGCACAGTCACAAAAGAAGAGGGAGTTGAAAATTCCCTAAGGTCATTAGTATAAAGTGGTTACTTCATCTAAAATTAAAACTTGGTTTACTACTTTTATTTTCCACATAAGTAATTGTTATTTCATTTAATAGATATGCATGCTATGAATTAGGTTACCAATACGTGGCCATTTTTATCAAATGTCACTGTTTTCTTCTGGTGTTATATATTGCTGCTATATTTGTCATAATATTTTAAATCATTTAAAAGTTTGAATTGAGATGTTTTGATAAGTTGAGAGTTTGTTTATAAAATGTATTTACAATTTTCCCCTTTGGTTTTGTCAAGTTATTTTTATTGTTGTGACTAAGATTTATGTCTTAAAATCGACACAAGCTGAAATAAAAACAAAAATACTTTATTTAGTATGAAGTTTTCTTCATTTGTTGAAAAACAATGTTTTGCACTAAATTTAATCCATTATATCAGTTGTATTCTGTTAAACATATTCCTATTGCAAGTTAATTTTCTTTTTACTGTTTCTAGACTGCTTTTCTATTTTCATTATAAATCAATAATCTTTTAATCTTTATTCATTCATAAATATTCATTTGACTTACCATATAAATAAGTACTACTTAAATAGACTAGTCCACTCATAAAAACAGAAAATTGTTTTTGGAAATAATTTTGAAGATTAAATTTCTCTAAAATTAAACCTCAGTATTTGTCAAAATAAAAAAAATATTGATTTTTTTAATCAATTTAGAAGAGATGTATTGTTTATAATATTGATAGAAGGTCAAATCAATCTCTCTCTCTTACATTGTTATCAGGACCAAACAGTTTGCTTACAATTGTTATATTTTAAACTGTGCTTAAATTATTGACATCAGTATGCAAGAACAGACATTTATTAAGTTTTTCATAAATATTTTTGTATTTTAAGTTTTTTCTTTTTCTTTTTTTACATAGATTTATCATTAACACATTGACTGTAAATCACAAGATTCACTCATAGTTAGTAGTTATTATTAGCATTACATACCTTACATATTGAAATCCTTACAGTATTATTGAAGTTATTGCTAACATTTTTTGCCAAGATTTACAAACTCTACTCTCCCTGTTGTGTTTATATTTACAGTGCAACTAATGTGCATCATATTTTACCAGAATTATATATATATATATATATAAAAACTTAAAGAAAATGTAAAAAATAATACTGAATTTTTATTAAATAAGTATTTGTTAAATTATTAATTAAATTGTTTCTAAAATGGTAGGAGTTTTTGTATATTCATAAATTTTAATTTTCCCCCAAAAATATTAATGAAAATTTATTGTACTAAACTACACACCCTAGTAAAACCAATTATACTTTGTAAAAGTCACAGTATTATATATATATATATATATATATATATATATATATATATATATATATATATATATATATATACTATGTTAAAACAAGTGCAAACTACAAGCTACTACAAAATTGTACATTTTGTTTTGACATTGAAAGAACAATGTCTCATCAGGTAGTTTTACCATCAATGTTAACTACCTGATGAGACATTGTTCTTTCAACATTGAAACAAAAGGTACAATTTTGTAGTAGTTTGTAGTTTGCACATGTTCTCACATAATAATTAATAATAAATACTAATTGCTCTATTTTTATATTCAGCACTGTTTTAAATTAATGTTTTGAATGTTACAATTATTTTCTTTATTCTTATTCATTTGTGTATATATATATATATATATATATATATATATATATATATATCATCATGCAGTGTGGGTATAGAAGAATCCAAGGAAGTATCCTGTATATACAGTGGTAGGATAACTCTATAAGAGAGCTATAAATATATATGTATATAAATACATATATAGCAAATATAAGAAAAATTAAGGCAGACACGTTATTTCATGGTAAATTGGAAGTATAGGCCTATTTCAGGCAAACCATCATCAGCTTCCATCTTTTCTTTAAAAAAGAACTTTACACGAATCGTCTTTATTTTACAAAGGATTTTATTCATGTAAAATCCTTTGTAAAATAAAGACGGAAGGCAGTACCATCACTGGTGCACAGGGGTTTACAGAGAGAGAAGAATCTAGGTACAGAGGATATCAAAGAAATGATAAGAGATAGGAATCAAGGAAATACAAGATGGCAACTGATATTGCATTTAAACTTTTGGAGATTGTAGATATCAGGGAAGCAAGCAAACTGAAGAGAGTTCCATAAATGGGAAGTGGGAGAAACTGTTAGTGTAGAAGAGGTGGTTACATTTAACTATTATAATGGTAAAAATGTGGGACCTTGATGCCAATCAAGTAGAACGCATAAATAGATTTGGTCAGGAAACCAGGGAAAAAGCTTGTCAGTGAGAAAGGTGACTGAAGGCGGGCTGCCAAGTCAAGGTCGATTATATTGCAGATCCTCCTTTGGATTTTGTCAAGAATCTCAAGATGAATAGCAGGAGCACCTTACCATATATGGCAACAATATTCAAAGTATAGACAAATGGTAGAGTTATAAATAAAGATGGAATTTGACAAGAAAAACTTCTTGGCCTGACACAGTGACCCAGGCTTCTTAGCAGTAGATGCAGCTATAGATTTCATGTAGTCATTCCATTTAAGGTCATTTGAGAGAGTGGGGCCAAGTAGGCACAGTACATGGATCTCCCAGAGACTAATGTCATCCATTCTGATGGCAAGCAGGAAAGTTTCTCTCTGGTGGTTAAAAGAGAGCAGCTTTGTGTTTTCTGGAAAATTTTTTTATTATTTTTTTATTATTTAACTAATGCTTATAAATTTTCATATAAATTTTGTTCATTGAGCCAGAGATGTAATGCATTCAATATGCCACCCATAAATATTGACCCTACTCTCATAAGTTACCTTGCTATCCACAAATTTGTTGATGGGGGATAAAAAATCTAATGTTTAGTAATAATTAAAGACTAAGAACCATATTTTTTCACTTTTGAGACAAGTATTATTATGATTTGATAAATTTTTCAAATATTATTCTGAGTTTTGTTACATTTTTTTTGACATTTCATTTGGTCATTTTCAGATGAATGATACGTTATCTGAAGAGGATTAGATATTTAAAATATCAATGATGCTGCATTTATTTTTAGCATTTGAATCTCTATTGAATCTGTAGGGATTAACTTTGTCACTAGGTGGTATTCTATTTAGGACGATAGAAAGAATGGATATAAATTCTCTCTTCAGGATATGGTAATGGCAACAGGAAACTTTACCCCTCTGAGGAGACTTCTTAATCCCAGCCAACCCAAGTACTTGGTGCATCTCTCACTCATATATGCACATTCAACTGCTCATCTGTTCTGATGAGCTTTCCTTTTTGTCTATTGAACAGGTGAAGAGGCTCATCCCTTGTTTCCTGTTTAGGATGTGGTTTCCGGTTTTTCTCTTTTCCAATCTTTTCACTCTTTTTTTTTTTAATTTTTTTTTTCAATTGGAGTTGATAGACTAAACTATCACCCGGTTCACACTCCACCCACATCTATTGAACAGGTGAAGAGGCTCATCCCTTGTTTCCTGTTTAGGATGTGATTTCCAGTTTTCCTCTTTTCCAATCTTTTCACTCTTACGTAGCCCCCTGCACATCAGTGGCATTTTCGCCTTGCTTGGGGTGATATGATTAAAAAAAAAAAAAAAATCTAGACTTTATGAATTTAAGCACAGTACTAGATTGGCAGTTAGGTCTTAGCATCTTACAATTGAAATGACTAGATGTAAAAATACATTCTATGTTAACAGTTTCCTCTCTGGAACTTTCTATTTGTGAAACTTTCTTCCAGCTTCTTGCTTTCTAATCAACTTTATCTTCAAAAATTTAAATGTAATGTCAATTGTTATCTTATGTATTAATTCCTGTTCTTTTATTGTTCTCTCTCCTTAATGTTTTTTTACTCATATTTTTTGCATTCAGTAACCTCTTGCATCTTAGTAGCTTTATTGCCTTATATGAAATAAAGAAACTCTCATAAATGTTTTTTCTTTCCCTTTTTTGAGCTATTTATATAATAATTCTGTTTTTCCCTCCCTTTGGTAGTTCTTTAGTTAATTTGCACAACCGTTACATCCAGCCAATACCACATAAATAATAGAGTATTTCATTTTGATTATGTGAAAACATAAAAAGGACATATCAAAGACACTACTTGGTTTCAGTTAGAAAGTGAAAGAAAGAAAGAAGGACAAAAGTGTTTAACAGCTGTTTCAGTGATATGGAAAAAAATGTCAATTTCAAATTTTTTCATTTGTATCTACTTTATTCTTAAAATAATGAACAGCATTCAATATATTGTTGAAGTTGTTAAGCTCAAATATTTAACAATGTAATAGTGGAATTTCTACAGATATTTTATTGTTACAGAATTTGCCATGCATTTATTTAATCATTAACTTAGGAATTAAGTATTAAAATAGAAAAACCATGAAATTTTCACAGGTCTGTCAAGTAAAAATAATTTTTTCTTTCTCTTCTTTTGTGAGGAATATCTGAAATGTTGGTTTTAATCTACATAGGAATGATTGCAAAACAAAAAATTGTCCTTCCCTAATTTACGAGCAGAAGCAGACAAATGCATGCTGGGATTTTTTCATAGCCAATAAAATAGGCCAGTTCTCAGTTTCATCTGACTCAGTCATGGTCAGTCTTGTTTTAATTTGAATAGGATGTTCACTTGTCCAGACTTGCTTTTGTGTGTCAACCCCAATTTTTAGTTTATGAACATTTTGCCATATTACTGTTGCTTTGCCTTATTACTGCGAATTTGCCTTGAATATATTGTTTGCTTGCTTTATATTATTTTTTGCCCTGTTCTTTCCTTTTTGTTATTATTATAGCAAACTTTGCCTATTCTCTTTGTTGAACAGTTTTGTTACTTATTTTTCATTTGACCACAGTTACTCACTCCACTGAAAAGTTCTCTTCTGCATCAACTGTTAACTGCACCCATTATAAATTATAACACCCACTACATATTTATTTAATAAAAATCACTGCTGATAAAGTTTTTGTTTAGTTACTTGAATCATTCTTACTCTTTCAGCTTTATCTAATTCCAATGTGCATGGGTGGTGAGTGGATATCAGCTTGGAATGAGAAATCGGGGAGCTGAGTTCAAATTCCAGTTGAATTCCTTGCATTCACTTAGTTGCAAATACTCTTGGAAAAGGTATAAATCCATCTATTTCCTCCAGTTATGGGTTAAATAACAGGACAAGATGGGTTCTATAGCCTTGGTCGGCAGCCAATCTACCATAGAAAGCAATGGCAACCTACTAAAGGATAATCTTCTGCCTAATCAGTCATGTCTCTTTCGATACATGATCACTCAAACATGCATCACATATGGCACTTGACTGACTGACTGACTGACTGACTGACAGTATAGTAGGGACAATGTCTGTGAGAAAAAGAGTACCAAAATGTAATTTACTCCATAAATTTTGAAATAGCTGGCTGTACCAATTGGAATTTGCACTGGAAACTCCAATACAAACATTTGAAAGTGTATGGATATCAATCTGAGGACAGTGCAGAGGATTTAAAAATATTTGGATGATATATCCAGTCAACATCATGGTATTTCAAATGATCACTAGTGATGGTGATGTTAGGCCTCCATTCATCTTCCCACAGGGCCTCAGACTCAACACAGAGGCCTACATCAAGTGTCTTGAGGAGGTAGTGCTACCCTGGGTCAAGAGAGTGGCTGCTGAAAGACTATGGCTGGCAACAGGGTTCTGCACCTTGCAACACAAGTAGAAGAAGCTATTCATGGCTGTCACACAAGTTTATACAACTAAAACACCCCTTACATCTTGACACCTAACTCCCTAGACTGCAACCTTCTTGGTTATTATATATGAGGCTTAGTAGAGAGAGAGAGAGACACCAATAAAAAAAATCCTAAAGAAAACTGAAGACAAGGATTATAGCAGTATTCACCAACAAGGAAATTTTATTGAATAAATTTACTCTTTAATATTTGAAGATATTTTTGTGAAATTTTGGTAAATATATATATTAAAATGAGATGCCAGTGTTATTTTCACTTTAGCATCATTTAGATTACACCCTGTATATGCATATAGTATATAGTTATATTCTCTAATACTCAATAACCCCTTGTGACATAGTGGCTTTATTACCTTACTTGAGAATGAAATGAAAAAAAAAACAGTTCTAGCACTATTATTACTAATGATAATTAGTTTTTTTTTGTTTTAAAGTAAAAAAGGATTATGTGCAAATTTAGTGACCTTTCACAAAGATACCAAATCATCTGTTCTGCATTTGCAACTCAAATGTAAAAATAATGAATTTATTTAATAAGTTTTTATGATATATAAACTTGTACATTCCTTGGCTTTCTACAGAAAAAAGCAACACCAAGAAAATAGTTTTAAATAATGCTAGTTTTCTTCTGGAAATAGGGTTGGAGTTTTTCCCTTCTATGTGTGAGCTAAAACAAAATAAAACTTGCTTTAAAAGTATTGATGTACAAGCATAATTTTTCTCACCTGCAAACACTCTTTTGTATTAATTCCTGTCCGCACACAAAAAAAGGTGATAGTAGAAAAAATAAATTAAAATCACGCTTTCACTATAGACCCCCGCCACACTCCCAAAATAATATCCATTAAATATAAAATAATTATGCATAAAGTAATTTCTGTCTAAATTTCTGGGATGAGTAGTGATCATTATTTAGGCTATTTACATTCAGAATATTGTCCTTAATTTTTTTACTGCAATCCCAATGTTTTGGCTATTGTGCCAACAACGCTTTATTTTTCAACCGATATGAAATGGAACGAATATAGCTGCACCTACTGCTAGGAAGGTTGAGTCTCTGAGTCTGGTATCTAACTCTCTCCCTTTTACCATTGAAATAGTTAAATGTAACCACCTATTCTATTCTAACACATTTTTTCCTTGCATTTCCCACCTATGGAACTCCCTTCCATTTACTTGCTTTCCTGATAGCTACAATTTCCTAATGTTTAAGTGCAATATCAATTGGTATCTTCTTGAATCCCATTCATCTTTTATCGTTTCTTCAATACTTCCTATTTCCTGTTTTTTCTCTCACTATGCACTAGCAGCAGCTCCACCTTGCTTGGGTGAAATGATTAAAAAAATAAAATATACTCTAGTGAAAACCAGAGTGCATAACTTCTAAAATGTGGCAGCAACAACAAAGATGAGGACAATAGTGTGAATGTAAATAATCTAAAGATAAATTAGTCAACTATTTGGCAAATAATTGCAATGTACACAATGATGATATCAATGAGGAACCTTTAAATAACACAAGATTAGAATATTTTAGAAATTCAATTTAATAGAAAATATCAAAGCAATTCACAAAAACTGAAAAAAACAATAACATATGAGGAATAAAGATATCTTTACAACAGAATGCCAAGATCTTCAGTTTCTCTTCTTTGTTAAACCACATTCTCTGAGTAATGTATGCAGTACTGTATCTATAATAAAATCATTAACAATATATTTATATTATATATATATATATACATTGTTTCACATGATTAACCACTTTTTTTTAATTTTTAAAAAACTAATGAAAGACTTACCATTCAGACAGGAGTAAATATTCGTGTCATCAGTATAGATTTCAAGCTGAGAGCTGATGACATCAGAAAGGTTGCTGATGAAAATTAGGAACAATGTACGTCCAAGGATAGGTTCTTGGGGACACCTGCATTAATGCAAAAAGATCTAGAAGAGTGGCCATTGAAGACAACTTTCATTTTGCAATTTGATAAGAAAAACTGAATCAAATCAAAAATTAATCCAAAAATGCCATAACCTAAATTCTAAAAAGTATCTAGTATTTATCTATGTTAATAAAACATGAATTGGTCAATAACTTAAGATACAGTTCACAAAGAAGGATTGAAAAGTTCTTTGCCCAGAAATCTGATCATGACCAGTGTTTCTTGCAAAGATTTTTTATTCAAGACAAGAGTCTTTCGGCATTACTCATGATAATCCTATTATATCAGTATCGGTTAATTACTGGCTATTGACAATTCCTTTCTTTTTGATTTTCAATGCATTTCTATAATAAAACATTAACAAGGCATTTTTGTTATGTGTACCCTAGTCCTATTATATCATTCCTGACCACTTTCTTCCTCAATTTCAATGTATTAATATACTTATATTATTCACTTAATAGTCTTGTTTTATCAATAATGCTTTCATTAATTACTGGCTACTGCCAATCTCTTTCTTCTTGGTTTTTAATGCATTCCTGTAGCAAAACATTAGTAAAGTATTTATATTATGCATATATTAGTTTTTATTCTATCAGTAATGTTTTAATTCCTGACCACTGACAATCTCTTTCTTCCTGATTTTTTAATGTACAAAATGTAGATTAGCATAGAATTTAGCCCAAACAAAACGTTGATAAAAAAGAAAAAGTATTTCAGAACAGAGCTTAATAATTCAGCCATTCTACACTCTGGCCTTCTGCAGGTGCTAGGAATTTTGAATCAAACCCTCTGTTTCAATCACTAGAGTATATAAGTCTCATTTCATGTGGGATGCCACTTGCCATGTAGTTATCTCCCTTTAACTCAACTCTCTAACTTATATGTCTTATATGTTTAAATGAAAAATCTTTTCACTGTTAAATAACTGACAGATTTTATATACCGTTAAAACAGAAAAATCAATCAGTCTTCTGTTAACAATTTCTTTAATAAAAATTATTCATCACTTCTATAATGACAAATATACTACATCATCTTTTTTTTTTTAGATTTCCTGGATCAACAAATATTTGAAGGTTTCAGGGTATAATGACAAAAATACTGATAATAAAGTAGAGGACAATAGAATGAATGTAAATGATGTACATATATAGAGAGAAATTTGAAATGATTTGTTTTGAACATTATTTTTAATCAATGCTCATATTTAAGTAGATATTTTGTTTATAATCAAACAGTAATACATATTTATTTCTACCAGCCTGATAATTTACGATAAATTTTTGTTATGAAAATGTGTGTCATTTGGCAGGATTTGAACCTGTAACCCCTATCCTCATAGGGGAAACCATCAAGTGATCTGGCACATCTTAGACCTCTCGACCACAAATGACTATCAGTTTAAACAAAGTTAAATCAAGCCTATATAACACAATTTTCGATTCATCGTAAATAATCATATCTGCACTGAAATGTGTCATAATATCAACAAATATAAACATATTACAAAAATTAACAAAGATTATAGAAAAGGTCTTTAAACAACTGACAATTTGAAATGATTTGTTTGAACATTATTTTTGATCAATACTCGTATTTAAGTAGATATTCTGTTTATAATCAAACAGTATATATATTTATTTCTACCTGATTATTTATGATAAATTTTTGTTGCAAAAATGTGTCATTTGGCAGAATTCGAACCTGCAACCCCTATCCACATTTGATTATAAACAGAATATCTACTTAAATATGAGTATTGATCAAAAATAATGTTCAAACAAATCATTTCAAATCGTCGGTTGTTTATAAACAGTTTCTTTAATCTTCGTTAATAGAGAGAAATATATAAGTAAAAAAAGAAAAAGTATGGGTATTTTCACCAAATAAAAAAAAAGCAAAATATCAATTAATACCTCTTTATGCAATAAAAAAACTTACTCAGCATGAAATTGAAACAAATAATGTTTTATTTATTTAGATATTTTGTGAGAAAGAAAATACTTGTAGAGACTTGCTCAAAATATTGAACACCTAAGAAATTAAACAAGGTAGAAAAGATGAGTTCATAAGAAAGTGGAGACTTACTGTATTAGAAATTATAAAAAACCTTGGAAGGGCGTGATGTGTCATGAAGTATTGTCAAATTTCATGGAGTTGTCTGATGGTTGACAGATCACTATAGTAGCAGGAACATCAATTGTTGAATGGAAGGAATTGCCCAATGAATGTCATTTGTGGTAAAGTTTCCAAAGTTAGTATAGCCTTGCTGAATTATAGTTGTAGTGATTCAGTGAATTGTTTAGTATTATCAAGGAAGTCTTGTTCTTTTTGTGGGTTAATTTCAAATATACAAATTTGAAATTATTTGTTTTAAGATTTTTGTCCCATAATTGTTTGCAAGTCTTGGAATTCATCTATTTTTTTTTTTTTTTTTTTATTGATGATAGGTAAGTTGATCTGCTGACTTTGTCACTCCTGGCTACTTTCTCCAATTGGTATCATGAAGAACAATGATTTATGCCAGTTGACCACTTCCCTTATATTCAATTCCAATTAGCTCAATGGGCTACTTTTCAAAATTCAAAGCTTCAAATTTGTCCTGATTAGTTGAAAGTAATCTTGATAGAGTTCTTTTCCCAAGTTTCTTCTCTCATGGCACATTACTTTTAAAAATAAAATAACTTTAATCATGTATAGTATTACCAGAGGCTCAGAAGCAAGATTTATCAGAACCAACTAATCTGAACATATATTGGTTGGAAGTGTTTTCAATCTAGATAGTGAAAAGAGACAGGGAGACATATTTTTTCACATACATTTTTGTAAGAGAAAAATGTAAGTAAATAGAGAGAGAGGGAGAGAAAGCTGCACAAGTTGAAAGGTGAGAAAATTGTGCAAGGGGAGAGGTCAATAAAAATGCATCAAGGAAAAGCATAATGTGTGCAGACCAAGAGAGATACTTTATTTTCAGTAGAATATATTGGAATAGTGGAAATAAGTACATTGAAGTTAATTACAACTATTAAAGAAACAATGAACAGTAAAGTAATTTGTAATAGTAAATTCAATATGTTTAAAATTATAAGGAGCTTTATGTCCCATAGAGATATAGAATTACTAGCAGTATAGCCCGGCGTTGCTCGGGTGTAATGAAAGCTTTAAAACTAATCCATGGAGCTCAGACTCTTTGGACGTTGGCACGAAAGACTAAAAAGCAATAGTTATTTCCAGTTAAAGCAAAACCGTGGACTGAAAGAAAAATGAATGGATGTGAGTCAAATTTGGATTTCCTGGTATCGATATCAAATAAGTTTTTTTCGTCGTAAACTGAATTTTGAAGGCTAAACAAGTCCTCTGAGTAAATGGTATCATGGCTGAGACTAAGAACTACAATTATACCTACTTAGAGCCAAACCCGAAGCAAAAACTAAAATAAAAGGGCTGAAAAACTGATTTTGATAAGACCCAGTAGGATATCAGGGTATTGATTTCCAATATTGGAGACAAATAAGTCATCCAAGGATAGAACTGCAACATTGAAACTTCTGAATATCGTTTCTTATGTCTTTGTCTATGAGTGTATCAAATTTGATTAAAATTGGACCACTCCTTCTATAACCCGTTTTTTTCGTTCATCAATTTTCTATATTTATCGGGGGTACCTTGACACAAAATCTAGCTAAGAACACTCGCAGACACTTATAGTACAACTGTGTAAATTTTCAAGAAAATCGGTTCAGCCATTTCGGAGTCTGTAGGTAATGGACACACACACATACACACACACACAAAGTTCCATTTATAAATAAGTTTAGATTTAAACAGACAAGGACAAGCATAGAAATTGATAAAAAAAACACAAAATATCAAAGACTTACTTAAAAAAAAAGAATAAAAAGCAATCCAACAAAAGAAAATACAGAAACCAAAATTGTGGAAAAAAAGAGTTATTAAAGCCTTAGCATTAGACTTTTAAGAAATCATTTCACCTCAAGCAAGGCAATAAAGCTACTAAGATGGAAGAGATTAGTGAAAGTGAAATAAATTTAGAAAAAAAATTACTGTGTAGAAAGGACAATAAAAAAGGAAGTCAAAATGACAGCTGATTATTAACATTGTATTTAAATTTTTAAGGATCATAGGTGAGAGGAAAGCAAGAAATTATAGAGGGCAGCACCTTAAACTCAAATTTATACATATGTAAGCTTGGAAGCACATTACAAGCTCAATAATTTTTCTTATTCCAAAAATTCCACTAAAGCTATATATTCTGTCTTAATAAATAATATGGAAGTTTAACAAATTTTCAACAAACTATTTAACAACAGTTGAAAGCTAAAACCAGTGATACTAAAGATTTTTTTTTTTTTTATCACCACAGTCATAATCATAGTAACCAATTCATCAGAGGGTTTAATTAAATTCTTGAACATTAGATTTTGATTCATTGTACATTTTAAATGATTGAATACTGCTGCCACATCTGGTCGGGTGCCCCTGCTACTCTCCTTGGGCTTCTTGACAAAATACAAAGGAGAATCTGTAACGTGGTTGATACTGACTTGGCAGATCAGCTGCAACCACTCTCTCACCGGCATGATGTGGCTTCCCTGTGCCTCTTCTACAAGTACTTTCATGGCTTCTGCTCCAATGAACTTAAATCATTGGTGCCGCCTAAGCACAAATTTACACAAGATACTAGATTAGCAACTAGGTCCCACCCTTTTCCAGCTAAACAGATAAGATGTAACCGTAATTTCTACTCCAACAGCTTCTTTTCTCACGCTTCCCACCTGTGGAATTCCCTTCCACATGTCTGCTTTCCCGACAGCTACAATCTCCAGGTGTTTAAATGTAGGGTCAATAGACACCTCCTATCACACTAACTTCCAATTATTCTCCCAACACTCTCATCTGCCCAACCCTCATTCTCGGTATCCTTACCCGCCTATCATCCACCCTCTGACATTTCCTATATTTAACCATCCTTTCTCCACTCTATGTAGCCCCCTGTGCAGTAGTGGTAGTGAAATGCCTTGCTCGGGGTGAAATGCTTATAAAAAAAAAAAAAAAAATAGCAAACATTCTGCTTGGGTTAAATAGGCAACAATATTGGGATAACTTTAAATTTCAAAACAGATCTGGTTGAATAGCAATCATTATTTTTCTGTGCAACATATCAACCTATTTTAAGTAGAGTTTCTTATAATATCTGTTACACAAATAGTGCATCTGGACTAATGTCAAATTTGGTTAATATATTTTCAATATAGCTTTAATGATATTTTTCAAGGTGACATCCTTTATGCATGAAATGTATTTCAGAATGATATTTTTATATATGAAATTTATATGAAAGTACCAAATAAACTTTTTTATTTTTATAATGCAATTGTTTCTTCACATCAGTGTGTAGAGAAGTACAGTTTGTTGCAATCCAAATGACAATAATTATTATTTAATTGCTAACCTATTTAGTTTATATAGAACGATCAGTGAGTAGATGAAGATTCTATTCTTTAAATAGAGGGAATATGACAGTATTTTAGTTCTATTCACTTTGTTTCCAATTGAAAAAAGTTAGTCTAAATATTAGTTTAAAATAGTCTTTACCAAAAACCTTCTAGTTCTTCCATTTTACACAAGATTACAACATTCAAATAAGTAGTTTTAATATTCATGTCCTGAACAGTAAAACGTGGCTAAACAGTGAATTGCATCAATGTACAAATAGACATAATGCATGCTGTAGGTGTGGAAAATATCACATAATAATCAATGCTAGAGATATTTTAATATTGTTTTGAAATAATATGCGTTTTGTATTTTGCCTTGTCATTATTGTTGAATGTGATTATGAAAATCTAGTCAGCCTCTTTCCACTGTAGTTCTACCTTCTGGTAAAAGTTTTAGTTCATATGTGCTATTTTTCTTTAGAAAAGTAATACATATTAATATTTTAGAATTAAAATTTCATCTTGTAAGACTTCTTGCCAATGGCATGAATTAGAAGTATTGGCTTATTGACATGTCTTAGGTATATTTATGAGTAACAATAGTTTATAGTATAATTTACATTATTGTTAATATTACTTCCAACAACAATTTTCAAGATGTTTTGCTTTATTATAATTTCTACTTAGATGTAGATCACTGCCTTACTCAATGGATTATTTTCAGCATACTTAGATCTGTTATTTTATCAACAATTTAACTATTAATCATTTTATTTGAAGAAGGCAATAAAGCCATTAAGCTGCAAGGGGTTACTGAGAGTAAAAAAAAAATCAGAGAAAAATCCTAATTAAGGAGAAAGGACAATAAATGAAGGAGACAAATGATGACAACTGATATTGCATTTAAATTCTTGAAGGTCAAAGTTAGAAAGCAAGAAGCCAGAAAAAAGTTTTGCTCAAGATTACAACATTCAAATAAATAGTTTTAATATTCATGTCCTGGACAGTCAAATGCAGCTAAACAGTGAATTGCATCAGTGTACAAATAGATATAACGCATGATGTAGGTGTGGAAAATATCACATAATTATCAATGCTAGAGATATTTGAATATTTTTTCATGATAAACTACATGTTATATTTTTTGCCATTATTGTTGTATTTAATTATGAACATCAAATTAGACAAACAGCAAAAATATACAGTAAAATTATCCTGGTAAACTTTCAAATATTGACAGTTGAATAAACTGTATTAAATAAATGGTATTATTAGAAACATCCTCAGCAGTAGTAGTCATGTAGATAGATATACAATGAATATACACAATATATCCATCATGATACCTCTCTCATATATATCTCATAGAGGATAGCACTTCATACTCAGTTATGTTCAAGATTCCGTAGAAATGTTACAATCATATTTGTTAATATTTGAACACTTAGAATGAATTAAATGAAAACTAAAGTAAGAATTTAATGAATTTTTACTGACTAGAAATGCAAGTTATGGCAAAAATTAAATTCAAAACAAAATTGTTTCAAAAAAGATGAAGAATATTTAGATGTAAAAAATAAATAAATGTTGGACATTTAATTAAAATATATTAATTGTTATATAAAAGAAAATTTTGAAAAATAGCAAAAGAAAATTCTCATTCACCAGACAAAATAAAAACAAAAGTAAATTCTAAAATATATTCAACACAATTGATATTTGACTAACAAGTTGAATTATTTATCAAATAAAAGAAAGAGAAAGTACCCACTTGCATATTAGTGACCTTGCTTAGGGAAAATAATTTATTTAAAAAAAAAAACGAAAAAAAACAAACAAAACAAAACAAGAAACCTTAATATGATTATTTTCAAGGAATATTTGATATATGAATAATGAAAAAAATGATTATTCTACTCAGCTCCCATCCATCACACCTGGACAATGTATAAACTACCCTCTATTTTAGAGAAAATCCTAAGACAAGGTAATATTTAACTTATCTACAATAGGATTATTGTCCATATTTTTATTGTTCTTATTACATTTCAGCCATTATGATCTCTGGCCATCTTAAGGTATCTGCTGATTTAGGTAATCTTAAAAAAATTTAAAATTAAACACTTTATTCAATTTACATGGTTAGATGTTCATTCTACTATCTTTTGCTAGTGTTGTTCCTACTTAATCTATACTACCCAGCCCTGGGATTGAACTCACAATTACTATGCCACCAAATTCACAAACCAACACTATAATCTTCTAGGCTAAAGTATTCAATGATCAAAATGCTGATAGTGACAATGAAGGTGAAGAAATTAGTCTGAATATAAATAATGTAAATACCTAAACTATTTTATATTTTGTATAAAATATAATAATCAATTCAATATTTATTGAAACATCAATAGATTGTAATGTTATATTTGAATTATTACAACTAGGTTACTTATACCATAAACATGTATTTGATATTTTACAATACAATGAAACAAAATTGTCTATTTTTTTGTAATAATAATTTAAGAAAAATATTGCAAAAGAACTTTTTTTACTATGTTAACTATAGTCACATAGGAAATTTAGCTATCTGTATGTAATGAACTCTTCTAGTGATAGGGAAAGTGTCATATACAAAATAAATCTTACAAAAGCCAAAAGCACTCAGACATTGGACAATTTATATCTGAACTTTCTGTGAAAACCAAAAAAGAGGTATGAAATATAAAAAAAAAGTTAAAGGATTTTCATTTGTCTTTTAATCAAACATTAAATCCCACTTATATATTAGTATGTGCATATGTACATACATTGCAAATCACAAATTTTACATCAGGATTTCTTAAATTTAAGTGGCAGTATGCACTAAGTTTTTTAAGGTTTTTTCTATTTTATTTTATTTTCGTGAATTTTGTAAGCTTTCTTCTAAGCATTATTTCATATGACAAAGTCCATAAAAAATAATTAACCTTGATAAAAAGTAGACAATACAAACTACCAGATGTATGAAATATGCACATTATAAATGTATGTAAAATTTCAGATAAACTAAAAAAATATATCTGTAAAAGTATATGAATAAAGACATAAGAAAAACTTACCTTAGCTGACACATGACACTGATGGACTTTATCAACAACAATAAACAAGACACATAATACTATCTACTATCCAAAACAATTACATCAGAACTATTATGGATATGATCTCAACCAAAAATATCCATAACTATAATAATTCTGAAGCATTTATATATAATAAACTGTCACTACTGCTCTTTACAAAACACTGGATTTGCAGAAATTAAAAAACAAATGTCTATGAATAAAGATAGGACCACAATATAATCAAATATTCATACACAGAAATAAATTCAACCACAACTTTGATCTGAAGAATGCCAGACTTATTAAGATAAAAAGTAACTTACTTAAATGAAAAATACTTGAGATTGCCACTATTGAAATTTAAATTTAAATCTGAACCCCAGATTTTTTTCAAATATCTCCATTCCTAAAAGAAACACTCTTTTCTCAAGCCAACATGTGACTATAAAAATAAGAAATTAAAAGAAAACAGTTAAGTTCATAACCTATTATTTAAAATATATAATACATAAATTAACTCCAAATTAAAAGATAGATAATAATTATATTATAAAAAATATTTTGTTTATTAGACATTAAGTTATATCACTTAGCATCCTCCATAATTTTTCCTTGACTTCATTTAGCCTGACATATTTATGAGTGTTATTAAATTTTAAAATTTTGAAAAACTAAGATTTTTACTTTTGTTTATAAATAACTGTTACAAAATAAAACCTTCACATTTGCTACGATAAAGTCCATCAGATGACAAAACAAATTTCTTTTTGTCTATATATTATAAATTGGGATGAAATATGGATCAGAATCCAACAGAATGAAAGGATAAGATAAGGGACAAATAGGAAGTGTTTACAAATTTAATGCTTTGCTTTTGTAAATAAAAACATCAGAAAATGAAAGAGGAGGAAAAGGAAAGAATTTATATTTTTTTTATTTCAGATACATGTGAGGTCTGCTTAAACAATGAAAAACAAAAAAAGCAGAAAAATAAAAATACCAAAATTTTCTTTTCTCCTTCATATTTCATTTTCTGTTGAAACTTAAATAAAAAGTGAAACATATTAAAGTTATAAACATTTCCTTAAACTCTAGAGTTGGTATGCTGAAGATAAAACCAATCCTCTAAGTGACATCTTATATACATATATATATATATATATATATATATATATGGTATATGGTTATGTCTTGAAGGCTGTCACAATGCATTACAACGCATTGTGACAGCCTTCAAGACATAACCATATACCTATTATACACAATGCTTCAAGCAAATAACAAAACTTTACTATATATATATATATATATATATATATATATATATATATTATATAATCCGAGTGGGTACAGAACGAAGAAAGAATTTTTTCCATCCAAAACATTAATTTAAAACAGTGCTTGATATATGATGTATAGAGCTGTGAATATTTATTATAAATTATGTTTTAGAACATGTACATTATTTTTTAATATATGTCCTCGACAATCATATGTTTGTTTCAATGTTGCGGGCCCAACATTTCTTCGAGAGGTGAAAGCAAAACTGAATTCATCTGCTCCCTATATTTGGTTCATTGTTGTTGTGGGAGGTTGGTTGGGGTTATTGATAATGAAGGGAATTTGTCTTCTAGAGTTTTGAATAGCCTGGTGTGTAAGTGTTAAATTGTTGATTAATGGTATTATCTGTTGGAGTGTACATTTTTATCTGTCGGGTATATCTTTTGGTTAGAATTTCACAGAGATTGGTGTGTGTGTGGGGGTTTTATTACTCGGTCAGTTTTGTGTGTTTGCGTGGGGTTTTCTTGTGTGTGTGATTGGGGACTTGTCTTGTTTGTTGACCTTAAGAATTTTTAGGCGTCTTGCTCAGCTAGCGCTTGATTTATTTGTGTCTGTTGTTACCAGACAAATTTGATTTATTCTCTTTCATTTAGTGGTGAGGCTGTTTTTCTTAGGGTTCCTTATATAGACGTGATAGGGGTGAGGTGTTTTTTCTTTTTAATTTTGATTTTTTCAGTACGGCATATTTTGTATTTTATTTTTGTTTTTTATATTTTTTATTTTTTTATTTTTGCAGGATCGGGGTGTTTATTCATGTATTATTGTATTTAGGCAAAGTTGTTTCTAAAAAGTCTAAACTTGCATTCTTTCAGAAGTAAATGCAAATTTCTATTTTGTCAGCTTTTATAATGTTTCTAAATTTGTATATTTAATCTTAATATTGAATTTAGAAGATCGATTATTTCCTTTTAATTTTTTAAATTCTTTTTTAATTTGGGAGCTATTTTTTTTTTTAATTTGGGAGTTATTTTTTTCTTTTGGAATATTAAACTTTGTTTTAGACTTTCATAATTTGATCTATTTAAGTGTGGATTGTTTTGTATTTAGGCGAGGTTATTTATAAAAAATCAAAAATTGTATTTTTTAGAGGGCAAATGTAAATTTGTATTTTATCAGTTTTTTATAATTTATCTAAATTTGTATATTTTAATCCTGATTTTGAATTTAGGGGATTGATTTGTTTTCCTTTAATTTTTAATTATTTCTAGATTATAGTTTGGGAGCCTGTTTATTTCTTTTAATTTTACATTTTATTTATTTAGATATTGTTGTGGGTATTAGACCTTACTTTAAGGGTTTATTAGATCGATTTTTCTGTAGCATTTTTAGTCTTTTATAACAAGAATATCTAGTCAAACTCCTAGTATTTTCTAGCATGATTGTAGGGTTACGTCCCTAATGTGTTTACAGTTTACTGTGGTTTCATGCCTCTGGTTTAAAAGCTTATCACTATTTATATATTTAAGGATCTCTATTTTTTCGTGAAGGCAAAGAAAACATGGTTCTTTTATAGATTTTGCAGTTCTTGCTTGTTTGAGAATTTTCCATTTAACCTTAGGTGTTTTATTTTCATTTTTTAATTTTCCAAAAGTATTTGGAGAGAGACGTCATGTTTTGTTTTTCTTTGTTATTGAAGGATAAGCGCTTTTTAAATATGTTCATGGAACTCCCAATAAATATTTTTTCCTCTTTAGGATTTTCTATGGATGAGATCGAACATATATATATTAGAGATTTTGTCAGACATTTATTGGTCATGGGGCATGTAATAAATCCCCCACACACTCCAGTATCTGCGAAATTCTAACCAAGAGATATACCCGACAGATAAAAACGTACACTCCAACAGATAATACCATTAATCAACAATTTAGCACTTACACACCAGGCTCTTCAAAACTCTAGAAGACAAATTCCCTTTATTATCAATAACCCCAACCAACCTCCCACAACAACAATGAACCAAATATAGGGAGCAGATGAATTCAGTTTTGCTTTTAACTCCTGAAGAAACGTTGGGCCTGCAACGTTGAAACAAATATATGATTGTCAAGGACATATATTAAAAAATAATGTCAGTCAGTTAAGTGCCATACATGATACACGCTTGGGCGATCATGTCTCGAAAGAGACATGACTGACTGGGCAGAATATTATCCCGCAGTAGGTTGCCATTGCTTTCTGCGGTAGACTGGTTGCTGACCAAGGCTACAGAACCCAGTCTGTCCTGCTATTTGACCCATAACTGGAAGGAAAGAGACAGATTAATAGCTTTCCCAAGGGTATTTGCACATAAGTGAATACAATGGATTCAACTGGAATTTGAACTCGGCACCCTGGTTTCTCGTTCCGTGCCGATATCCACTGTACCACAATGCACATCCGCTGTAAAATAATGTACATGTTCTAAACATAATTTATAATAAATATATATATATATATATATATATGTTATAAATTATAGTTTAGAACATGTACAAGTTTTTTTTTATCCACTACAATGTGTACATTTTGTTTCAACATTGCACCTGATGAGACATTTTAATTTCAATGTCAAAACAAAATGTACACTTTGTAGTGAATAAAAAAATTTCTATATGTTCTAAACTATAATTTATAATAAATATTCACAGCTCTATATTATATATCAAGCACTGTTTAAATTAATGTTTTGGACGTTGTAAATTTTTCTTTGTTCCTTATTCACTTATTATGAATTAAAAGTACATTGCAACACGGAAATTTCTATGCTTCAAGATTTCTATCTTGTCATCAGGTAATGTTGGATGTGAAAATTATTTACATTTAAATACAAAAAACAATCGGTTTGCTATCTATATTTGTGAGAAGATTTAAAACTTATGTGTGTGTTCCTTTTAACCAATCAGAATAAAGATTCACTTTGAAATTTGGCAAGTAGTTTCTATTTTTAGGGAATACATACTTTTTTTTTCTCCAATGGTCAAAGTGTCAACCTATACTTTTTTTTGTTTTTTTTACTTCTCACTAGATTCTATTACCTTTGATATGTGCATTCTTGTACCAAAACTGTCTCCCAAATGGGAGACACACACACACACATATATATGTATATATATGGTGCAATGGATGAATTGTCTAAATTACACAAAGATGAAAATAACACCGACATCTTATTTTAACAGATATTTATCAAAATTGCACAAAAATATCTTGAAATATTAAAGAGTAAATTTATTCAATAAAATCACCATTGGCTTTAACCACTGCTTCCAGATTAGTTTGAAACCTCCTGTATCTTTTCTGGGCAATCTCTTTGTTTAAGTTGGTGAATGCTGCCATAATCCTTGCCTTTAGTTCATCTTTGGTGTTACAAGAATTTTTGTTGGTGTCTCACTCAACTGCAATTCATACGTAGTAATCAAGGGGCGTGCAGTCTGGGGAGTTGGGTGGCCAGATGTAAGGGGCAATGTGGTCACAGAAATTGTCTGACAGTTATAACTGGCTTCTCCTGCTTGTTTGGCATGATGAGAATCCAGACATAGGATCTTTCAGAAGCCACCCTCTTGACCAAAATCAGCACTCCCACCTGATTGACTTGAAGGGATCATTTTCAATCATAGCCTGGATCTCATCAACAAATTTGGCAGTTCTTTTTCGATCAGAGTGAATTTCCCAAGCTGTTGTATCTTTGTAATCACCAACTTATCTGCACTGTCCACAAATTGACTTGCAAAAACTCTGAAATGTTTGTATTAGTCAGTTAAGTGCCATACGTGAAACACGCTTGGGCGATCATGTCTCTTTTGAGATATGACTGACTAGGCAGAAGATTATCCCGCAGTAGGTTGCCATTGCTTTCTGCGATAGACTGGTTGCGGACCAAGGCTATAGAACCCAATCTGTCCTGTTATTTGACTCATAGTTACAGGGGAAAGAAATGTATTATATTATTATGTAGTAATTAGTGGGTGATCGGTTTCATATTGTTATGAAGTAATAAACTAATCCCCCACTTTATGACCAGTAGAAGCCTTAATCATTATTCCAACTATTATATACAGTCAGTTAGTTAAGTGCCATACATGATACACGCTTGGGCGATCATGACTCGAAAGAGACATGACTGACTGGGCAGAAGATTATCCCACAGTAGGTTGCCATTGCTTTCTGTGGTAGATTGGTTGCCAGCCAAGGCTATAGAACCCAATCTGTCCTGTTATTTGACTCATAGCTACAGGGGAAAGAAATGTATTATATTATTATGTAGTAATTAGTGGGTGATCGGTTTCATATTGTTATGAAGTAATAAACTAATCCCCCACTTTATGACCAGTAGAAGCCTTAATCATTATTCCAACTATTATATTCAGTCAGTTAGTTAAGTGCCATACATGATACACGCTTGGGCGATCATGACTCAAAAGAGACATGACTGACTGGGCAGAAGATTATCCCACAGTAGGTTGCCATTGCTTTCTGTGGTAGATTGGTTGCCAGCCAAGGCTACAGAACCCAATCTGTCCTGCTATTTAACCCATAACTGGAGGGAAGAGATGGATTAATACCTTTCCCAAGGGTATTTGCGAGTAAGTGAATACAATGGATTCAACTGGAATTCAAACTCAGCTCCCCAATTTCTCGTTCCAAGCCGATATCCACTGCACTACAGCGCACATATTAGAGCTTCCAGTAAAAATGCTTTTTCTCTCAGACCACTAGTGACCCTACTGTGCAATTGGCAAAATAAAAAAATAATGTGCATGTGCAAAATTAAAAATATAAAAGTGATAATTTACTCACTCTACACTTAATATAAATAGAATTTGTCACTGAGCCAATTTTGTTATATTCAACAGTTTTATAGATGAACATTTCTGCAATTGTTCAATTTACTTGTCACAAAGTTTCAGCAATTGATTGCCGATTTTTTTCATTTTCATTATACATACATACATACATGGAGTAGATAGACTAAACTATCGCCCAGTTCACACTCCACCCGCGTCTATTGAACAGGTGAAGAGGCTCATCCCTTGTTTCCGGTTTAGGATGTGGTTTCCAGCTTTCTCTTTTCCAACCTTTTCACTCTTACGTAGCCCCCTGCACATCAGTGGCGTTACCACCTTGCTTGGGGTGATATGATTAAATACATATATATATAAATATATATTTTTGCTCTCATGCCCTGATTGAGCACTCTGGAAGAATGGTAGATTTTGAAAAACAGTAGCTACTCTGGCATGTACGCATCACTCATTTAGTAATGGATTAGAGCACTCTGGCTATTGGGCGGGTATAATGACAATATATATGCTAAAAAGTCTGCCTTCTTCTACCAAACGCTCATAGCCCAGTGGTAGAATTGCCGACTGACACCAATTCGGTCGGGTTTCAATCCTGGGTTAAAAAGCAATCGGAATCTAACTGTACTGATGAGCTGTGATACAGCGAAACAGATCTGTCTGCGGATGACTATTTATACTCTCACACCCTGATTGAGCACTCTGGAAGAATGGTAGATCTGTCTGCGGATATATATATATAACAGAAAAGTGAAAGAACATGTAGATTAAAAACCCACTGTTCAAGCATTAACTTTTATAAAGAGTGCTCGATACAGAGTAGAGCTATTTTAAAAAATAAATTGTTTTCACAATTTATTTTAAGATGATGTGCCTATGGCTTAGCGGGTAGCGACTTTGACAGACACCAAATCAGTCGATTTTCGATCCTGGCCAGAAGCAAATAGATGTGTCTAGCCACACTGATGAGCTGTGATGCAGTGAAACAGGCTTGTATGTGGATGACTAATATATATATATATATATATATATATACACACCCTGCAAAATGAGATAGAGAGATACACACACTATATTTCTGGGATAAGATATTTGCATGATTTACTTTGTTTGAACTGTTGTTATATTCACAATATTTCATCCCAAGGAAACATGATCCAATGGAAAAAAAGCATTAGTTGAGTGTTCCCAAAAGCGACTTGACCCAAAGAGTTGAGCATTCAGTTAATTGATGTATCGAAAAAAGATATGGCATGATCTACTCCTATTTAAAGGGTCCAGTCCAAAATTTCAGTATATATCTCTTGAAGAAAGCTGGAGTGTAGAACAGCCAAAACAGCATGAGTATGGCAATAAAGTTAAGACAAGACTGTTTTATCACATTAATTTATCTTGATTTGAAATACTTTATTACAAACAAATGCAATATACCTCAAGCAGTAATTTTAGTAGAAATTACCATTTTTTAAAACTTGTCCAGTTGTGAACCTTCTATCTTATTTTTAACAAATCTACCTCTCCAAATGGATGTGCGTTGTGGCGCAGTGGATATCGGCTCGGAACGAGAAATCGGGGAACCGAGTTTGAATTCCAGTTAAATTCATTGCATTCACTTACGCGCAAATACCCTTGGGAAAGGTATTAATCTGTCTCTTCCCTCCAGTTATGGGTTAAATAATAGGACAGATTGGGTTCTATAGCCTTGGTCAGCAACCAGTCTATCGCAGAAAGTAAAGGCAACCTACTGCGGGATAATCTTCTGCTCAGTCATGTCTCTTTCAAGACATGATCGCCCAAGCGTGTATCACATATGGCACTTAACTGACTGACCTCTCCAAATATCTTATTACATATTTTTGTAAACAAAGTCTTAAACTGTTCTAAGAGTTATGTAATTATTCAAGATATTCAAACCCAGGATTTCAAATATTTTCTCAGCCAGAAGTTAGGCTTTCACAACTACCTTTAAGCAGGTTCTGTAATAAACTAAGAATATATTTTCATTCCATACTTTTCAGTCAAGCCATGTATTTTTAATGATTGTAATTGAGTGGATAATGCTAACTTCCTTTTTATTGAAGTCTTCTATTTTCAAAGTAATTTTTTATTTTCTTTCTTTTGCTCAATGTTAAAAGATACACTTAATATAATCTAAACTTATTTATAAATGGAACTTTGTGTGTGTGTGTGTGTGTGTGTCTGTTACATATAGACTCTGAAACGGCTGAGCCGATTTTTTTGAAAATTTACATAGTTGTACTATAAGCGTCTATGAGTGTTCTTAGCTAGGTTTGGTGTTGAGGTACCCCCGATAAATATCGAAAATCGATAATTGAAAAAAATTGGGTTATAGAAGGAGTGGTCCGATTTTAATCAAATTTGATACCTTCATAGACAAAGACATAAGAAACGATATTCAGAAGTTTCACGGTTGCAGTTCTTACAATAGTGCAAAAAATCGATAATATATATACATACATATATATATATATATATATATATATATCTATATATAAGGCAACATGTTTGTGTGTGTGTCTGTTTATCTGCCTGTATGTCTGTATTTTTTTTCAGCCCTTTTATTTTAGTTTTTACTTCGGGTTTGGCTCTAAGTAGGTATAATTGTAGTTCTTAGTCTCAGCCATGATACCATTTACTCAGAGGACTTATTTAGCCTTCAAAATTCAGTTTACGACCAAAAAACTTATTTGATATCGATACCAAGAAATCAAAATTTGTCTTACACCCATTCATTTTTCTTTCAGTCTACGGTTTTGCTTTAACTGGAAACAACTATTGCTTTTTAGTCTTTCGTGCCAACGTCCAAAAGAGTCTGAGCTCCAGGACCATGAAGTACTTTTAAAGCTTTCATTACACGCGAGCAATGCCGGGCTATACTGCTAGTTGTTAATATGATTAGAAAATATAAAATAAAAATCAGTGTAAAAAAGAAGTTTTATAGCAATCTCACACATTTTAAAACAAAAGACAAGTCTAATTGAAAGTATTTTATTGAATATCATCTTGCACATTGTGTCATAAATATTTTTTCATATAAAAATACAAAAAGTATTTTATAATCCTATTAAAACAAATTTTAAAAAAGTCTGAACATGAAGTTAGAAATATTATCTCCCTTGTTTGCAATATGGATTTCCATATTTTCAAGAAATAAATAAATAAAATGAAAAATTTTTAAAATAATGTATTATTTCCTGAAATAAATGTCACTTTGCTTTAGGCTGAACAAGTTTGTCTAGCTGTTCAGTACTAATAAGTGAGTGATCTAACCAGGCATTTTATTTGTACCATTGTACTAAAATAAAGCTATACTTTCAGCTGGAAACCAAAAGTTATTGAAATATGACCACAAATATGTCCCGGGCAGCATTTTCATATTGCAGTAAGTAATAAAGGATTAGGGACATAAAACTTGACAATAGTCAACTTCTTTTTCTTCTTTTTTTTTGTGGAAAGTGAAGGGTGGGGAAATGAGAAGTCTTGAGTCCATGGATATATGGATTCAGTCAGTTAAGTGCCATATGTGATACACGCTTGGGCGATCATGTCTTAAAAGAGACATGACTGACTGGGCAGAAGATTATCCCGCAGTAGGTGGCCATTGCTTTCTGCTGTAGACTGGTTGCTAACCAAGGCTATAGTACCCAATCTGTCCTGTTATTTGACTCATAGCTAGAGAGGGAAGGGATGTATTATATTATTAAGTAGCAACTAGTGGGGGATCAGTTTATTACTTCATAACAATACAAAACCGATCCCCCACTTTATGACCAGTAGAAGCCTAAATCATTATTCCAACTATTATATTCAGTCAGTCAGTTAAGTGCCATACGTGATACACGCTTGGGCGATCATGTCTCGAAAGAGACATGACTGACTGGGCAGAAGATTATCCCGCAGTAGGTTGCCATTGCTTTCTGCGGTAGACTGGTTGCCGACCAGGGCTATAGAACCCAATCTGTCCCATTTTTTAACCCATAACTGGAAGGAATAGATGGATTAATACCTTTCCCAAGGGTATTTGTGCGTAAGTGAATGCAATGAATTCAGCTGGAATTCGAACTTGGCTCCCCGATTTCTCGTTCCGAGCTGATATCCAATGCACCACAATGCACTCCATTACTCCACTTAAGTTTTATGTTTAATATTTTAAATACACTTAAAAATATTTTTCTTCTGGAAAAATACTTAAATATACTTCAGCTATGAGAGATTTTGCATTTGAAACTTAGGAATGACTGAATGAAAAAAAAATTCTACTTTGTCAGAAAATAAATATTTTACTAGAACAAATTAGTAAAGATACATATCAATTTTAAAATGACTTATCCCACTTTTCTGGGTCATGGCAATTAAACTGGAGGTTTAAAGTGTGTGAATAGTAGCACCCACACAATCTTCACCTTAAAGCTTCATAATTTTTTTTTTCACATCAAACCAAGCAGAAAAAAGAGAGAAGGTTATAAAACCAGTTCTAATTTCAGTTACCATACCTTCACCTATAGCTACTGTGCCCTATACAGTTCTCACAAACCACTTAATAGATGTGAAATTTCTTCCTAAATCTATTTGCAAAACAATAATAATTTCTTAAATTTTGTAAATAAAGTCTGTAGTTTATAAGCAGCCAAACCTAAATTCCCTGATGAATAGAGTTCCTTGAGTCAGGGTTCAGTAGCAACATAAAATTTTGACTGAAAATGCCCAAAGTGTAACTATAGAGGAAGAAAAAAAAATTCAAAAAAATGTTCTTAATGAAAAAGTTATTATTCATAATCAACAAATCAAAATTATCAGGATTACCTCTGAAATATAGAAAGGGAAGTTAAAAATTCAGAGGCACTATCTTTATTTCTAGCTTACAATATTTAACTGAATAACTGGAGCATATCTGGCCTACAGGAGTGTGATGAAAAACAACAAAATAAGTGAAAATAGTGATCAAAGATTGGTGCAGAAAGAAAATTAAAATATTAGCTTTTAATTGCTTTAACTTACATTGTACAAGAAACAAAAGATCATAGTGCAAGTATGAAAAAGAAAATTAGCTCTGTTTGATAAAGAAAAACTCCTTATAAAAAAGAAAAGAAAAATCTATCTAATTATAAAGAATAGAAATATATCTAGACAAATGCTCTCTTCACATAATTACATCATTCATTCCCACACACACAGTTAAAATAGATACTAAAGTTTTATGCAAAAAAAGGAATCATCAGGCAATCAGACTATACTGATTGCTTGATGATCCTTTTTGCATAAAACTTTAGTAACTATTTGAACCAAGTTTCTTCAATGTCAATGGTTAGCAGTTCGCCGTGTTAGATGATTTGGATATTGAGAACTTTCTATAATTGTATAGGAAGGTGTGTTATTGCATCTATATTTCCTTTTCTACTTGGTTTTTCTGTTGATTTTCAAATTTTATTATGTCACTACGTGCATTTGTTTAGCAAGTGAAGGCTTTGCCAATACATTGTGCTGTTGTGTGTGTATATATATATATGTGTATCGAGGCAGCAGATAATTTTCTAAACATATACTGTTAAATATAAGCGACAATGAATATTTATTATGTTTAATTATGAGCCATTCTAAATGTCATAGAACCGCATTACAAATTTACAAACTGCATTTGCTATTTGGTAACTGTTATCATTGCTTAGCAAAGTTTTATGTCAACACAAGATGAAAATAGTAGATGTTTTTATGTTAACATCCTTGTAACCTCTCTGAAGATGGCTCATATGAACCGAAAGCTTAGAACCAACTTAATTAAAAATTATCTAAATGTTGGAGAATTTTTGTCTTTATTTTTACCTTAAATTAAAGCCAAAATACGATGTTTAGAACAGCTCATAATTAAACATAATAGACATTCATTCTCTTATATTTAACAGTATATGTTTATAAAATATATACATATATGTGTGTATGTGTGTGTGTGTGTATATATATATATATATATATATATATATATATATATAATAAAAAAAAAACATCATTGGTCTTTAATCAAACTTTATGTTAGGTATATTTAAGCAGTAAAAATTAATTCAAACAAGTTTTGTTAGTTTTTTCCAATTTTCACATAAGATTTTCTACATCAAGAATTGTGGATAAAATGCCCAAAGTTGAGGTTTTATTCAAGTATTTTTAACCATCTCATCCATTACCCAGAAGTGGGTATTGTCAGTGTTGTATACAAAACTTTATTAGCTACATCTTGGCAATGTTTTTTGTTTTTGAATTCTAATATTTGAATTTTTCCAAAGTGACATCATGTGTAAAACAGTCACACAAAGTAAGTCTGTACAAGAGCAAAATGTATCTAATACTTATAAATTGTTATTTTGTTTGTATATTAAATATTTTATATATGCTTCAAGATACCATATCCTATGGTATAAGTGATTTTATTTAATGTGTGTTATTTTGTATAATAATTCTTTCTAGAACTTAATCTTTTCTTCTAGTGAAAACCATAAAGTATTTTGGCATTATCTACAAATAAATGGGTGCATGCAACTATGTGTACATGATGAAATGTTGACATAGACTGGATAGCACCAATTTGCTTTAAAGATATCACTATCTAATTGACCTATCTTTCACTATATAACTAACAACTTATTTGATTTGAACTCAAGTTAGTGATATCATTCAATTACTAACATTTGTGTACCCTAAGCCGCTTTACTTAAACAGAAGTGATAGAAGAATATATGACAGAAGCAATGAGTTTTCATTTAACTCTCAAGCAAATTTCTAATTTTTTTTTAATAATGTATTTAGGAACTGTTTCTTCACTAAATTCACAATAATAAAGAATATTTTTAGCATTTACCTAATTTAATATATATCATACCTAATCCTGTAACTTAGACCTAGATTGCCCAACCATTTTCAAGCTGGTTACGAGTTTTCCTTCTCCTCAAAGCAAGTGAGGTCAGTCAGCCTCACTATTTAATCCATAATTGTAGGGAAGAAGAGATAGGCATGAATCTATCTCAAGGGTATTTGTGCAAAAGTGAATACAGTGAAACTGGCTTAAATTCAAATTCAGCTTAACTAATTTCTCTTTGCCAAATCTTTAATAGTAACACTACCTGCAACTTTGTAATCATTTAGATGAAAACCTATAATAAAAAATATATATAAATAAAAAATTCAACCATTAATTTAAAGGTTCTTTATATTAAAGTTTGAAAACTTTGAGTTTCTTTGGGCCAGAAATTTTAATTTTAGTTAGTAATCAAATGACCAGACATGCCCTGTTTTCACCTCCGAAAGTAACTTATTTGAAAGAACTTATACTCAAATATTGATAAAAGTTATTGTTAAAAATGTTGCCTTATGAAGAGGTATACATTTAAACAAATTATACATTAGACATACATTCATTTATTATTGTTATAAAAAAAAAAAAAATTATTTTTTAACTTTTTATTTTTAAAATAAAAATATTTTCATTGAATTTTCCTAACAAAGCAACTTAATGCCAACTACTGAACTGGTCAGTCCTGTTATCTAAGAAAAACCATGACAAAACAAAATCTTTATACATGCAAAACACAAGTCCAAACACAGAATATATAGTTAATATACTGTTTATATGGCACAAATATATACATTGATTTCAAAGAGGATTTTGATTACAAAATAATTCAATGAGAAAAACTGCAGAGAGAAAGAGAGAGAGAGAGAGAGAGTGAGTGAGACAGACAGACAGACGGACAGAATTACTGTGTTAAAAATCCTCTGTATCAGTGAATAACATACACGAGGCAATGAAGGCACAATAAAATCTCTTTAATTTCAATGGTGTTGCTTTTTCTTTAGAAAAAAAAAAAAAAAAAGAGGAGGGTACAGAAAATAAAAAAAGAATTAAATAAATAACATTTTATACCCATTGTGACAAAGTCATTTTGATTATTATAGTCCAACAGCCTTTTCCCTTAACTTTAGTATATAAGCTACTTTTCTTAAGTTTAATTTGCAGTTGCCATTTAATTGTACTAAAACATTTTTTAATGACCGATTATTATTACTTTTTTTATATTTCAGCTAAATATTTAAAAATCACTAAAAGTTTTAATTAGGGAGGAATTAAAAATATAGGAAATTATTTTAACATTAAGTCCTTGATAGAATATAGATTTATTTGTCCTAAATATGTAAGTGATATATGCATATAGAAAAATTTCATTTTTTTTTTTCCCTTAGGAATATATATTAAAAAAAAAAGTTATCAAATTGAATTTTCATATATAACTACTTCCCATAAGCAATAAAACAAAAAAGAAAAACCCAGGTCCAAAAAACTCAGTCTTAAAATTATCCCATTCCTTTAATAAAAAAACAAAAACAAAAACAAAAAAAAGAAACCTTTTTCTACTCGCAACATGTTTAAAACCTACTTTTTCTTTCAAATCTGTACTTTTACAATAAAACAATTACCTATGTTTTGATGAAAGCAAGATATACAGTTAGCACATATGCTTTTTGTATTAAATTCTAGAATAGAGATTCTAGACAAAATAAATTTTGAATTTTTGATTTTTAAGTTTTATTGGAAGGCAAAAAAGAAAAAAATGTATAAAGGCTACTTAGACTGTCTATCCATCCATACATCATATTTAGTGTTCCAAACAAAGCAGACCAAAATTTTATATACAAGTCCAATTTATCATTGGACAGCATTTTTGGTTTTAATTTATTTTTCAAGGTGGGTAGAGATTTTCATGTACCTTTTTTTTCTCTAATGTAATAATTTTGTACTGTTGATTAGAAATAATAAAAATCAATAAATGAAGTAAGACAAAGTTTATAGAGATTAAAAGATACATAAACTAATTTTTCTCTAGCTTATTTTTCCAAAGGTTTTTTCAGAAGTGGACAGAAAAGAAAATGTTTTTACAATGAATTCATAATCTCCTTGGTAGAAATATATACATTCAGCCATGTTTAATATATATATACAGATACATACACTATTTTGCTTATATAATAGGTCTGTCTAAAAAGAAGCTAAATTTTAGAAAATCAAACTACGAAAGATCAAATTCTACCCCATTTTTAGAAAATAGTATGACCTTTTTATCATAAACCCCATTTCATGGTTCAAGCCATAAGTGAGAGAAAAATTAAAAAAGAAAAAGGGGTGCTGAAAACTTCTTGGTCAAGCTGAGATGCTTTTAGTACCCTCATATTGTGTATCATTTTGAGAAGAGTCATTCAAAAATTTTTGGACAATTGAACTGCTGTGTGTGAGATTTGTTTTTTTGTAGAAAATATTGAGCAATCCATTCTATAGCTTAGTTCGGGTGAACTGCCCATAGGATTTTTTTTCTATTGATACAATGGTTTACACAAAATAAAAATCAGAAATCAGGAGTATTGCACCTAAAAAACGGATCAACCAAAATATGGAAAGTAAAAAAGAATTGTCCCCAAACTTTTGAAAATGCATTAAGCATAATGACTTTCACTGTGCGTGTGTACACATGAATACATGTGAATTAACCTACTGACGTTAAAGAATGTTATGAGAACATCTTTATAAATATCCCCATTTAAAAGTAGAAAGGAAGTCCATCCAAATGTCACTATATAGATGCATAATTTGTAACAATTTTAGAAAAACTAAAAATATAAATACATCTTTTAAGCCTAATATTCAAAATTAAAACTAAAGGCAATGTCTGACTAGTACTATAGCAAGATTTTAGATAATCCTAATATAGAAACCAGAATAAAAATGCTTTAAAATAATACATCTTACTGTTAAAGACAAACAACCTAATATTTTTGTTCTAATAAGGAATATCGTTTATTTTATCTGAATATCAAAAATTAAAAAATGTGCCAAAACAGATATTTTCAAAGAAACATACCATCATGTAAAAATAATATATTTAAGATATTTATAAATTTATAAGTAGACAATGTATATATATCTTAAACTGACAAGTAGAACCATGTCTGCTAATCTTCAAATTAGAAGTCATTTGAACTTGTACATGATGGCTGCCATCTCATTTTCAAGTATGACCATCACAAGATGGCAAAAGACATAGAAATGTTTTGAATGGATGTTTTTTCTTTGAATTGGACAAACTTTTAAAACCTATAGCATTTATACATGCATACACACAAGTTTGGTTAAAGACCAACAAAATTTCTTTAAGGATTTTTTTCTATATTTCAAATCTTGCTAGTCTCCTATATATTTAAATATAAACTGTCTAATATCTAAGTACTTTTAGATTTCAAAAGTAATTACCAAAGAGCTTTGTTTTTTGTCAGTTTCCGAGTTACATGTTATTTTAAATGATTTTCAAATACAGTTTATGTTATGTGTTTTTAATTATTAATATTATTATTTATGAAACATTTAGTTTTTTTTTTCTAAATTTGCTAACATTTTATTGATGTGATGGTTCATTTTTATGCTTCTAATATTTGAAGTCTAAGGTACTCAGACATTAGAAAATTTATATTTAAATAGTCACTGAAAACTAGGAAAATGCTTAAAAATATAAAAAAAAATATTGTCAAAGATTTTACATTGGTCTTTAACCAAATTTGTATCAACTGAAAATTCCTGTTCCAAATACACTATTTTTTTATGCACATGTGAAAGCATGTGCAATACTCTGCCCTCATCAGCTGTCAACCTGGGGTGATAACAGATTTGGTACCACCCCTGATGCCACTAACAGGGAACATTTTTATTTGTGTAGTAGATGTGTTAGTCTCTGCAATTTTTTATGCAACTGTAAGTCAGATTTTAAATGTTGTGGTAAATATACACACAATATTAATAAAAAAAATGTTTGAGAATCTGAGCAGTGCATGTGAACAATGTACTACTGACTTTTGTCACTGACCATTATCAGTATAGTATAATAGAAGAAACTGTGTCAGTTTGTTCATATTCAAACTCCTTGAAGTTTAGGTAGAAAACACACATTTTCTTTACAGTTGCCTTTCATTCTTATTTGAATAAACTGAACCTAACACACTGCATATTGACAAAACATGTTTAAAAGCTTTTCCACTTTGTCTCGTCATCTCCATTTTTTTTTTTTTCAAGCTGAGGTAGATAGGATGACATGGAGCAATTGAGTGGCCATCATGATCGCTAGACCTAATACCACTACACTTTTTCTTTTGGGGGTGGGAGTGGGGGGTGTCAACTGAAAGATCTTACAGACTCAAACCAAAAAAAAATTTCTGAATTAAAACAAGTCATTTCTAATAAATTTTCTGAAATTAAATGTCAACTGGTTTGTAGAAATGTTACTGATTGAACATGAAGAGAAGAATTTTGAACATGTTAAATAATTTGTTAATCATAAATCATTTAATATATTTTCTTAAACTACTGTAATTTTCTTCAATAAAAGTTTAAAAAGTGCATTACTTTTGTCCTGCCTTGTATTTAAATTGTTTGATTAAATTGTTTTATAGTAGCAAATCTGTTGATTTTTGTGAATTTTTCACTTAAAAAAAACGATTCTCTTAAGTTAAATTTAAACTGCTGAGGCTTAGCAACAAAATACAGGATATTAAGAATTAAGTTTAAAATAAATTTTACTTAAGATAATTCATTATTGCAGTTATTAACAATTGCAAATGTAAATTATCAATAATTACATTTTAGGCATATTTCACAATAGGGCAAAGATAAAATCTTAGTCATAACCAAATATTACAGAAAGATAGAATTAGTAAAGTTGTTTTTGATAATTTTGATGGGGTTGAAATTTGATTGTATATTTTGGCCTATTGGATCAATAGCAAATAAAAAAATTTAAATTCAAGCAACAGCTAATTATTTTATTCATTAAAAATTTCTAATGATTTTAAGGATATTCTTTTTTAAGTGAGGAAAGTATAACACTTAATAAAAGTTATTAACTATTTATAGCATACCAAAAAAAAAGAGGAGGAAAAACCCTCCTACCACACAGAAGCCTTAGTTAACAACTTTGTCATACAAGTTATTGTAAGTACAACTAGTCTGAACTATATCATTTTATTTTGGCACTCAGCATAGAGATATCTTAAACACACTAAATACTATTTTGATTATAGTTACTATCTTCCACTTGATACCAATTTTGACTCCTTTAAGCTTTAAATCAGGCCATAAGATTTAGCGGATATAAACACATTCCAAGATTGTTATAGAATATGTAATAAAAAATCTTGATAGATAAAGTCTCAAAATTGCAATGTAAACAAAAAAAAAAAATTAATATTAACAAATTCAGAAGGGGGTAAAGTTATATGCAATTAATAATTTTTTAAAAATTTAAATGTTGGAAGGTTATAAATACATAAGCTTTAACCTTTTTTAATATAGTCTATAAAAAATTAATCGAGTAAAAAAAGAATCTGTAAAAATTTTAAAGTTGAATACATCTAAAAAAAAAATGAGCTTCATAATAACAAAATGAAATGATTAATGGGGCTCAATATAGAATTAAAAAAAGGATGCGAACAGTTGAGACAGAAAAAATGCTTACAATTCTCTCTATTATAATAAAAAATGTTGTGTGTATATATACATATATATATATATATATATATTTCTCTCCTGTCACACATACACACACTGGGGATGGGTGGGGGTAACCTATGAGAAAAAAGCTAATAATATGACCGAGTTCATTCTCTTTATTACCACTTATTAAAGCTCTTGATGCATGTTTGCTCTTTAACAGTGCCTTATCATTTTATTATTTTTGCAATAATTATGTTGCTGAGTAGTGAAGCATTACGATTGAGCTCTCTAGAGAAAAAAATTTAAAAACAGTTTACACTTGTGCAATATATATATATATATATATATATATATATATATATCTCCTCTCTATTACAATAAAGACTTTTGTGTGCGTGTATATATATATATATATATATGTATATATACCCTACCACACTTACGGTGGATAAGCTGTGAGGAAATAGCTAATAATCCTCTCAAATTTTTGATGACAGGTGTACACTCATAATGATATACTAAGTGTTGCAAACATCACTAATACAGAATATTCTATGTTTTTAACAGAAAATGAATAAATATTTGCTACAATTATGGTTCTTTACTATCCAACATTTGTCTGTTTCTAATGAGTTTGATGCTATAAAAAAGCTGGAGAAGAAAAACTTATAGCTGCAATTATGTTTGAAAATAAATAAAATAAAAAATAATGAGAGCTATAAAAATCAAGTCAGAATCTTTAGCGAAATGATACATTTGCTTTAATCTTTCTGATAATGAATATTCTTTATCATCTTAAGATTAAACTCAGAAAGAGTAATGCATACATATTAACAGAAATTTTCCTGAAGAACTTAATATGAAAGAAAAAAAAAGAGCCAATGTCTGAAAATAGTGTTATTTTATTGGAAATACTAAAAATATACCTTATCTGAAAAGTCATATTCAAAAGAAAATAATATAATTCTCAAATTAATCTACTCAAATTAAGACCACCTCAGTTTTACCAAAGTAAAGCTAAATATCTACTTATCATTGAATTCAGTGTATTTAGGCAGCAAATATGATTATAAACAGATGGGTCTACTAATTTTAATGATTGTCTTTTTCAAATTACAAATACTCCTTCTCAAATAAGAAAATTCCATCAGAAAATAGCCTAAGTTCATTTTGGAAGAAATATGATCCAAGCTTTTGACATTTTTTTGATATTGCTGAATGTAGATATATCCTTTATTTGCATACTTATATTAGAGAAAATTCTAGGCTATTTGTTTATACAAATAGCAAATGAAGAATCACTTCAGACAAAGTATCTGAAAGTTTGATGAACTTTAGATGTCAAAAAAACTTGTAATAAATAACAATGTTAATGATATCAGTACAATTTGCATATTTTGTAACATATCAATGAAGATTTAATTTTAACATCTCATCTTAAAAGCAGGTGAAAAGAAATCAATGTACAGTAATATTTGAAAAAGGTACTTATTTTTACAATTTTTATTTAAAAAAAAAAATACAACCATTTCTCACTCAACAACAGGATCCCAGTTTTAGCCTGTTCACTAAAGAAATACTTGATTGCTATTTTAGTTTGTAGCTTTAATTTCATTTTTACACAATTTTACTAATTCATTTTTTATGTTTGTTTTGTAATATACTCAATAGTAAACAAATAAATTCAGAATTCAGAATTCAGTTCTATATTCTATAACAGGGGTGGCCAAACCTGCTTAACATAAGAGCCATATACAATAAAGTTCAGATGTTTGAGAGCCACGAGACATGAACAAAATGTAGACAAATGTTGAAAATCCTAGCCTATTGTTCCAGTCTTGAAGAAATCATGTGAACCATCTAAACTTTCTACACCTTTTTGGCAAACTAATTGACGCCCTAATTAATGCTGAATTAGTTAAAAATCTCACATTACAGGGCTTTCTTTCAGACAAACAATATGGCTTTTCTTTCTCTAGGCCATTACTTGATTAATGTAGGAGCCACACAAAGTTCAGATGCTTGCAAACTGCATGACATGAACAAAATTTATACACACTTTTGTTACAAAAATTTTTATATATGTATTAAGAAATGCATGTAAGCAATAACATTTAGTCATGTGTGTACTTTATTATACTGTTTACTAACCATAAACATTCAACTTAACATTTTAATCAAATGGGAGTTTCAATTCATTTCCAGTAAAAAATTATAAAGCTCGAAATTTTCTTATTTACTGCTTATATTAAATATGACAATCTATCATTCCTCAAAGTATGAAAATATTAATATTAATATTACTAACCATAAACATTCAACTTAACATTTTAATCCAATGGGCTCTCAATTCATACCCAGTAAATAATTATAAAGCTTGAAATTTTTCTTATTTACTCTTTATATTAACTGTAATGAAAAAAGGAGCTAACATATTTCCATGAGCCGTACATTAAAGGTCAAAGGGTCACAGTTTAAACACCCCTGTTCCATATATTACTTTGGTTTTCATAGTGTAAATTCAGTATACTTTTTTTTATTTTTCACTTTATTTTGAAGAAAGAGAAAACAAACAAATTTTTCTAACAATGTACAATATCAACTGGTTGTAAGATCTTCAGCTTCAATTGTTATATTTATATCAACTGGTTGCCTTGAAGACAAAAAATTCATTTCTAAATTAATCTAATTAGCCAAGTTCAGCTATTAACTGCAGTGAAAGTTAATATCTTTCACAATCAAGTCATAAAGCTGCAATGATAGAAACTGTTGTCCATCATATGATTGGTTAACAATCCATAGAGTTTAATGGGTGCATTAATACAATGTCACAAAATGAATTGCTAAAATAGAATATTATAGGAAATAAAATTTAATCTGTGTATATTCAGTCGGTTTCTGCAATTCCTTTTTGGTATTCTACTCTACAAACTTATTCTTCACCTTTACATTTGTCTATGAACATTAACAAATAAAATTAATTAAAAAAGATAAATAAGCAAATAATTTGATTTTTAAATAATTGAGGAAATAAAAACTTCCAATCATATATAAAAAAGGATTCACATTTAAATATTACTAGCATTAAATTTAAAGTGTGTTCAAAAAGGCTATATTATTTTATCAATTATTCGCAAAACCCATCATCCAAGATAGAGAACCTTTTAATTGTAGAAAAGTTATACTATGGATGCCAATGCAATTTTAATGTTTTACTACATTTGTAAGTGTGTTATATTTTAATAAAACTCCTTTTAATGATTAATTGAAAAAGTAAATTACAATCACAATTTTTTTCTTTAGAAAAAACAAGAAAAGTGATGTATTATTTATTGGTGATTTAACTAGAGAATTATTTTCTCTGAACCATAATTGTTTCAAATGCCTAGCAAAAAAAAAAATACTAGATATAGTGGATTAATTCAAGGATGTTGAATGACCATTTCAATATGAAATTCCCCCAGGGAAAAAAAAAGTTTCAGAAAGGATTTTTTTTGTTGCTGAGGTGATGTGTTATCCTCTGGGGGGATTTCATATCGAAATGGTCATTCAACATCCTTAAATTAATCCTATTTAATTCATATATATATATATATATATATATATATATATATATATATAGCAAAGATTTTGTCACTTTAACTGGGCAGCTTCATGCTGACTTCCTGAGAACTATTATGATGTCCTCACTCGTCAGGGCTTTTTT
Organism: Ascarosepion bandense; assembly: GCA_037127315.1. Lineage (NCBI taxonomy): Eukaryota > Metazoa > Mollusca > Cephalopoda > Sepiida > Sepiidae > Ascarosepion > Ascarosepion bandense. The sequence goes on from JBBBDQ010029864.1 coordinate 96,181, forward strand.
TTTTTTTGCTATTGAGTCCCAATTCCCTTTCCTATTTATAAGGAACTCTGTATAATTTGACATTTTCTGGGAGCTGTCCTGTTTACAATTAGTAGATTTTTTTCTTTACTTTTATTGCACAGACATTTGATTTCTTTTTAATGCTTTATTCATTGCTTTTAATGTACATATGAGTGGCTGTCTGCTTAATTGTATTGAATAAGTGTCGCTTAACTGCTTCTTTATAGTTGGCTTGACCTCTTTTATTGCTTTGATCTTTTTTTTCTGTGTTGGGATGTTTAACAGCTTAAGGTTTTTTTTTTAGATCATGGTTGGGTGTTTGTAGACTTTATGTGTGTTTGTGTGTGTGTTTTTTCATTTAGTGGTTGTTATATTATTTTCTGTTTTTTGTCTTGATTGAGTGTTTGTATATTTACATTTTTATTTGTTTTGTTGTTATTTACTATTATTTGTGTAGCAAATCAGATATTTGTTTACAGGTCTACTACATTTTCCCAATATCTTGTTTTTTTTATTTAATATTTTATTTTGGTTTTTAAACTTGATTATTGCTAGTTTCTCTTCTAGGTATGATTTAGTTTCTGTTACTGTTGTGATGTGGTGGTGCTTTTCTTACTATTTCCTACTTAATTTTGGTAGTAATGTTATTTTCTTTCTGATTCCATGGTTATTTTGATAGCATTGTGTTGTTTCTGTATTTTTCTGTGTTGAGTGATGTTTTGTAATTATTGAACCTTTCTTTGAAGGATGTTTTTGTTACTCCTATATAAATCTTTTTGTTTGTGTTGGTGTTGTCACAGTAGCTTTGTATATTATGTTGTTGTTGTTGGGCATTTATTCATAAGTGGACAGTTTCCTTTCTTTTGGCAGTTACATTTGTTTGTATCGTGTTGTTGGTTTGTGTTATTGTTATTGGCTTTATTAAGTATTTTCTTGTTGTGTTTGATTATTATTTTTATGTTTTCCATGCAGCTGTAACTGATTTTCAATGTTTTTGTTGATGATTTTTGATAGTTGTGTTTGGGGAAGTGTTTTTCTATTATGTTGAAAAATATGTTTTCTATCTGTTTTTATATTTTTGTTGTAGAGTGGGTTGAACCAGATTATGTTTCTTTTTCTATTGCCTTTGTTTGGTTTATCTTTGTGTATTCAAGTTTATTTGGGTATCAGCTGATTTTTAATGTTGACTTGTATGTTTCTTTGTTTTTATTGAATATTTTTATGTTATTGGAGTTTGTGGATAGCCTTTTCTTTATAGCTATGAGTATGTGTTTAAAAACATTGGGAGGGTGATTAGAATTTATATATGGGATTGTCATTTTCTTTTCTGTAAAGTTTGTATGTATTGTTTAAATTGAGTGTTGTTTGAGAAATTTACTACTTTTAGATTTGTTTTTATGTCAATTGTGAATCCTAGAATAGTGAAAATTTTTTTCATAATTTGTTTTCTTATATTTTCATTAATTCTACCATTGAAATTTCTTAGAATTATTAGTCCATTGTCTTTTTATATACCTTTTTTGTTGATAATTTTTGTTAGTTTGTTAATGATGTATATGCCTATAATTTCATATATTTCTGTGCCATCATAGCTTTTCATTGTTATATTGAAGTTCTAGTCATTGATGGTATTGTTGCTCCATTTTTTTAGCCATATTTTATTGTTATAGTATAGTATGGACTTTCTGCAATGTTTGATAATACTTTGGTCTTCTTCCAGGTCGTTTATATATTGTTTGTTGATGGATGGGTAAAAATCTTTTTGTCTAATTGTATGAATGAGCATTCCTCTTTGTTGGTAATATTGTTGAACCAGTTGATTGTTTTTTTTTTTGTGTTTTTCCATTGATGAATTTTTAGTGCACACCTTGTTTTTGAGCATATTTCTTCCATTTGTTTACTTATTTTTCCAATGTTAGATTTTGTGGGGTTTATTAGTCTGCATGTTGTTTTGTGTTGTTCTCCCTTAGTTTAATGAATGTTTCTACTTTTGGTAGCTGTTTGATTGTTGTTTAATTTTAGTTTGACAGCTATGATTTTTGCTTCCTTGTTTATGTTGCTTTCCTTGAGTGGACACCCACTCATCCATACATTAAAAGCATTAAATAAAACATTAAAAAGAAATCAAAAACCTGCACAAAAAAAATTAAGAAAAAGAAAATCAACCAATCACAAGCAGGACCACTCCCAGAAAAGATCAAATTACACCAGGTTCTTTATAAATAGGAAAGAGAACCAAGACTCAACAGAAAAAAAAAAAGCTCCAATGAGTGAAGACATCATAATGTCCTTACAAAACTTTTAAGTTGGCATGAACCTGCTCAGTTAAAGTGACAAATTCTTTGCATTAAAACTATCAATGCTCTATCTCCACTGATATTGAGCACTTTACAATAAAAACCCTGCTTGCCAAAATACCTATTATCATTAAAACTACTGAAAAGCAACAATCTTGGTGCCAAAAACTATGACAATTCAACATATATATGTAAGAGGATGTAAATGTGTCATCCAATCCTTAAACCGTAAAAAGTAATCTAACAGTTATAAAAGAGTACTAGTATTATATTACTTTTTTTTACCACCTGAGGATTGTAACATTAACCACCTTTACAATCACATGAAATTGTCAGACAGTAGTGAAATTTATGTAATGCTTAAATATATATATATATATATATATATATATATATATATATATATATATATATATTTTGAGTTGTCCTTTGTTATGAATAAGTAGGTGTTTGCCATTTTTGTTTAAATTGTTTGGATTTTTTCTTGTCTAAAGTCTTTGGCAAGCTGTCTGTTGGTTACAACAACATAGTTGGTTTGTTGTTAATATATATATATATATATATATATAAAGTAGAAAGTGGCATGTAGGTAAAGGCCTAAAGAAAATCCTATTAATATTAATCTTATTAATATTAAAATTGATCCAACCAGAGAGCTTGATGTAAATAGAATTATCTATTTACAGAGCCAAATTTTTTTTTTCAAATAAAACTTTGAAAATCAAATATGTTGTATGATCATTTCTGCGAAATAAACTCACTTCGTCAATGACTGTTTATTATGGAAAATTTAGATGGTTACTGACAAAGAAATGATCATATTACACAGGATTTTTTAAGTTTTATTTAGAAAAAAAGTATACACACACACACACACACACACACACACAGAGGATGATGGCCACTGTAGAAGTATACTTTTATATAATAGAAATAATGAAATATAGAAATTCCTCAATAATATTTTACCCAGAGTCATTATTATTGTTTTAAGAGTAAAAAATCTATATAGTAACATAAATAAAGTATAATTTATTCTCTTACATTACAACTTACACTAAAAGTTCCTTATTCTTTTCATACAAAGAAACTTGGTTAGAAGTTTATATTCAGGTGAAGCTTTCAATTTGTTTTCCTTGGGCTCTACTAGATAGGTTGTAACCAAAATTACAAAGTACTAAACTGTAATGAGTTCCCTCATTTATTCCAGTATTTTAATAGGTTTATATAAATATTAATAGGCTGAGTAATAATAAATTTCTATTTTTGGGAACTAGTTGTAATATTTAGATGAATAAAGTTGATAAACAAAAAAAGGTAATTATTTATGAATCAACATAATAGAATAAAATCCAAATAAAATTAAAGCCATGGTATAAGATATTTCGCAAAATGGATCCCTCACCTCCAAAAAAATACATCATTCAAATCCTTTTTTATTTATTTCTAATGACAGAAGTAAAAAGGAAGAAGGATTAAAAAGGAAAGGAAAAAAAATATAATTTTTCATGTTTCTTCAAAATCATTTCAACAAATTTTTGTAAGCTGAACAGGTATTTTTTTTAAAATATTTCTTATAGTGGTCTTATCTTTAAAAAGTCAGCACTATGAAAATAAACTTATTCAATTTTATTCAAACTTGGGCTTAGGACTTCATGTTAATACAGCTATCATCAACTTTAGACCAGTTCTGCCTACCCAATTTCCTTCGCTTGGGTCATCCTATGGTATGGTTTTAAGGCACATCTTAATGATACTGCATGCTGGGTCATAGCCACAGGTCAATATTATCAAAGTTACCTCCATGATAAATTGATTAGGGTGAGATTCAAACTCAGATCTCATGATTAGAATGCTAATGTCCTAACCACTTGGTCAGGTGTCTACTTTAATTTTGTACACTTATATACAAAATGTAAAAGAATATTTGGCAAACATGGACCTTCATGCCTGTAAATAAATGGTGCATCAAAAGGATGGTTGTTTTCATTAACACCACAATTACTTAAGCTATATCTTCTCCTTGTCAATGATTGTTTCAAAAAGTGATGATTAAAATTGTAATAAAACCTAAACATATGAAGGAAAATTTATGCATTTTTTTTGTTTTTGAGAATTGATAACAAAAATAACATTTATTAGATTGTTTATTAACACTATTTATATCATTTATTGGAATGGTTGGCAAAAATATCAACTAATTGCCAATTTATTTGAATTTGATAAAATGGTAAATAAAGATTTACTTATAGTTGGTTGACATAATAAATTTCGTAAATGTTTATAAATTTATGAATAAAAAATGGTAAATGATAAATATTGCATTGCATTAGTTTTAATTTTAATAGTTTTTAAAATGATGTAAATATAAAATTATTCTTGTAAATAAACAACTTAATAAATAGCATTAAATATTTTTTATGTAAATTATCAAAAACAAAAAAATGTATAAATTCACTTTCATCATATGTTTCCGTTTTATTATAATCCTAACCATCACTTTTTTAAAAACAAACATTGCTGGAAAAGTGTAGATGGTTAAAAATAAATAAATAAAAGCAGTGTCATGGGAAAAAAATGTTCTTTTGGCACTTCATTTTTTTTAGCAGGCACAAAGGTCCATCTTTGCCAACTTTTTTAAATGTATGTAATATGAAAAATACAGAATGCCTTAGTGAGAAGACAGAGATTTTCCTGTTTTGAATGACCATTGTTCCTTAGTGGTTTCTGTTCTATACCTTGTTTAGTACTGCTTAATTGAATGCTTTTCAACAATACAGAGGAGAAATATTTGATAGTCATTACAGTTAATAAATCTTTTTGTTTCTATAAAGTGTAAGGGTATCATGGATGTCCTGAGATACTGCATCAGAATATTATGCAAATGATAGAAGAGTGCTTTTCTTGACGGTCTTAATGAGTTTATGTAATTGAGTTTATGGAATTTAACGAAAATCCACGAAACTGGCATTAGCCAGAATACATTGATGTATTTTTCTTAATTTTTTCTTTTAAGGGAGCGACCATTATTTTTATTCGTTTTTTTAGGTTTTTTTTTTTTTAGGTTTTTGTGAATCTCATTTGTGTAAAATCCTTTGTTAAATAAAGACGGAAGCTGACGATAGTTTGCCTGAAATAGTCCTATACATCTGATTCACCATGGAATAACGTGTCTGTCTTAATTTTTCTTATATATATATATATATATATATATATATATATATATATATGGCATATATCCCCCCACCCAAGCAATGAAGAATGTCTTTGGACAAACACCTAAGTTGCAGAAATTACTGATTAGAAAGTTGATACACTGCTCTGATTGAGTAACTAGAAAAGCTCCATAACCTATCACTGCTTTGCATGTGTAATGCAGTATGTTTAGTCTTATCATAAGATTGACACCATGGCTAAAAAAATAACTAGTATCCTCAGCTTTACCCTCAAGCTAATGGAGGAATCTCTTGGTTCTTTGATCTGCATTATATCTGTCTTGGATGCTGAACAGAACCTACGGATTGAGAGGACAATAGAAACAAAAAATAACCTATTTACAAATTAAAGTTTGGAACAACTTTATATTAATAACTAACATCAAGATGAAAGTTTAACATATTTAATACAGATTTATGGCAGTTAAACATGGACACTGTACTTTCACCAACATTGCAGACCGAATGCCTTTAATCTTGTTGAGAGTAAAGTTCTCAGAGCTTCTAAATAAATTTGATTTTTAATATTACAGTAGACTTACAATTACATCTAGTTATATTAACAGTAAAAAAATGAGACCAAGTTACCATTCTAGTAGTATACTTAAATTCATGCAGTCTAGGTACCAAGGAGAAAATCTCAGAACAACTATGAAAATATTATAGAAAAGGCACAGAGAAGCCATGTCAGAGCTGACGGAAAGTGACTAAAATCAAGATGCCTTGTCAGAACTGATAACATTAGAAATCCTTCTTTGGATTTTGTTGAGAATCTCAAGATACATAACTGAAAAACCAGGACAGATATGGCAGCAATGCTCAATGAATGGTAGATTTATTTAAAAAACACAAGAACTTTCCTTCCAAACAGATATTGTCTCAAAAGGATTGTGTCTATACTACCAAATGAGAAAATTTTGACTTAAAGTTTCTGGATTAAAAAAGAAATACATAAAATAAAAATGCAAAATCTATACCCGAATGATCTGGTTAAAAAAAGAAAAGATCAGCTTCCTAATCTTACCACCATTGCAAAAAGACATCAATTGCAATGAACATTGAAGTTTTAAAAAGATGATTTCAGTTTTAAGCATCAGATTAAACTAATGTCTTCTAATAAAAATTAGAAAATAATTGTTGCAGTTCAGCTGAACAGAAATCATTTAAAGAAATAACAAACAATGCTTCAAGTTAAAAAAAAAAAAAATTACTGGCCAGTAAAGGTTATCCAATATATCGTAGATACATTAAAAATAAAAATTGTCACCCAGTGCTGGCCAATCATTAGATATCTTGAAAGATAATTGCTGGCATGCCAAGATGGCTAACACAATGTGAGTGGACATCTGGCAAACCAGCCCCACAACTACCTTTCTATTCAGGTAGTATAACATCAAAATTGTAAAACCCAGGTTAAATATTCAATGTAGAATATAAAATATGAAGGGGAAATTTAAGTTGAAAAAGAATGGGAGTTATGAAAAATCTTTCAGATAAAGTCTATCATGAATTTTAAACTCTTAAAACAGATACAAGCTTATCACATTAAGTCTTCTGTTTTAAATTTATTTAAAAAATTTCACTGGGTTTATCATTAAAAGTCTTCTATACTGTTCCACTCAAGAAATGGTTGCAGTAACATTTCCAGATTATAGCATAATTATAATAGCACATTAAAATATAAATTAATATTTATGTTAAGACAATATTATTGAAAATTATGAAGATATTTTAAGATTAAAATTTGTAATCTCCTTGTTGAAAGATGCATGCAACTTGTCAAACTGCAAGTTAGGTACTGTTCTGATAATATACAAAAAATGTCCCCCACAGATCATTCATGAATAGATATACAATATTTATAATAATGCATGTTAGGAATACATACAATTAAATACATAAAAGAAAATGTATAGAAAAGTACAGAATGGAACCTTAGCTCACAAATTTAATTTGTAGCTAAAGGTTGTTCATGACCTGAAATGTTTTTAAACTGAACCCCCCCCCCCCCAGGAATTAATGTAAAATAGATTAATCTATTTCTTGATCCTAGATGATTGCTTACTTAATATTTTACAACAGGACTTTATACACAAGTTCATACTCAAAACCAATGAAAATTATTAACAACAACAAAAAAAAAAAAAAATGGTAAACATAATACTAAAACAAAATAAAGATGAAAATATAATTTAATTTTATCATACCTGTATGGAGGATAGTTGATGGCATAAGGGGAAGGTGGTGAGGAAGAAGAGAGATGTTATTGTTTGTAAGGTGGGGATTCTCTTCCATTAAAAAAAAAAAAACAAAAAAAAAACATCAGGTCACTGTCTTTCTGGAGTTTCAGTCTCTTAGTATCACTTGATTCTGCTTGAGACTCACTGGGCCTTTGTCTCACTAAAGATTTGTCCAATGATTTGTTTTGTCTACATATGTTTTAAGGTGAGACATAGCATTGTCATTCAAAAAATGTTTATACCGTGACTTGCTACTACTTCGTCACAAATTTTGCCAGCTTGTGTTCAAGTACTTGAGAATTTTTTTTTTTTTGATCAAAAAATTTATTTGTGAACCAATTTGCTTGTGATGAGGTGTTCATGACCCAAGGCTCCACTGTAATTGCATTTTTGTATAAATCCACGCACAAAGTGCATGATTATTTACTATGAATAGTACTTTTAACACACACACACATAAAATACTTTCACACAAACACACACACACACATATATATATATATATATATATATATATATATATAGTCACACATATATAAAAAACACTCTCTCTCTCTCTCAAACACACACATGTGTAATACACACACACACGTATATATATATATATGAAATATATAAATGAAAGTATATATATATATATATATATATATATATATATATATCAAGGAAAAAAATCCTTATGCCAACATATGAGAATAACTTAAAATATAAAGATATTATGGTATATCAGAGCACAGTAGATTGTTTGTATAGAGTAGTAGAAACAACACAGTCCACTGGATTTTAATATAACAGTAACAAAGCTCAAAACTAATTTTTAGACCTGGTATCTTATGAATCACTCAACATTTTATCCTAACAAATTAAAAAAAAAAAAAAATGAGGGAGGGCTGTTCCTTCATTTGACATACACGCACACTATATCAGAACACTTTTACAAGATTCGGGCAATTTTTATAAGTTTAAAAAAAATTTTTTTGCATTTTCTAATTGCTTTTTTTAAATCTTTTTTTTATATTAATATTTTTGTTTTTTTGTTGTTTTTTTTTGATTTTTTAATTTTATTTAATTTTAGTCTTGAAGCACAGTGACAGAAGTGATCAGAATTAACTGAATGGTTGGAGTATATCTAAAAAAATAAGAAAATTCTTTACAATTTCTCAAATATGCAGAATTATATATAAAATATGCTGTATTGCATATTGTCAATATGCAGTTTATATTTACACACACATACACACAAATATCTGCATTATAAAATGTGTGTTTAAGTGTGATTTGACTGCATAGATATATTAAATGTTTTTTTTTTGTTTTTTTTTCTCCCTTAAATGCAAACTTAATACAAGTATTTCAGTTTACTTGTAGGAAGTGAGACATACACAAAAGTAGTTTGATTTTATACAAGAGAGGATGCTGGGAAAGGGCTAGTTACTATATATATATATATATATATATATATATATATATATATATATTGTGTGTGTGTGTGTGTGTGTGTGTGTGTGTGCAAAGTGAAATTTTAGTGTCTTGTAAGGAATTTTTTTTAACATTCTGTAAATACAGACAAGTATCAGATAAAAGAACTAAGAAAATACTTCTATATAACAGTATACAGAATTCAAATTATGTTGTGGAGAAAAAGAAAAATATAACATCACTACATTATTATGAACAGTTTATATAAATACTCAGCTATTCCATCACAAATTTGAACTAACATTGACAATACCACACTTTTTCAATGGAGGGAGATGTTGGGGACTTCACCTCCCTCTAAAAATTTCAATTATCACCTAATATCAAGTCATTCATTCACAAATACTTAACTTCACTCATTCCTAAAACCACAAGATTAACATTTTTTTTTATTTTTGTTTGTATACACAAAATATAATTTTCATTTTTTTTTTTGTTTTAAGGTGGTAAAAAAGAGTGAACAAAAAATTGGTAAAGTCTGGATTATTCCCCACCCCCAATTAACCCACCTTTACAACTTTTTCATTTACATCAGATGGGGTAGTGTTAAGATGGCTTAAAAATAAAGGGAAAAAAATCTCCCCTAATCTGTCATGTTTGGTGAAAATATGCATAAAAGATACAACTGGAAAAAGATGGAGGATTTAATAAAAACAGAAAAGCCCAACCACTTATTGTCATTTCAAATTCAAAATTCAAAAAATTTTCAAACACAGCCAAAAAAATAAAATGACATTAATTCTGTTTTTATGAACTGTTCGTTTACTGCTACCATTTTTTTTTTAAATACTTTTCCAAAACTAAAAGTTTAGATTTTTCAAGATAAAAATTTTACTTGCATTATGATCTCAATATCAAATTCCTAAAAATGTATTTCTAACTTTATAATTCTTTTTGTAAGAGGTTCTTATAATACCATTAATTCCTATAATTTTATATATAAAAAAAAATTCTCTTATATTCTATAATCAAGTGGAGGGGAGTAAGACGTTTTTCCTAAGCAAATTTGATTACTCTTTACATAAAAAAATAAACAAAAAAATATATAAAATTTAAGTAAGCAGTTCTTTGAACTTCAGTTCACACTTCCTCGCCAGTCCGTTCATCATTAAGAAATTCTTCAAATCTGTCATCCGTAGTATCACTTGGAATAACGGGAACAGTTGTGTTGTCAACAGTAAAGAATGCCATTTTCTCACTGAGAAGCGAAAAATTAGAAAAATTCCGTTAAAAAAAAAAAAAAAAAAAAAAAAAAAAAAATGAAAAAAAAAACGAAAACAAATCAGAGCACTTCCAAGCTTTGAAAACAATATAACTCAAATTGATGTTTACAAAAAACGCAGAAAAAAGAAAAAAAAATTTTTTTAAATGTTTTTAAATTTAGAGATTATATAAATATAACTTAAGATCATCACAGACAAGATAATTTCTCTAAACATTAAAATTAATATACAAAATAGCAATTTACCCAAATTTATAAACGTTACTAGCAATACCTTTGATCTTAATTTTATACTTTCATTCAGGAAACCCTATTTTCTGACGTACAAAAACTAATTTGGTGATGGATGTTTAGAAATAAAATAAATGTAACTCTTGTGAGTAATTGAATTACAAAACAGGAAAAAATAGTTTAATCCTTTAAAAAGACTTCAAAAGACTAAAGGTTTTATCAAAGAAATTATATATATATATATATATATATTTCTTAGGAAGGAAGGAGTATATATATATGGGGAATGGAATGAAATAAAACAAATGTTGGTCATAATTCTACATTGATAAATACCAAAGGGAAAGTCAAACTTTTAATTCTTGGTGTCTAATGTAAGTTAAATGCACAACCTACCTTCTGCTTTCTACTATTATTTATTTTCAAATTGTTATTGTTTTGTAAATATCACACATAGTAGTAGCAGTAATTTTAATAGGAAAAGTGATATGATGTAAGATCCCGGACATAAGTTTATCATAGGAAACTTGAAAATCAGTACACTTTCCATACATTTTTTAATTTATTTTATTTAATTAATTACTTTCTCTCAATTGAAACTGAATTCTATAAGTCAAAATTATGATCAGGGTTATTACAAGGAATTACTAAAATACTGAGTATATTGTCTTGTAAACAAGACCTTTTATGTTTATATTTGTTCATTTAAATTCTTAGAAGTTTTATCAATGTATTTCTTAGGAAGGGAGGAGTATGAACCAGATGATAGGCAAATTTAAATGTGAACATAAAAAGTATCAATTACAAAGATATACACAATGCATTAGTCATTCATCATAAATATGACTATAATGTTGACTTGCACAATGCAGTTTTAATTAAAAAACAAAATTTATTCAGGCAAAAATGTATAGAAAGTTCAGTAATTTTTCAGTCTTCTACAATAAATATATATCTGAGATCATAAAATATATCACCTTTCTTATCAAACCAAAACTAGTTACTACAACGTGAGATATTAAAAAAAATAATAGTAATTACAAAGTGGTAGAAATGTGAATGATATCAGCTAGGTTGTGTATCCAGACTAATGATATCAGCTAGGTTGTGCATCCAGATTAATGATATCAGCTAGGTTGTGCATCCAGATTAATGATATCAACTAGTTTGCGCATCCAGATTAATGATATCAGCTAGGTTGTGCATCCAGATTAATGATATCAGCTAGTTTGCGCATCCAGATTAAAAGAAGGACATTAGGTTTGTTGCGTATCAAGATGCCAACAATTAAATATTTAAATTTAAAGTTCAGCCTTTACTCAGTGTAAAATTATAACCAGCATTTTTTATATTCCATTCAGTCCCCCTCTATATAGAGTTGGCTCAAGGTACTGGCAGCACAGACAGTCACACAGGGTACCATCAAGGATGATGTCACCATCATGCCACCATATCATATGTTTGAGATCTTTCAAAAATAAATCTTATAAAAATATACTTGCAGTCGTCCATGACTAAAGACGGATTATACTCTTTGGCTATTTTGTCAAAATAAAATTATCTTGTAAAGAAGATAGGTGTAGAAAGTGACAAAAAAAAATTTGCAGATAAAAAATATTTTAGCTACGATAATACGAACTAAAGAAAAAACTAATTAAGTTATAATTTCTTTCTTCTATAATCATGTAGCCCCAAGCAAGGCATTTTATTACCACTGTTTTACAGGGGGTTAAATAGGAGGAAAGTTATGAGAAAGAGTGACAGGTTATAGGGGGTGTCATGAAGTGAGTAAGAGAAGGATGAGAATACTGATGAGAGTGAAGTGAACGGAGAAAGGAGCATGAGAGAGAGGATGCAGTTTAGTGAGATAGGAGATGACTATTGACTTTACATTTAAATTCTTGGAGATTGTAGCTGTCGGGGAAGCAAGTAACTAGAAGGGAATTCCACAGACAGGAAGTGTGAGAAAAGAAGCTGCTGGAGTAGATTTTGCATTTACATTTTATTGGTTTCACAGTAAAAATAATAAACTCATTATTCTACATTTTCAGTTTTTCTCCTTGTGAAAACCTTTAAACTCATACTTGTAAGGGTGCTGAAGTTCCACTTACCCAGGCTGCCAGTAACCCTAGAGCCATCACTGCCTCTATATATAATCCCATCATAAAAAATATTTAACCTTTTAAAGGACTAAACATGTAACAAGATTTTTTCCATACTATCGTTCAATTACCCATAATTAGGTTGACTCTAGTCTACTTGTGTTTTGATTTGTAACCTTATTTTTATTTTGATATATGAAAGAATTATGCAAATTATTAAAGAATATTATATATAAATATATGACTATCTATATTGACAATTTGCATATCATATTCTTTAGTAATTAGCATAATTGTTTTATATATCAAAATGAAAATGTTACAAATCAAAACACAAGAAGACTAGAGTCAAACAAAGGTGTTTCTATATTTGTCTTATACATCCTACATAAATGTCAGTCATTTTGGAAGGATATTTTCCCCCCTTTTAAAAAGAAAAACGTCTGCTTATATAATAGGATGATATAGGATTAATGGATACATTTTCAGTTTAATTTCATAATATTCATGTCTATTGTTTTTGGAATAGAGTCTATACAATTTTTTCTTAATATGCATTTCAATTTATTCTTAATTATCAAACATTTATCAAGTCTATTTTGTCTTAATTCCTGAACTATGACTCTTGTCAGATTCTGATCTTTATCCTAAAAATTAGATTTCCAATGAGATCATTAAAAGATGAAAATAATTACGTACTTATTTTCAAGAGAAATGCTAGAATTATGAATGATTTTAATGGAATTTAGTTAAAATTAAATTTATCAACTTATAGTTAATACTGATACAATTGATTTAATTTATAACTAAACTCTAAATTATGAAGACTCAAAAAAATAGTAATGATTTTTTTTTTTTACATATCTTAAGCTTATTAAGCATATTACATTTTAAATACTTTCAATCCTCATAAGACAATGAAAAGAGATTGTATTTTAAGTAAAAACTATACCTGAATGCATTTGGGAAGAAGTTTTTCTGCAGTTTTTGAACATCACGTGTCACTTTCTTCATGATTTGTTCAGCACGTTTATTTCTTTTTGAGCAACTAGAGTCATTTTCACTTTTCTGAGCCTAAAAATAGAAAATTGTAGAAATTTTCCTTAAGAAAAAGTAAGGAAGTGAAATGAGCTGCACTCAAACATTAAATTCAAGTTTATAAAATATCTGTAAATTAGTGAGAATTTATTGTAAACAATTTAATAAAACAGTTTGAAACTTTAACATGTCAAAGAAAACAAATATTTCATTTTGGAAAAAACATGTACTGATCAATACAGTACATTTTTCAATACTAGCAGCTTGAATAGTTTGGACTGGATATTTATGAACAAACCAAATTAACTTTTTAAAAGGCAAATCTGATTTCAAGGTGGTAGTATCAAATGATGCAAAGAAAATTACCAAGTTAAATAACCTAAAGTTAAAGAATTATGCATTGCTTTTAAAAATTATTTCACCTCAAGCAAGACAATAAAGTCACTGAGATACAAGTGTGAGAGAATATGAGGGGTTAAAAACACTATTAAGGTGAGAAGACAATAAAAGAACAGGTATTAAAAAAATAGAAAATAACAATTGACACTGCATTTAAATTTTTGAGAATCAAAGTTCACTAGGGAAGGAAGAAGCCAGAAGAAAGTTTCACAAGCAAGAAGGGCAAGAGAAGAAACTGTTAGCAAAGAACTTATGATTACTTCTAGCCATTTCTATTGTAAAATGAGAAGATCTATCTGCCAATCTCGTAATATGCTTAAATTCATAAAGTCTACTTACCAAAGAGGAAAGTCCATCAGAACAATTATCATGAAAGTATTTATAGAAAAGGATCAATCATCTAGCCAATTTAACTGTAAAATGATGAGACCTTGTTGCCAATCTAGTATGCTCTTGAATTCATAAAGTCTAGGTACCATAGAGGAAAGTTCATCAGAACAATTATCATGAAAATATTTATAGAAAAGGATCAATCATCTAGCCAATTTAACTGTAAAATGATGAGACCTTGTTGCCAATCTAGTACTGCTCTTGAATTCATAAAGTCTAGGTACCATAGAGGAAAGTTCATCAGAACAATTATCATGAAATTATTTATAGAAAAGGATCAATCATCTAGCCAATTTAACAGTAAAATGATGAGACCTTGTTGCCAATCTAGTACTGCTCTTGAATTCATAAAGTCTAGGCACCATAGAGGAAAGTTCATCAGAACAATTATCATGAAAGTATTTATAGAAAAGAATCAATCATCTGGCTAATTTAACTGTAAAATGATAAGACCTTGTTGCCAATCTATTACTGCTCTTGAATTCATAAAGTCTAGGTACCATAGAGGAAAGTTCATCAGAACAATTATGAAAGTATTTATAGAAAAGGCACAGGGAAGCTATGTTATGGCATTGACAAGTGATTAAAACCAAGATGTCAGTTCAGGACCAATAACACTTGCAGATTCTTCTTTGTATTTTATTAAGAGTCTCTCTAAATGAATAGAAGCACCATGCCAGTTTAAAAAAATAAAATAAAGTTACTTTCTTTGCAAGTACTATAATTCTATGTAAATACTTAAGCTTATGAATTATAATTCACAAACTTTAAATTTTCTCTTTTTTCTGTGAAATTTTCTTTATATATATGTATATTATTTGTCAAAATTCTCATTTTAGACCCACTAATATAATATCACCCCCATTTATATTCTATTAGTAGAATCTAAACTAACAGTAAGTCAGACCATATTAATTTATACAAAAATTTTGAAAAACCTTTAACAGAGCTGAATATTATATGTAATCACTTTCCTCTACCTTTTCCTTTCCCTTTTCTTTTCCCTTTTTCTGTATCTATTCCTTCTTTTCACCCTCTGAAGACAGCATTCATTACCATAGCTACTGAAGATTTTTCCTCCTTCCCCCCTACTTTTCTCCTTTAACTCTTCCCCTGTCTACCACATTTTTCTTTTTCTTTTCCTCCTGCCACTTCCATTCCTGTGACACAGTTAAATTAAAATTTTGATTTATAATACAGATGTAATCTAAAAGTCTTCTTCTATGAACCCCTTTCTCTCTTTTCTTCCCTAACCTCCGTAACAATGTCTAGACAACAAATTTTTTCTTTCTTAAGTTTCCCTCCCTTTATTTTTTTTGTATTTACTTTCTTTTTCCTTTTAATGTAAACTTCCTATCTCTTGAATTATTTTGATTGACCTTCTGGACTGTGAATTTTTGTCTACTATTTGCAATAAAAAAAAAAAACAATTTATATATATAACAGAAATAGATATATAACAGAAATAGATATATAACAGAAATAGATATATAACAGAAATAGAAACAGAAATATATAACAATTTATATATATAACAGAAATAGGGATTGTTTCTAACGAGGGAAATTGGTATAGAAGAAAAAATGTGAGAAGCCATAAACATTTTGTTTAAAGTGTAGATTTACTGTTGCTATTATTATAATTATTACTTGCTTTTTGTATAATATCAGTCAGTTAAGTGCCATACGTGATACACGCTTGGGAGATCATGTCTTGAAAGACTGGACAGAAGATTATCCCACAGTAGGTTGCCATTGCTTTCTGAGGTAGACTGGTTGCCGACCAAGGCTATAGAACCCAATCTGTCCTGCTATTTAACCCATAACTGGAGGGAAGAGACGGATTAATACCTTTCCCAAGGGTATTTGCATGTAAGTGAATACAATAGATTCAACTGGAATCAAACTCGGCTCCCCGATTTCTTATTCCGAACCGATATCCATTGTATAATATATTGTGTTCATAATGGTATTTCTGTCACTACACTTGTTTTGAGTCTAAAGTTGACTCTCTTCAGGAGAAACTTGTGACTTCATATGTCAAGATCTGTTTGCTTTTCTGATGGCCAAAGCATCGTGTATAAATAGCTAAGTCAAGTGGTAAGTATGTCAGAAAATTCATATGTGTGCGTGTTTTTTTTGTTTTTTTTTACACCCGCATGTTAAGTTTCTTCTGTAGCCTTCATTGTCCATAAAAGTTTTTTTCACTGACTTGTAAAATTTGATTTCATCTTTTTCTCAAACTTCCAAATTTTTTTCAGCAATTTTGATTCAACTTTATGGGTCATTTAGTTCTTTTTATTGTTTTGGGGATACTATTTTAATTTAGTATGTGTGTGTGTGTGTGTGTGTTTTTCGCATTTGAATTTTGTGTGTCTGTGTGTGCGTCTTAGGTTTTCCATGTTGTTTTGTTGAAGGAAGGCTTGTATTTTTTATAAATATTTCTTCTTGCATCATGAGTGTGTCATAATCTACATTTTGGTAGATGGGTATTACTCTGAATTTACCTCCACTGCATTCATGTAAATGTTGGGTGACATAATAATTTCCTGCTATTGACTAGTTTAATGTTTGTTACTTCTATGCAATGTTATTCTTTTATTCAGGCCTTGTGTCATCCCCACATATATTTTTGTACATTTTAGAGCATGAATTACGTTTTTAGAGTTGCAGCTCAGATCTGTTTTTATTTTGAATGTAGATGTGTTTTCTAACTTGAAATGTTTTCCTTCTATTATTATGTTGCATACCCCACATTGTTTTAATTTTTGGGTTGGCATTTGCTTTTAATTATTTTAGTTGTCTTTAAGAGTTCCTTTATTTTATTTTATCATTTTTGTTAAGTAATTCTGTGTGTTTTGATGTTTGTAAATAATTCTGTGTTGTTTTTGTTGTGTGTGGAAACATATGCTAGAATGTTTTCTTTTTTTTTTTCATGTTTTTTTTTTTTTTTACTCCGGAGCGATTCTAATGACATTTCTTCTGCCAGTTAAAAACACTAGTTTATTAATAGAGTGGGGTATCCTCTTATTTGTAATGTTTTCCGTAGCTCCTCTAAGTGTATTTTACCGAGGGTTTCGTCAGATACTATTGTGCAAATTCATCATTGCTAGGGAGTAAGGGATGGATTTTAAGCAACTTTTAGGGTTGTAATTCTTAAAATAGAGGTATTGATGGGTGTCTGTGGGTTTTTGGTAAATGTCTGTGATGATGTAATTGTTTTTGTTTTTTATGAGTATGTCTAGGAACGGCAATTCATTGTAGCTATATTCTAGTGAGAACTTAATTTTGGGGTGCAAATTTTGTAGTAAATTGTGTAGTTTATTTATGTCTCCCCATGTTGATCTCCAAAATAAAAACAATCATTTAGATATCTCTTCCCTGATTTAGTGAATTCTGTTTTTATGTCTTCCCCATATTTATGTCTTATCTGGTTGTATATGTTTTCTTCTAGATATGCTAGGGTGAGTGTTGCATATGATTGGTGGTATTTTTAAAAAGTATCCCAAAAACAATAAAAAGAACTAAATGACCTGTAGAATAGAGTTGAATCAAAATCACTGAAAACAATTTTGAAGTATAAAGATGAAATCAAATTTTGCAAATCAGTGAAAAAAACTTTTATGGTCAATGAAGGCTACAGAAGAAACTTAACATGCGAGTGTGAAAAAAAAACAAAAAAAAAAACAACATGCATGCACGCTACACATATGAATTTTCTGATGTACTTACCACTTGACTTATCTATTTACACATGATATCTTGGCTATCAGAAAAACGAACAGATCTCAACAAGTGAAGTCACAAGTTTATTTGCCCGAAGAGAGTCAACTTTAGACTCAAAACACGTGTAGCAAAACAAATGCCATTATGGACACTTAATATATCATAAAAAAAAGCAAGTAATAATTATAATAATAGCAACAGTAAATCTACACTTTAAACAAAACATTCATGGCTTCTCACAATTTTTCCCTTGTTGGAAACAGCCCCTATTTCTGTTTTTAATATGAACTATACTAAACTATCGTCCAGTTCACACTCTACCCATGTCTATTGAACAGGTGAAGAGGCTCATCCCTTGTTCCTTGTTTAGGATGTGGTTTCTGGCTTTCTCTTTTCCAATCTTTTCACTCTTTTCTTTTTTTTCTTTTTCTCAGTTGGAGTAGATAGACTAAACTATTGCCCAGTTCACACTCCACCCATGTCTATTGAACAGGTGAAGAGGCTCATCCCTTGTTCCTTGTTTAGTATGTGGTCTCCGGCTTTCTCTTTTCCAATTTTTTCACTCCTACGTAGCCCCCTGTGCTTCAGTGGCGTTACCGCCTTGCTCGGGGTGATATGATTAAAAAAAAAATATATATATATATATATATATATATATACACATACACACACACACACACATATATATATATATATATATATATACACTCTTTTATTAAAAATAGAATATCTTCTCAAATATGAGTATCAATTAAAAATAATGTTCAAGTTTGCATATTAGGAGGCAGTACAGTGAAACAGTGACTTTAGCTAAGTTACACTAGCATTTCACACCATGCTCAGACTGTTACATCAAATCACTAGGAAGGTTAAAGGCACTAAAAGTGAGCTGAAAATATTAAAGTAATCTTTGTTATAAAAAGAGCAAGGTTGGCTTTATGACCTGAACATTCCATCTCCAAGTTTAGAGATTTGTGCTTAGTGATTGAGTTGACTGAGGTGTTTTTTTTTTCAGAAATTGATACATAAATTGACAAAATAACCTATACTGACAGTAAGGAGGTCCTTGGTTATATCTACACTCTCAACAACAGAGTCCAGCAGATATAGGAATCATCAAAACCTGAAGTGGCTTCCACCATCAATGCCAGACCTCTCATTTCAATATCCACAGGTCTTGACAACCTTCTCATACTCAAACCTGCCACTCTTTTTATGCAAAAAGTCATCATGCCTTCTACTCCAGTTAGATAATTTTGAGTAAAAGCCAACTTTAAACACAGGTGGAGATATACCCAGCACCTGGCACAGAGCTTCTAGACTAGATGAAAAAGTCAATACCTCTCTTTCCTTCCGACATGCCAGTCAGTCAGTTAAGTGCCATATGTGATACACGCTCTGGGTGATCATGTCTCAAAAGAGACATGACTGACTGGGCAGAAGATTATCCTGCAGTAGGTTGCTATTGCTTTCTACAGTAGACTAGTTGCCAGCCAAAGCTATAAAACCCAATCTGTCCTATTATTTAACCCATAACTGGAGGGAAGAGTCGGATTAATACCTTTCCCAAGGGTGCTTAAGTGAACGCAAGGAATTCGGCACCCCGATCTTTTGTTCCAAGTTGATATCCACTGCACCACCATGCACATGTAGTAAGTGGATATTTGAGAGACCAAATTTCAAACCTGGAAGAATTACGTTTCTCAAAGACAATCTGGCAAAAAGAAGAGCTGGTTACACAAGTCATTCATAGTGGAGAGAGTAATCCAAAAAAAGACAACACTAAATTTCTTCCCTAGCCTGTTTTAAAAACTGTTCTTATTCAAGAGGCCTATACTGTAATAGTGGTCTGTAATCCTACCAGACAGAATGTGTTTTGTTACCAAAGTACCACATCTCTATTATTTATTTCTCCTTTCTTCATCCCCATTTTAATTTAGATATATTTTAGATTAGTTACCTTTTTGATCACTTCCTGTTTAGCCCTTAGTAATTACCAAAATAAACAACAGGTACATGGTCCCTACTTCCTTATGCACCTCCAAATAATAGCATTGCTGTTTCAGTCTTTTGGCTTTCAGTAAACCTGTTGACGAACAAGACTGTCATTAGTTTTGATTGGCATAAGGCTTGTATATCTGAGGAATGTACAGATGCATAGAACTACCTATAAACACTGTAAGAGTTTTGAAAAACACAAAGTGCAGTTACATGCAAGCTGTCCAGGCCAAGGTTGAAAAGAATCAAACTGAATCTTGTAAATTCTGGAAGATGATCAACCAAATTATGAACAGATGCAAAGCAGCTGTATGCACTATCATAAATAGCCCCAAGGTTATATCCTTGACAGACAAAGCTAAGTTTTTCATCTTAATCCTTTTCTCAAACTCAATGTTTAATCGCAAAAGCTACCCCCTCCCAACTTCCTACATCTCACTGGGAACAATCTCAGTAATATACTCATTTCACTAAAAGATGTCTCTCAACTTCTCAAAAACCTCAAGCCCCCAAAAAGCCATTGGCCCAGATAAAATTCCAGTAGTTGTCCTTAAGAACATCATCCCAGAATTATCCCCGACCCTAGCAAAATTATTTAACCACTGCTTGAAGAAATCTTTCCTAAGCATATGGAAAGTGACAAGCATATGTAAAACTCTTCAAGAATACTGTTGACTGATCTTCCCTTTCCCAGTACAGACACATTAGCCTCCTCAGTATCATCAACAAACTATTTGAGGCTATTATCAACAAGGCTGTGAAGCACCTAGATAGGAACCATCTTTTGCATGATGATTAGTACTGGTTTTAATCACCACAAGCCCCTGCTGATGTCCTAACTACCACACACACAGAATCAGTAAGGCCCTTGACAACACACGTACTCCAAGGACAATAGTATTTGATATCTCAAAGATCTTTGTCTAGGTGTGACACAAAGGTTTATTACACAAGATCTCCAGTTATGGAATCATAAGAGATTTCTTGATCATAAAATCCTTCCTGAAGGTAGTTATTAACAGCCAATCTTCCGAGGTCCTGATGGTCAACACAGGTATCCTCTAGGGACAACTTCTCCAACCAACCCTCTTTCTGATTTACATAAATGATCTAAGAATACACTCTGATTATTTGTAAACATCTATGCTAATGATATATAGGTGCACATCCAAAAAGTCTTATTTACAGCTGACTTCTCTTCCAATCAAGCACTAACTTCCTAATGAGGGAAAAAATGGCTGGTTACATTCAGTACCTCCAAAAAACCAAATTACTTACATGCCAATCAGACCACAAACTACCACCACTATTTTGGGAGGTCTTGAGAGGATATTCAGCCTTAGACTCATACCCAAATTCAAATGGTATTCCTATATATGAACCATTGCTAAAGATACAGGTATGATTATCAGCTTCTGTACTACTTTAGTAAATACCTGACCTTGCTATCAAGAGTCAGATCAGATTGAAAATAAAGTACTGTTGCCATATGTGAGCAGGAGCAACCCAGACTTCACTTTCAAATCTTAATAAAGTTCAAAAGCATTTCTCAGTTCTTGTTGGAGAAAAATAATTTTCTACACCTGAACCTCTCTTTCACAGGCAGGATGTAGCAAGTCTCTCATTGCTCTATCACTACTACCATAGAAAGTTATCGGATGAACTGCATCACCTGGTTCCACTTTCATAGGTAGGACACTCAATGCCAATTACACAGTAGCAAATTACTCACACTCTCTCTCATCAGTGAGTAATAAGTTTCACTCAAACAGTTTCTTCTCACAACTCTATGCAACTTCCAAGAGAATGTTTGCCTGATCACTATAATCTTGACCTGTTCAAGTCTAAAGTTAATTTATTGTCTCCTTCTATCCATACAAACAACCACTTATTGTAACCCTCTACCTTGAGTGGCCCCAGGACTTATAGAGTGAGCCATACTGTAAAAGATATATCAGGACAAGAATCAGTACATTATATCTAGCATCAAATTGTGATTTATTTTTATTTTTTGTTTTTAAGCAACACAAGTGAAACTGTCTTGATTAAAACATCATTCATAAATATTGACAGTTAAAAAATTATTTATACCAATAACATTTTTGTATAGGAACTGGTGTTTCAACATGATATGGCCATAAGCCCAATATATTTGGTTACTTGTTACTGAAGTATCTAGAATACATACTGGCCTAACCAAAATGTTCCTTCTGCTTTTATCCAAGAATGGCACTAAGAGATCATTTAATTTTAGCTATTGTATGCTGAAAGCAATTGTTGTAGTATAAATTAAAACATTTCTAAATCTAATTATTTTTTTCAAAATGAATTCTACCATTTAAAAAAAAATAAAGAAAAACCATTTCCAGTATATCATTCTTTTATAAAATTAAAAATGAAACTGAAAGATTTGTGCAAGATGTTGTGAATGATTAATATATCAAGAGTGGTTTGCAAAGATTCATGCTAAAGATTTCTCACTGAACAAATCTCCCCAGTTTGGTAGATCAATCAAGGCCAATAGCAGTCAATAGCCAATCAAGGCCAATAGCAGTCAATAGCCAATCAAGGCCAATAGCAGTCAAATCAAGACTTGATAATAATTAAGGTTATATAATGCAAGAGCCAGTAAACAGTCAAAATTACAAAATCAAGCAATGAAAATGGACACCACATTATTAGATGTTGTGGAGCTTTTCATATAAGCTGCTGGACCATCATTTAGTGACTTCCACATGGAATTAAAAAAATGTTCTGAAACATGACAGGTGATAAAAATTACATTATATGATCTTATATTATAAGAAGAGATCAGGGAACAAGTAAAAGTGTACAATGAACCAATTGTGCCAAAGACTAGTTTTCACTCAAGGAATGTGATGCTGTCTATATAGTGGGACTGGAATAGAGTTGTCTTCAAAAACCTAATGAAACAAGCTTAATTTGAACAGGTAATGTTCTTAGTAACCTATCAGAATAATACAGAATGAGATTTTTTGGTGACCAAGAAAAATTGTTACAGGCTGGTTGTTTTCATTCTTATATTCAGTAGATATTAAAACATTTGGATATACCATTTATCACATTTTTTTATAGAATATACTTAAAAAAAATAACTCCCTAAAGAAAATATCCCAGGCAGTTTCTTGCTTAGAAAAGTAAAAGTTCAAAGAAAATGAAAATATTAAGTAATTATTATTCAATTTGTTCAATAAAGTTAATATAAAAAACAAAGTCTTAGACAAAACAAATATTTTAGTCAAACTGTAAGTCTCTTTAAATAATGATGTGGTTCTACAGAAGGATGCTGAGGATACCATGGACCAAACATGTGAGCAATGAAGAGGTTTTAGAGAGAATGGAAACAAAAAGACAGAAAGAGATACAAGGAAATCAGCACATGGTATACTTGACGAGCTTAAGCAAATGGATGACAGAACAAAGTCTGGGAGAAATAACAAGAATAAAATATATTAAAAGCCTACAAGGGACAGGAAGATGTAGAAAGCCATGATTGCCTATGCCCTGATGGGACATGTTACATAAAAGAAGACTAGAAAAGTCAAGTTAAAGAGAATATGCAATAAAAGATAGAAAGAAAATAGCAAAAAATGAGGGGACATTAAAGGTCACAAAAAAATGGAAGGTTGTAAACTAGAATAACATCTTACAAGGTATGGTTGAAGAAATGTTTTAATAATGAAAGAATATAAGTATTATGATTAACAAAAAATAAATAAATAAATAAATAAGAATTTATTTATCAATCTATAAACTTTTTACTGCCAAAAGAAAAACTTTTTTTCTTCTTCATAAATATTCTGAAGCTGAAAATTTAAACAATCAGTTTTCAAATAATTGACAGTTTTCACAATTTTGTAATTTAACATTTTTGGCAAGACAGGAAAAAGTATGAACTTACTTTAAAAAAAAAAAAAAAAAATTCTCACTCAAAGACAAATTTTTGAGGTTTCAGATTTATTTTACTTTAAGGATTTAACTTCACCAAAAGCAAATAAAATTCTATTGACTCTCTTACCAGGCTTTAATTTTTGGCACTTGGTCAGAATGAAATTAAATTTACAAGATAAAAAATACAGTGTAATAGCAAAATGCTGTGTATAATGCATTGGGTTAAAAGAAAACAAATTTGCAGACATGTTGGAATAGGTCATGGTTAGGAATGAAAAACCTGGTAGTATGTCAACAGTTAGAAATGTCTGATCAAAGAAAACAATTAGATTTCATATGCAACAACAGATAGCATGAGTGAAGAAAGCTTCTATTTGAGAGCAGATATTCATGTTAATATACAATATTAATTATGTTAATAAGTACTTTTTTTTCACATTTCTTTTTAGAGTAATGTTAGGGTCTTTTTACATCTTTCTTAAGTAGCATAGATGGATAAATAAAATCAGTACCTCTGACTAAATTTACACAAAGGCTAATTCAAATCTGAAGCCACTTTATTTTTCAATCTCTGCTTGTTACAGACTTAAAGACTAATACAAACATTATGAAATTCAATAAATGTATCAATATGGCAGAAAAAAAAACATCTTATTTAAAATTAAGTCCTTTATCTAAACATTTTAACATAACATACATTTATGCTTATAAGGAATTAAAGTTCTCACAAAATTTTATATATTTGAGTTTTATACTAGGATTTACCCAATTACATCAACAGCTTTTAATAATACAGCTCTGAAAATAGAAATTTCTTTTAGTTGATACTAGTGAGCACCAACTAGGCTTTAGTCAATAGTATCTTATTCAAAATGAATGAGAAGTGTGTGCATCTGTGTGTAAAAATTCAAGATCAAACTTCATTAATGAAATCCATTAGTTGAAAATAGAAATCTATTAAATTCAAAAACACATTAAAAAAAATACCAAAACAAAAAACATATTTAGCAAATAAAAGCATGCATGATTGAAAGTGTCAAGACATTCAACTGTAACAAACAGGAAAAAAATACAGGAAAAAAAAATGTTTTCTTTGAGTTATACATAAACATGCAAAAACAAAGATATTTCTTACAGATTCCCCACTTGAAGCAATAATCTGAAATATAAAATATTTCCAATTTTTTTTGTTTATTTAATTTTTTTAAGGAGAGGGGTCTTGATTTATTTTAAATTTGTCGACGTATTAACTATCTGAATGGCTTCAAACAATTATTTAAACTTTATTAGAGTATGATATATTATTTAAAATAGTATATTGACTAATTACTACAGAAGTATTTAATTTTTAGGGTTCCATTAATGAAATAATATTACAATTTACTAAAAGAAATATGAAAATATATAGATATTGATTGATACATGAAATATATATAATTAAAAACACATAAACAGTGATACAAAAAAACCTGATTTACTCTCAGAACCAATTGTTTTATAACTGGATCAGTATTTAAAAAGGAAAGTATTATTTTAAGTACAATAAGTTATCCGTACACCAATTTTTTCATAAAGCTAATGTAATTTTGAAAACTGAATTCTAAGCTTTGATGTACGATATTTTTGATCAGAAATTTCTCATATCAACAGAATTTTATTAATTTCACAATTCTCAAAAGGAAAAATGCTAATAAATGCTGCCATTCCATGAAATGACATTCAAATTGAAGGAATTACAAATATATGATTATTTACATGGAGACTAATATCTTCATCTTTATTGTTATCATCACAACATAAAAAAAGTCATTGTGTTATCTGGTTTTCAGGTGTTTGCTGATCCAGATAAACTTCAGGAAATTTCAAACTGGACTTTTTTTAAAATATAAAACACACACACACACACACACACACACACACACACACACACACACACACACACAGGTGTAGATAATGCTCATTCTGCAGTCCATGCCTAAAAATATCTTGTCAAACATGCCCTCCCCAATTACTGCATAATCTTTGTGGATTGAAGTACCGGTACATGAATTTTGTCACATACTATTTGTGAGTTCAGTCATTGGTGAGGTAGTACAAACTAGATTTTGATGAAACAGAAACATATAATAAATAAATAGTACTAAACAAAAACAAGAAATATCCTTAAATATGGACAGCAGAATGAAAACAATATATCTACATAGATTAAATAAGGGGTTCAATTAAATATTTCCTGAAAGTTACCTAGATCAACAAACATGAAAACAACCAAGGATCACAATGGCCGAAATGATGGGATAACAAAAAATAAGGACATTAATTTGAATTTAAATAATGATAATTCCTCATCCCAGAAATTCAGACAGAATATTGCACTAAAACACTTAATTTGCATGAAGCAAAAAAACAAAAAAAATAAATAAATAAAATGAAAATATTATCCATATTTTCTTATTGAAAAATTGCAATTTGATGAGGATTAAGACATAAAATTAAAAATGCTTTTCAATGATGAACAGCTGAAGAGCAGACTAAGAGGTGAAGAAAAATTTGAAGTTAAAAGTGACATTGATTGCAGTAAAAAAGATTTATGAGAAGAAATTGATGAAGAAGAAAAGGATCAAGAGACAGATGTAGTAGAAATAAACATACACAAAGCATTCAAAGAAATAAAGTTATATGAAGTTGAACAGTAATATAAAGAGATGATATAGAATGCAAAATTATAAGTTCATGAAATATCAAATTAAATTGATATAAAGTGATAAAGATAAAGGATCTATAAAGGCATGAAGTGCTATAAATAAGACAGATGAGACAAAAATAAGGAAGAAGAGTTTTTTCTTTTAACCTATGATAAAAATTTACATATTGCATTATCATATTTATTGTGAAATTTGCAGTGTCAGAAATTCAATACTAGGAGTCAAAGAGAAACTATATATATATATATATATATATATATATATTATTAATTACTTTAGAACATGTACAAACTACTACAAAATTGCACATTTTGTTTTGACATTGAAAGAACAATGTCTGATCATTAAAAAGCAGAGGAGATATCGTAATTGTAAGATTTCTCCTTTGCTTGACCTTATTCTAACCAACATGTCACTCTTTCTTTTACTAACCCTTGCTTCTAGTAAAAGAATTTTTCTCCAATCTATGGTTGAGTGTGGATGACAATGCATGTCTCAAACTGACATGTTGAAATAGCTATCCCTCGTAAATGTGATCTGAAGTTACAAATAAATAAATGAATATTGAGCTCTTTGTTGGATCTGTTTTAATACTTAAAATGATATTACTAGCATTCTCTAGAGTTTTTTCCCAATGTTCTGGATTTTTCACTGCTCTCTCTCTCTCTCTCTCTCATATATAATATATATATATATATATATATTTGAAATAGACTGGTTTACTGTCTTATCAGTAAGTTATCAATATTTCAATTTTACAACATTTAGTTTTCAATCAATACCTGAAGATTGGTGTGTGCATGAAACTCAGGATTGTACCAAATGGTGAAAAAAAAAAAGTATAGTTATTATTAATAGTATAAATATGTATATATGGATGGCAGGGGAGCATATGATATATAAACTTCTATACATCAGAACAATATTAGGCAATTGAATGAAGCTAAATATATCATCAATCAGCTAAGTGAATTTACATTTGTAATAATTATATTATATATACAAATATCATCAGGCCTGATGATGATAGTGCTTTAACACTGAAACTTGAAAGCTTTTCAGTTGTAGTCCCATATGTTGTTATTATTATAACATTAATAATAACTATATATATATCGTTATATATATATATGTGCTCTACATCAGTATTGAGCACTTTATAAAAAGTAAAAATTACCAAACTGTAAAATGTATCAGTTTACATTACTAATATTATATATGTCCTCAAGAGTGTATGCAAGCTTGAATTAGTGTTACCAATGACTGTAGACCTCAATGTCTTGTATTTATACACACTTTCTCTGAAATTGAGCACTTTTAGCCATAAATATAACATACCTTAAAACTATATATTTATCATATGATAAAAATATATACTTATCATATAATACAAATATAGTTTTAAAGTATGTTATATTTATGACTAAAAGTGCTCAAAATCATTGATAGCATGTGTAAATATACAAGTGGACATGAAGATCAACACTGAGTGGCGACAGTCTGTTCTATAATTGGCTACAATCTTCATGCCAGGTGTGTTGTGCAGCGGCTTGTCTATATATGCAGGTCAGTGGGACATTATGGATAGAAAGTTCAGGTATTTTCAATTTATTATATTGTATCAACGGTTATTTTTCAAATTATTCTAAAAGCTAATGAGTAGAAATAATTGTGGTCTAGAATGTTGTTATTTGTATCTATTTGTCTGTTATTTTTAACTCATTATTTAGGGTAATTTTTATTTAATTATTCACTGTTGATTATTATTAAATTTACTTAGTTGTGGTGCAAAGTGCATTTGTAGATTTTAAAGTTGTTTATCTTATTTATATTATTTTTTTTTCTTTTCATGGGTTGGTTTTCTTATTTGTTTAGTTTAAAGTATTTTCTTTGCTTAAAGTATATTACACTAGCAGTATAGCCCAGCATTGCTTGGGTGTAATGAAAGCTTTAAAATTAATCCATGGTCCTGGAGCTCAGATTCTTTGGATGTTGGCACGAAAGACTAAAATGCAATAGTTGTTTCCAGTTAAAGCGAAACCATAGACTGAAAGAAAAATGAATGGATATAAGTCAAATTTTGATTTCCTGGTATTGATATCAAATAAGTTTTTTCATCGTAAACTGAATTTTGAAGGCTAAATAAGTCCCCTGAGTAAATGGTATCATGGCTGAGACTAAGAACTACAATTATACCTACTTAGAGCCAAACCTGAAGCAAAAACTAAAATAAAAGGGCTGAAAAAAATACAGACATACAGGCAGATAAACAGACACACACATCTTGCCTTTTTTATATATATATATATATATATATATATATATATATATATATATATTATCGATTTTCTGCACTATTGTAAGAACTGCAACCTTGAAACTTCTGAATATCGTTTATGTCTTTGTCTATGAGTGTACCAAATTTGATTAAAATCGGACCACTCCTTCAATAACCTGATTTTTTTGATTATTGATTTTTGATATTTATCTGGGGTACCTCAACACAAAAGCTAGCTAAGAACACTCGCAGATGCTTATAGTACAACTGTGTAAATTTTCAAGAAAATCAGTTCAGCCGTTTCGGAGTTTATAGGTAACGGACACAGACACAAAGTTCCATTTATAAATAAGTTTAGATTAGGTTTAGATTATCTGCATTGTATACAGTGCATATATTTGTATTTTCCTAGTCATGTTTTACAAGATATTCATTTTTAACTTAAGTAACATTAAAAATTTGTTTTTGTGTCTGTCTTCATATATGTTCTGATCACTTATTTAGTAATTAATGTTGGTCTGGGAAATAATTATAACTATTTTCTGCTCAAGTTTACAGCTTTGAGATTAATTGTTTTAGACTGATATCATTTTCATTATTTTCCATAACATTTTTGGTGTATTTTGATTTTAATTTTCCATATATGTTTAGAAAGTGTTTAGCACATGTATTTGTTTTATATACACAGGCATAGCACACCAGAAAGCTTCCTCAGTGATGACTATTCTGTCATCATAGAAGATTTGGTGCCTTCATGATGTCAGACTTTCTCTCTCATGGGCCCAGCCAAGAGTGGTCATTTCTCGACTAGTATTCTGGCATAGTTTCCACATGATTGCAAGAATTTTAAATAATATATGCCTACACAAATGAGAGGAATAAATAAACAATGTGTCCATTTATCAATCTCTTAATTTCACCTCTCCAACTTTGAGATTCTTTTATAGTAACTGAGGACATTATTTGATAGCAATAAGAAGGCACATCACACACTAACATAATCTTTAATGAGTAGGGAGAATCAAGCTGCTCAAAAATTACTTTTTATTTCTTTCTGATTAAGTTTCTTTGGAGATAAGAATTCTTATATTTAAATGAAAATAATTTTCACTACTATGATCTAACATTGCCCGATGACAAGATAGAAATCATGAAACAGAAATTTCCATGTCACAATGTATTTTAATTAAAAAACAAATCTCTCTCTCTCTCTCTCTATATATATATATATATTTTAGATTTTAAAAGCAATTCTTTCTTACATGAAATAACTGGCAACTGCAAAATTACTTAAATTAATAGTTTTATTATAAAAGTTCATATATTATTGTATTAAAGCATCTATCTATATTTCTGATATGAAGTATTGTAACTATTTACATTGTTTAAACTGCTGTCCTAAATTTTATTGTCATATTCATGACGTTTTGGCTGTTGTACACTCCAGCATTCTTTAGGTAATATATGTTGGAATTTTGAACCAAATCCTTTATTTAGTCCACTGGGGTAGACTGTATCATGTAGTTAATTCAACTCTCTGAATTTTTGTTCATCTCTGCTGTAGCCAGGTATTCAATTCCCAAATCTTGGGGTCAAATCATTGGATTACTTCAACCAATATTTTTATCTACTGGGCTGTTTGGGAAGAATTGAGTTACTAAAGAGAAATAAATGAAACTGAGATATCCAGAAAAAGCATGAAATGTGGAACTAGAACAAGCCACCCCAGTGAACTAAATAGGTTTGGTTAAAAATGTTAACATATCACTTGAAGAGGGTCAGAACATATAATAGCTGAAATGCCATGAATACAACAAAGATTAGAACAACACTACAAACAATGTAAATAGTGTAAATATTGTATCTCAGTTTAAAAATTCACAAGATTACATTGAATTTGTCCAAAATAGTGCAGTGTTGGGTCTTGCTATACTGGAGGTTGTTTGTTTAAATAGACATATTAACAAACAAAAGTATCAGTCAGTAAAAATCATTACTTCAGATTTCATACCTTATTTGTAATTAGTATATATATTTTATTTAATTCATAAATAATGTTAATGCCTTTCTTTGAAGTACCTTTTCATTTTCTTAAAAATGACTATAACTATATAAAGTTGTGCAAGAACTTTGTTTTAATAATTTAATTTACAAAAATTAACCAGTTAATATTCTGTATTTAAAACACTTAAGCATTGAAACTGTTCAATATTATTGGATTGAAGATTTCTATAATTTTATATAATTTTATCAAAGCCATTTTTCCATATTTTTATAGTAATTAACTTCAAGCAAATATGTACTACTAAACAAGTGTTTCTACAAGATGGAAAAATGGTATGTCAATATGCCATAATTAGACAAAGTTTTCTAATACTAAAATTTTAATTTCTTAATTGCTTAAAATAATCATACATAGGGGATCTTAATTTCACAAAAGAGAGAAACCAATGCAGTTCATGTAATTTCCAATTTGTTGACTAGTTTAGAATAAACATTTTTTTATCTGCTGCTCTATCCATACCCCAGAATTAAAAATTGAATTTTAATATGTAACTGATAATTAAAGTTGTACATGTAATTTTGTTTTATAGATTCAATATCTTTTCAGTTTTATTTTTAATCTGTCAGTATAAATTAATTTAAAAGATTCTTGTTGGTGTGACATTCATTTTCAACTGATTTAAAGTAATATAAATGTTAAAAATATATAAAATAAAACCATTAAATTCCAACAAAGATTTAATAAATTCTAACACTGAGGCTTTAATATTAAGCTTTAGTGGGAAGTGAAGTAAAAAGTTTAAGGTGGAGAAAAAATAGTGTAGCAATGATAAGAATATAAAGTGGTAAAAAGAGTAGAGATAGAAAGGAACATAAAATAAAATAAATGCCTTGCAACTCACAAATTAGGAATTAGATATGCTTCTTTTCTCTTTCTTATATTTTTATTCAACAAGTCCCTTCTTTATTTCTGCCCCTAAATGAAGTGCAGTACTGAAAGTAATGAACCCAAATTATTCAAAAGAGTAAATCATAAAGAAAAATGTCACGAACATGCATCATAAAATGCAAATGGGTTTGATAAATATTTAAGGGATTTTTCATAAATGGGGTAGATGTAAATGTAAGAGAAAAAATGTAAGGATGAATTAAGACAAAGACTGGAACAAGAAAGAAAAAAATAAAAAGGAGTCAAGAAAAAAGGAAACCCTATAAAAAGAATATATTTATAAGAGAATCTGACAAAAGGAAAATTAATACTTAGCAAAAAAAAAAATAAATAAATAAAATAATAAAATAAAATAAATAAAATTTTTAAAATTTTTTGAAAAGTGTCAAAGACCATAAGGCAAACAAATAACTCGAAGCTTAAACCTGCTTAAACCAGTTACATATATATATGGACAATATATTCCCTGTAGTCAAATACTTTTAAGATGTAATTTATTGTCAGTCAGTTAAGTGCCATACGTGATACACACTTGGGCGATCATGTCTCAAAAGAGACATGACTGACTGGGCAAAAGATTATCCCGCAGTAGTTTGCCATTGCTTTCTGCGGTAGACTGGTTGCCGACCAAGGCTATAGAACCCAATCTGTCCTGTTATTTAACCCATAACTGGAAGGAAGAGATGGATTAATACCTTTCCCAAGGGTATTTGTGCGTAAGTGAATGCGATGAATTCAGCTGGAATTCGAACTCGGCTTCCCGATTTCTCGTTCCGAGCCGATATCCACTGCACCATGACGCACATCCTGTAATTTATTGTAAGTGTAAATAATTACAGTACCTCATCTTAGAAATATAAACAGACACAATTATATAAGTACTAAAGTGATTTCTTCTAGAAGAGGAATATTATCACTTATTTTAAATTTATTACTTGCTTTCATTTTTTTTTAAAATTTCAAACAGTTTTCATTTTTTATTTAATGTTGCTTATTTTTAAATTTTAACTTAAAGTAAAATAAATTATAAATAATTTTCAGTTTAACTTCGTTTTTTTTTTCTTTTATGGAAACTTTAATTAAGAGGATGCATAAGACATTTACTGAAAAACTGAAGAGTCATAGCAAATTTTTCTTTTTACAAAAAGTTTATTATCTGCATGATCAAGAATTCAAATCTTTCATCTCACTCTTTATATATTCTTTTTGTGCATACATGATTCATTTTAATTTTTTTATTCTTGTACAATAAATTACAAGAATAAAAAAATTAAAATGAATCATGTATGCACAAAAAGAATATATAAAGAGTGAGATGAAAGATTTGAATTCTTGATCATGCAGATAATAAACTTTTTGTAAAAAGAAAAATTTGCTATGACTCTTCAGTTTTTCAGTAAATGTCTTATGCATCCTCTTAATTAAAGTTTCCATAAAAGAAAAAAAAAACGAAGTTAAACTGAAAATTATTTATAATTTATTTTACTTTAAGTTAAAATTTAAAAATAAGCAACATTAAATAAAAAATGAAAACTGTTTGAAATTTAAAAAAAAAATGAAAGCAAGTAATAAATTTAAAATAAGTGATAATATTCCTCTTCTAGAAGAAATCACTTTAGTACTTATATAATCATGTCTGTTTATATTTCTAAGATGAGGTACTGTAATTATTTACACTATTTACAATGTTTGAGACTGCTATGCTCATCTTTGTTGCTATATTCACAACGTTTTGGCCATTGTATGATCTGGACTTCTTCAGGTGATTATAAGTTCAAACCTAACCCTTTATTTCATTCACTTAGGTAAGATCAGTGCATAAGCTAGTCCACAAAAATCCCAAAATCTTTTAAGTTAGCCAAGAAATAAATACAATATGGGAACCAGTAATACAGAGTGCTAGAGAAAAAAAAATAACAATTAATTGTAATAAGAGATCTGGCAAAAAAAATATTTACTGAAACATTAGGTTTATAATTTCACAAAATTCAACCACTGATGTCTTCAAGGCCTAGAGGATAAAAGCATTGGTTGAAGTAATCCACTGACTTGACCCAAAGAGTTGCAAGTTCAATACATGGTTGTAGCAAAGGAACAAAAACTTGGAGATTTCAGAAACTGAGATATCTGGAAGAGGCATGGCATGTGGAAGTAGAACAATCTACTCTTGTAGACAAAAGGGTTTGGTTTGAAATTCCAATCATCTGAAGAAGGCCAGAGTGCACAACAGTCCAAACATTGTAAATAGTGTAAATAATTATATAATCATATTTATTCTTTAGATTTACCACAACTAAGCATATATTGGTTAAGATGAAAGTTTTGCAGTCAAAGTGTCTGAATCCTTAATTGTCTTACTAGTTGATTCGTAAATAGTAATTTTAGAAGATAGGATGAAAAAGTTGAAGCAGCAGTAGATGTTGGCTGTAGATTTTCTGACAGAAAAATTCTAAAAAAAATGCCAGAATATGCATACTATAAGAAGTTTATAAAAACTAGTACATCAAAATGAAGAATTTTCTCTTCCTTGATTAAATTTAGGAATTGTGGGTAAAAAAAAGTCAAGAACAAATAAGATGCATAAAAACTAAACAAAAGAAAAGAATAAAAAACAGCTAAATTGTAAACATATTTCATGTCAGAATTGAAAGATTTTTATCAGATTTATATGACTTTTTTAGTCGGTAAAGAATTAAGCAGAAAAATCAGAAGTTTTAATAACAAAAATTGATAAAACTAAAAATATTTGAAAAAAAAGTATTTACATCATTAATTTGAAAATACCTTAATAAGTCAAGTATTAAAGGGAGAAAACCTTCCTATATATTAAGGGGAGATAATTTATTAAAATAATGAAAAATCGACTAGATAAAAAAGAAAAAAGGTTGGGAATAGATTAAAATTCGACTTTATCTTAAAAAAAGGCAGCAAACTAGTAGTCTTTCAGAAAAAACAATTTTATTCTGAAAACACTGCAACAAATTTAAGTATATTTTAACTACTACTTACGAATGTAGAAAATGTCACATGCTAGGATCATTTTGCCAGGCTGACATAATAAAATTTCCCTACTATGGTGGGATTCAAAACTGCGTCTTACGGTTGGAATGTTTTAATCACTTAGTCATGCATCTATTAGATTTAAATTATTCAAATTTTAAAATGGAGAAAATTTAGCATTCAACCTTGAAAATAAAATGTACATAAGTATTATAAAATGTAATTTATTGATGCATTTTTTAGTATAAATTATTGAAAAAATAGAAAAACATACTGAGAGTAAAAATGCTGTTGAAGCTTTAAAAAAAAAAAAAAAAGCAAAAATAAAGGGGGACACAAAATAAGAGTGTCAGCAATGTAACTTAATTTCCTTTTGATTGAAGCAATGACACCAAGAAAATAGAATTTTTTTCTAAACTTGATTAGTTTTATCTTTACTGGTAATAAATTACTCATGTTTTAGTAATACATTTTACAACATTACCAATTAAAAATATTTCAATGAAAAATATATACTAGAAAAATGCAAATGTGATAATGTACAAAAATTATCTAAATGCAATATTTCTTGTATTTTGAATAAATCTGAGGCCTTTTACAGCTTCTTGGGTCATTAAGTTCTTAGACTAATACACCAGAAACTTAAGTTTTTGCACTAATGCATCAGAACCATTAGGTTCTCAGGTTAATGAATCAGGACCATTATTTTCCATTTTAATGCACTGAGAGCATTAGATCCTCACACCAACAAATCAGAGTCATTAACATTTATGATAATTAAGTTCTCCCAATTAAAAGAAAAAAAAAAATCAAGGATAATAGAAAGGAATGGCCTGTGTTTGGTAAGTAGAACCCTAAGGCTTTCAACAGCAGTTGAATAGTTAACATGGTTTTATGACATATATCCTTGGAAAATATGAGAAAAAACTTGGCTGCATTTAATGATTATTAGAATTAAGTGTGAGAATAACTAATTATAGTTAATTAGTTTCAAAAAATGGGATGGGATAAGGAATCAAACTCAAATATTAACTTTGTGATATAATGTACTATATCTAGATAAAGCCTTGTACTGACCTACTACTATGATGAAAATAATTTACTACTTTAGCTGAAATAAAAAATAACAATTTTGCCAAAGCCAATGGGTTTTGCTATTTATTTACAAAAAGACTTTTACCAATGATCCTATAAGAAAAGGAATTTTCAAGAATATCATCAGGATTCAGTCAAGTGAAAAAATCATATCAATACATCCCTGGGTTGAAGGTATATTAGACTCTTTGGGAGAATCCATTAAGTTTTTGCAAAGACAGAGCAAGAATTAAAACCAAAGTAACCAAGACAATTTCAGAAATCTGTCAACTTCAGTTTCATATTTGCAATGTTTCAACCCTGAGGTTGGAACATTTCCAGATCTAAATGTGAGGAGAGTAATCTTCTGTCCAGTATACAAACACATCTGTTACCAATAATAATACACACCAAATGACTAAAAATGGTAATACTTTTAAAGTGATAATAGCTCAGTCCTCTCACATCATATTAATAGTAATACAGTCATTTCTTAATATTCTGAAACATTTAACATTAAGCACTTTGAAAAGATTTTTAAAAATTTGATGCAAAATAAATTTTTAATATACAGAAGAGTATATTTTATATTTACCAGCTTATCAGCTTCTGATAGAAGTCTCTGGAAATTCTCATCATCAGTTAGCCAACTAGGCAATTCATTTTCACCTGGAACATGAAAAGTGAACTTTAAGCTATCATGCTATAAAGGAAATAAAATCCTAAACTCTTAGTAAAGTTATATCAATGTAAAACTACCATAGATATGTTTAAAA
This sequence comes from Ascarosepion bandense, assembly GCA_037127315.1. Classification (NCBI taxonomy): domain Eukaryota; kingdom Metazoa; phylum Mollusca; class Cephalopoda; order Sepiida; family Sepiidae; genus Ascarosepion; species Ascarosepion bandense. Next base: position 133,215 of record JBBBDQ010029864.1, read on the forward strand.
TAGTTTTCTCCAAATGTTTAAACTTAGAAAGAGTGCATATTATACAAAAAAGCTAAATACTAAATGTTTTTGACCATATACATCATTATATTTCTGATAAAATGACCAGATGTTTTATTTATAAACTAATGTGAAATAATGGTTAAAAATCACTAACAAAAATATACATTTGATAAAGAATAAATATTTGTTTTACAGATATTAACATTTTAGTCTGCTGTATTCACCAAAGATAATGGTCATTATAATTTCATCTAAATCATCAGTATAGTATAGGTCTTTTTTATCTTTAATATTGTTGTCCACAATAATATTGTTATCTTTCTTTAAAGAAGGATATTACCATTACTATTATCCAGTGTATTCATAATGTAATGATGTGAGGAGATCTACTAAGCTTACAATATCCATGTACATATGACAAAGATCTGGTAAACACTTGCTACCTTATTGCGTAAACACATTTTGTCTTTACTCTAAACTGTGATTAAAAGAATGTGTTAGTCAATATGAATTGAATAAAAAAAATGAAGGAAATGTTAAATTTACATAATATTTAGCTGCGACAAATTCAAGTCATGAGAATTTTTACAGAGTTTCTCATAACTAATTTAGGAGTGCATATTATACATAAGTAAATATACTAATAAAAAATATAGAAGCTATATGTCACTGTGCTATTATTTGCACAAAAAAAAAAAATAAATGAAGGATTCTAAAATTCGTGTATATAAGCCACTAAATTTTCATTTACATTTCCACAAAATTTTTCATGTACTTTCCATTAAGTATCATGCTTGTGTGTTTGGGAAGCAACCCCTCTTTTATAGAAGTTTCATTAAAAACAACTGATGAGGTACTGCAGTTGAATTTTTACCTAATTTTTCATTTGTTATTGGCTCATCTGATGATAGAATTGTTTTGTAATTCTTTTGCAACAGTTTGGAGATTTTTTTTGTTAGAATATTGTTTTAGCTATTGTGAGGAGTGCAATCTTTTAGATCTACCTTGAGAAGATTTCTGTGGTTTGAATGGAGTTTTATTAATTTATCAGTTTTCAGTTGGAAAAATGACTTGTGTAGGATTTTGATTTCAGCCTTCTTTGTGAGTAGATGAAATTTATGCTAGAGATGGCAATTTGGTCCTAGATTTAGAAATTACTTCTGGTCATCTGTTAGTTTATGACTGGATAGGTTTATATATTTATCACAGTTGTTTAGAAGTAGAATATTTCCTTGGTATAAGTCAAAGCTTTTTTTTAATCATTTGTCTGTGTTTTAGTTCACTATCATTAATAACTAAGTTGATATAGTCTTATGCTTCGGGTTCATTCAAGGTGTTTTTAGTATTGCATTACGTTATTTGATTTCATTACACCAATTCAGTCGGGTTTCAATCCTGGGTAAAAAGCAATCGGATGTCTAATTGTACTGATGAGATGTGATACAGCGAAACAGATCTGTCTGCAGATGACTATATATATATATTGTGTGTGTAAGAAAACAATGAGTAGTTTATTATAAATTCTATTAAAAGAGAAAAGAAAGAATACTAAGTCTGTGAAATACTAAAAGCCACTTATTTTGAAAAATTAAGTAGAAAACAGCACTATAATGGCTAATTAAAACAAAAATGTGTATATATATATATATATATATATATATATATATATATATATACACATACACACACACGATAAAATAGTTTTAAGATATGCTATATTCATGGGTAAAAATGCTCAGTATCAGAGATCAAGCATATGCATAAAAGTGGTCATGGAGATCAAGCATAAAAGTGGATCAAGCATAAAAGTGGACATGGAAATAAAAAATGAGCAATGACACTGTTTCATGCTTGATCACAATGCTGTTTTCCTTGATTTTTCTGATATTTTAGGTGCAATTTGAGCTTTGTTTTTGATTTCCCATATGTTTAAAAAGCATATATTGTGTTTGCATATCTGCCATTTGTAACGGATGTTTATTTTTTTCTTTATTATGGGCTGTTTTTAACAGTGGCTTGGTATATTATTTGTTTTCCAAGCAATTACCATTTGAGGAACTTTCAATTAATGCTCTGAAGTTACAGATGAGTTTGGTATATGTAGGTGATACGAGTGGATGAGGTCAGCATCTTTTATGGCAACAGTCTGCTTTATGTTTCAATGGGGCTTTATAGGCAACAAAGTCAGATATTTCCGTTTTATTATTGGGTTATAATGGTTACTGGATAGGTACCAACAGTTATATTTCGCATTATTCTAAAGGCCATTAAATAGAAATAATTGTAGGCCAGAATATGGTTATTAGTAGCTATTGTATAGTGTTTTTTCATGTTTAACCCATTATCTATTATTGATAATTACTTTAGGGTATTTTGTATTTATTCTTTGTTATTGATTATTAAATTCAATTAGATTGGCTTTAAAAGCATTTAAAAATGAAAAAAAAAACTTTAATTGTAGCAATTTTTTTTTACTATAAAAAATAACATATAAAATAATTTATTGAACTATTTCACACCTTTAAAAGTAAAACTAGTTTAAAATAATACTCATCCATGAAATTCAAACAATGCCTACTCTTCAAATTTATTATAGATTTATAAAATAAAAATTTTGAAATTTAATCTGGATTGATGGTAAAAAAATGGATATTTAGATTTGTTTAAAAAGTTTTTGATATTAAATTCAAAATAGAAAAGAGACAGAAAAAAATAAAGTAAGTACCTCTAGCTTTAGCTTCTTCCATTCCTTTCTTTAATTCTTTCAATCTTGAGATATCATCTCTCAAGTGGCAAAGACGTCTTTGTGAGGCTTGAAGATCCAGCTCCAAGTCAACTGATGTGCGTATTTGTGTTCTACCAGTGGTGGATCCAGGTGCTCCTGGCAACTAATATAATAAAACAAAAATCACAATTGTTAAAACTTTTCAGTTTTGGACAAAGTTCAGCATCTAAATGTGCGCACACACGCACACACATACACTTATATATATAAGAAATTTAATAAATGGAAAATATTTCTGACAGAACTTCTATAATCCCAGTACAGGAAGTCACAGAAGAAATAGATTATAAATATAACTGGTTATAATGTAAAAAATATAATTCCCAGCATGTGTGTGTGTGTGTGTGTGTGTGTGTGTGTGTGAGGGAAGAGATGGATTGATACCTTTCCCAAGGGTATTTGCATGTTAAGTGTAATGCAAGGAATTCAACTGGAATTCGAACTCAGCCCCCCGAGTTGTCGTTCCAAGATGATATCCACTGCACCACAACGCACATCCAAATAGAAAAGAAAAGCAATAAAATACAGAATTTCTGCCCAGTAACACCCACTCCCCTCTAAAGACACAAAATGAAAAGTGAAGCAGATTTGGACCCCCCAAAAGACATAAAAAGCTCATCAAAGGAACATTCAGCAGTTCACATGCTTGTCAAAAAGCAGCCATCCATCTCCCAAAATATCAAACTCAACCAGACAGACAATGCTGGCATCCAAGTAAGTCACAACTTTTCCTTCATTTACATTTTTTTTTGACAAGAGACTTTTTTTTTTTTAAATAATCATATTACCCCAAGCAAGGCATTTTACTGCAATTGTTTTGCGAGGAAAAAAAGGAAAGTTATGAGAAAGAGTGATAGATTATAGGGGGTGTCAGGAAGTGGGTAAGAGAAGGTTGAGAATACTGATGAAAGTTAAGTGGATGGAGAAAGGAGCATGAGAGAGAGGATGCAGGTTAGTGAGATAGGAGATGACTATTGACTTTACATTTAAATTCTTGGAGATTGTAGCTGTCGGGGAAGTAAGTAAATGGAAGGGAATTCCACAGGCGTGAAGTGCGAGAAAAGAAGCTGCTGGAGTAGAATTTGCATTTAGAATTTATTGGTTTCACAGTAAAAGGGTGGGACATAGTTGCTAATCTTGTGGCTTGAGTAAATTTATATATAGGGGGCATGAGTGAGCTAAGTTCATCGGAGCAGAAGCCGTGAAAATATTTGTAGAAGAGACACAGGGAAGCCACATTGCGCCAGTGAGAAAATGACTGTATCTAAGCTGCCAAGTCGGGATTTATCACATTACAGATTCCCTGTTGGATTTTGTCAAGAACACCTAGGTGGATAGCAGGAGTACCTGACCAGATATGTCAGCAGTATTCAATGCATGGGCAGATGATAGATTTATATATGTGCAGGATTGTTTCAGGTGAAAAAAACTTCCTGGCCCTACGCAGAGAACCAACTTTCTTAGCGGCGGATTTAGCTATGGATTCTAGATTTATATTTAGCTATGAATTCTATATAGTCATTCCACATAGACCCCAATTTTTAATTTATTGTATTTTATGTTGGTTTCTTTAAATTTTCTTTGTTTCTTTTTCATTCTATCATCAAATGATTAGCATCATGAGAACACACACAAAACTTAGCTAAGTCTTTTCATTTTATAAGATATTTATAACTTTTTTTTTGCTACACATGATACACACTCTAGACATTTTGTATAACATTGAAATCTTTGATAGTCACAGAACTTGAAACAATAAAGTCAATACATTTTAAAAGAGAATACAGAAAGAGTATACATAATATATATTGATATTTAGTTTTATATAAGTAAAAGGATTGTAATTTAATTTAGATTAAAACAAAAGCTTGTATTATTTCAACTTTAAAAATAAATCTAAATATCTGACAGAGAGAATGACCTAACAGTTATCATAGATACAGTTTAATACTCTCAGTATATTTTTGGGGAAAAAAAAAGAAAAAATAATGGAAAAAAAAGAAATTTAAAAGAAAGTAGTTTTACCTTTTTCCACCTCAAACTCTGCCTTCCTGCAGAATTTCTTTGAAATGGCCCACGTTTGTAAAGTGGCATAGAGCTGTCACTGTCACTTCGATTCAGCTAAACAAAAAAAAGTTAAAAAAAATAAAGACATTAACATTACTAAAAAGACTTAAAAGTAATCATTGATATTCATATAACCTACAGATGTATCAATACATAAAAAATAATATAATTCCAAATATTTAAATATTACATTTTAGAATTTTTAGAAAATAAATACTAGCATTATGCATGTACATGTGGAGTAATGTGTATAGGTGAAATGGAATTTGTTCAAATTCTGTCTGCTTTGTTCACTTCCCACTAATTTTTAAAAAAATGGATTTAATCTAAGCAAGGCAGTAAAGCCACTAAGACAAGAGTTTTCTTGATGTGGAAGAATTAGAAACCAGAAGCATTACTAAGGAACAAGAGTAACAAAAGTGCAATAGTAAAGGCAGTACAAAGCAACTAAGAGGTTACTGGATGTGAAAGAATTAGAAAATATACACATTACTAAATAGCAAGAGCAGTAGAACAGAAATCAGGAAGAAAGGAGAAAGGCACTAATACATAAGGGGTTACTGGGTGGGAAAGAATTAGAAAGCAGAAACTTTACTAAGGAGCAAGAGCAATAGAAGAGCAATCAGGAAGACAGTAGACAGCTGCCAAGTGATAAGAGATTATGGGTGTGAAAGAATTACAGAATATACACATTACTGCAGTGGATATCAACTTGGAACGAGAAATCAGGGAGCTGAGTTCAAATTCCAATTGAATTCCTTGCATTCACTTACATGCAAATACATTTGGGAAAGGTATTAATCATCCATCACTTCCCTCCAGTTATGGGTTAAATAATAGGACAGATTGGGTTCTATAGACTTGGCTGACAACCAGTCTACTGCAGAAAGTAATGGCAACCTACTGCGGGATAATCTTCTGCCCAGTCAGTCATGTCTCTTTCGAGATATGATCGCCCAAGTGTGTATCAGGTATAGCACTTAACAGACTGACACATTACTAAGGAGTAAAGCGCAATAGAAGAGTAATCAGGAAGATAGATAACAATTGGACATTGTATTTAACTTTTTAAGATTAAAGTTAACGGAAAGCATAAAACTTAGTTACATAATCCAATTCAATTGTAAATTGATGAGATCTATCATCAGTCTAGTACTGCACTTAAATTCATAAAATCTCGGTATCAAATTAGAAAGGGATCTCTCTGATTATTAATAAAGAGCAATTTTGTTTTTGAAGTGTTAAAATTAACAAGTCATTCTTTCCCAGACTGCTGATCATTGTTATCAAAAGCTGTCAATTTGACCTTATTGAACTGATGACCTTGGAAAAGGCATTAAGGTATTTCTTCAACACTCAGCTACAGGTTAAATAGCAACAGTGTGTAGCCTTTGGATTGAAGCTCAGTCTAGCCTCAGTAGATAACCTATCTTGTCAAGTAATTTTGAATTCTAAATCAAAGAGAAGGCACACAAAATTCATTCTACTATCTTTCACAAGAAGTTATGACTATCAATATCATAAAAGATACAGAGAAAGAAAAGTATATTAATACCAATCATTTAACTTACCTTACAAACATAAGCAGTGCCTTGCCTGTCTGCAGGTGAAAATGTCTGAGAACGCCTTATTGTGCTTTTTCGAACATTATCTGTTGTCCGATTCTTCACCTTGCATATCTCAAAATCACCTTCTGTATTTGTTCCCTTGTCACATGTTTTTACTTCTTCATCTGCACCAACAACACCCGTGGGTTCATAGTTTTCAAACACTAACCAACCAACAGAAGGATCCTTGTTTGGTAAATAAAATAAAAAATACAAATTTAGTTGAAAATCTACAACAGCTTCCAGTAAGTCATTACATGCACTAACAATGTAAAGTACTGAAATACAAAAAATTATAGGTTATATATATGTTACATTCATTTAACAAGATTTGTTTATTTAATTTTTACTTATTTTTTTTCATTTTCTACTTCTGAATATGTATAACAGGAATAAAATTATGAATAAACTGTTCAAGGATATTTTGTGCATGTATTTTTAACAAGTAAGTTTGACTAAATCCTGGCATTTTAAACATGAACTTTGGCTAGTTTATTCATAATTTAAATCCCGATATACAACATCTTATGGGAAAGTAGATAAATATAATTAAATAAAGACAAAAAAAGTTAAAATAGACAGACTTTATCAGTTCAGTTTACAATTTGTTTGCTCAATTTTTATTGTGTGTGTGTGTGTGTGTGTGTGTGTGTGTGTGTGTGTGTGTGTGTGTGTGTTTTAGTGTGATAAAAAAGGTGGGAGGTAGAATCTTTTTATGAAAATCCTTTTTTCATATGACCAAATTTTAAGCTATTTAAGAAGTCCGTTTTTCACTTCTGCCATTTTTCCCCATTTTTTTCCTATTTTTTCACTTGTATCATTTTACTCATAATTTTTCACTTATGCTATTATTACTGCTTTCCCTTGTTCTGGAAATTCAATAAAATTTCAGAATACAACAGATACCCAATGGAGATTAGAAAGTTTATGGTTGAAATTTGAACAATGAAAAGCTTTTATTAAAATAATTTTTGACCAGAATTTCTTTCTTAACTTCTTGTTTTATCAACTCCATTTGTTATTCATATTTTCTTGATACATACTATTTTTATGAAACAACAATTTCAGAGCTGTGAGGAAAACAACAATATGAAAATTAAATTGAAATAAGTACTAGGGTTTGACAGTGCGTCATTCAATCAATTAAAATTCTCCTAACCCAAATCTTCCTTAACTTTATTCATTTGTTAATTAGAAAATAATGTATATTTATTTATAATAGGTTTCATTATTACTTGTTCCTTTGGAGATTCTGTAGGATTTATTTCTTTATCTTCTTCCTCTTCCTCCTCCTCCTCTTCTTCCTCCTCCTCTTTCTCATGAACATCATCTTGATGACTGTGCATAGCTTCTGGACCTGATAAAGAGAAAAGAAAATTTGAAGTACAGCCACACATTAATATGTCTATATTTTACGATAAAATTAGTTTCATTTAATATTTTTACAACTTCTAAACTTAGAAAAGTAAATAAAGATCTTGATTAGTAATGGCCATTTATTTAGACAATATTTGTATTTGCAATTCAGAACCAGCCAAAGAGACTTCAGAATGGGAGGAAAGAAAAAGGAACTACATCAGACTTGGAAAATTACCATCAATCATGGAACACACAGTTCAGCATGGACACAATTGCTGACAAACAGAACCACTATCTTTTCTTGAAAGTCATTTGCAGCCTACTGATTGCCACTTCAAGTGATTCCTTAAATACCTTCTAAAAATTCTTACATATTCCTCTCACAATAGTATTATAAGAATGTGTGCCCTTTTCACAATGAAAATAACTGCTGGATATTCAAAGCATACAAGACATAGTAGTAGTTTTGCTTCAGGTAAGAGTGTCAGAAGTTAGTCTAGAAACTATTTTTTAACAAGAAATCATTGGTAAACAATTTCAAGTTTACTGATATCTTTTGGCTTCATCTGCTTTCAAGCAATTCTTGTTAACTTACCACCTATGACCTGGCTATAATCAGGACACCGACAAAATAAAATAGATCCTAAATGATTGATTTAAAACAGTACTTTATGACCAATTACTAAATTTACAAGATTTTCAAAGCCGTTGTCCACAAATATAAAGAAAAAGAAGTGAAGTAAATAAATGGAATAATTCCAGGGTCAAACATCACCCAGACAGAATGTAGGCTGTGGGTATATAGGGTCAGTCAGAACAAGTCAGTTATCAGCCAGGTGACAGGGAAAATCTGGCTCATGTGTAATGAGAGAAGACAAGTATTAGCAACAATGGTGTCCAAAGTGTCACTTATCTAATCTAATCTAATCTAATCTAAACTTATCTAATCTAAATCTAAACTTATTTATAAATGGAAGTTTGTGTCTGTGTGTGTCCGTTACCTATAGATTTCGAAACAGCTGAACCGATTTTCTTTAAAATTTACCCTTGTACTATAAGCGTCGGCGAGTGTTCTTAGCTAGGTTTTGTGTCGAGGTACCCCCGATAAATATCGAAAATCAATAATTGAAAAAATCGGGTTGTAGAAGGAGTGGTCTGATTTTAATCAAATTTGATACACTCATAGACAAAGACATAAGAAACGATATTCAGAACTTTCAAGGTTGCATTTCTTACAATAGTGCAGAAAATTGATAATATATATATATATATATATATATATATATATATATATATATATATATAAAAGGCAAGATGTTTGTGTGTGTGCCTGTTTATCTGTCTGTATGTCCTTTATACAAATCCAAAATTTTTATTCGATTCTCACCAAACTTCACACAAATATTCTCCAGGACCATGGATTAGTTTTAAAGCTTTCATTACATTCATGCAACACCGGGCTATACTGCTAGTCTACTCCTAAGTGAATACATAAAAAAAAAAAAACAATAAACCTCATGTTTTGTTCTCGCTGTGGTAATAAACATTCTATTCCCATGTGAATATACACCAGAACTTCCCTAATTTTTTTTTGTGCACATCTGAATTAAAACAATGTAGGGTGGTTTGTCCAGTCAACGTAAAACTGACTAAGGACTCTAGTTGTATGATTACATGACCAAATGGTAACGTTTGGTAAAATCTGTAGCAGATTAACTTTTGCTACTACTACTAATTTCTTTTTTTTATCTCACTCTCTTTCTCTCTCAATCACTCCCACACACACAAAATAGTAGTTTCCAAACAGTGCAGCAGAAGACGATAGCAGGTGAGGCAGAATGATTGAAAGACAATTAAAAATGTAGAAACAGTTTCACAAAATTCATATACCAAAAATAAATATGATTAAAAATTTAAAATATTATTATGGATTACTTGTAATTGCATGCATGAGTACCAGAATAAATTTTTATAAATAATTATTGACAAATGTTATCATTGTGATATTTTTGCATTATATAAAGTATTAAGAATATAGTAACAAGTCTGCAAATTGGAGGAGAAAGTTATCAATGAAAATGTTCTGACTTCAAATCTGAAATTACCTCCCTTTAACCCTATCTCTGTTATTTTTAAATGTACTTTTTATCATATAAAATTTGGTGAGGCATGAGCAAATTTTCAGTCCAAAAATCCAGAAAATTTTTTTTAAAAATGTTTGGGAATCACTGTACTACAGGAAAAATTGACCACTACACAAACTATCAGTCAGTCAGTTAAGTGCCATATGTGATACACGCTGTGGGTGATCATGTCTCTTTCAAGACATGACTGACTGGGCAGAAGATTATCCCCACACTAGGTTGCCATTACTTTCTACAGTAAACTGGTTACCAGCCAAGGCTATAGAATCCAATCTGTCCTGTTATTTAATCCATAACTGAATGGAAGAGATGAATCAATACCTTTCCCAAGGGTATTTGTGCATAAGTGAATGCAAGGAATGTCAACTGGAATTTGAACTTGGCACCCCGATTTGTTGTTTTGAGTCGATATCTGCTGCACCACAACGCACATCCTAAAATATGGAACGCTTCACGAATTTGCATGTCATCCTTGCGCAGGGGCCATGCTAATCTTCTCTGTATCATTCCAATTTTAGTATATGTATGGCTGAAGCAAGTACACAAACTATATGTTGGCTATATTCATCCTTTGTACCACATTGTGAACTAATTTCTTTTATTTATAAATATCATACAACAATGAAAGAAAGTCAATGTAAATAAAATATTCTTAATAAACTAACCCTAATGATTAAAGTTTGACAGTTTTATTCATTGTTGTACAATATTTTTAAATGGGAAAAATTAATTCACAATTTTTACTAAAAAAATATTTGTATGTGAATTCATTTTCAAATCAAATTATCTATATTATGCTGTAATTTTAAATATCCATTTAAGTAAAATTGAAATCAAAATATTATCTGGTAGAATTAACCCAAAATTGATATAATTGAAGTTTACCTTGGTTTCGAGTTAGAGTAGAGGTTTGAGAAGAGATGATTGTCGATTCATCACTGCTTTCTTCCTTTCCAAAACTAACAAAAGGATGGACAATTCTGCAAAGAAATTTTTGATAAAAGTCATGTAAAAGCAAGCACAACCATTCAAATTCTTTTTAATACAAATTAACTTAAAAACTAACAATGGTTTTGCAAACCAGACACTTGTAACACCTTAAGTATATACACAAAAATACTTCACTATAGAATCTAACATTAATAGATATAAACATTACATAACTATTTTTTTTCATAAAATAAACACAAAGTAAAACCATAGATAAAATGTTAATCTACATCAATTTCTGCTCTTTATGGCTGATTGATTTGCCTGTTTAACATACATAAATCCTTATGGGTCGTTTAATGCCAAATTTAATTTTGGGGGTAATTTTGAAGTAATAAAAGTATGATATATGTTATTCTGCTTTCACAATTGAATATATACAGGATACTCAGCTTTTATGCATATACATGTGTGAAATTAATTACTAGATGTATGTTTTATGTTGTAATTTTGTTAAAGTTATATTTTGGAATGTACTTCAATTTCTTTAAGGTTTAGTATTGCTCTGCTCAACTAATTTGTAGTAATGTGAAATGTCAGACAGCAATAATGGTTATGCTGAACAGTTAAGAAAACAAGATCATTAACAATGTTGCCAGGCATAAAAATATTTAAGATTTTTTTAAAATTATTTACTTTATAACCAACTTATAAACGAATTTTGTTCTACTGATGTAACGAGGAGAATAGACAAAATATATCCGCATACAAATTTATAAAAAGATGAGCATGTACAAGGAGACACCAAGACAGGCACAAAATAATAGTCCTGTTTATCAATAAGTAATTTTTTATTAAAAACTGGGTATTCACTGTCAGAAATTAAAGTTTGGCATTACAAAGTCATTTCATTCACTTTTACTTTATAGAATATTCTTTTTGAAAAACATTTTGGAGTAAATATTAATTTTATCATGTTGCAGATTTTCTTCAAGAAACCAAAATTATTTTTTATAAACTATAATTACTTTTTTTTTTTTTTTTGCTTCTCAGCCAATATTTATAACAACATTCCCCATAAGAATAAATTCTTACAATTGTTTTGTCATTTATGTTTTGATCAAGCAAATCTTGTCTTAGTCCTTCATTTATAATTCTCTTAATAAACTTTGAAAGTATTTCATAAAAACTGAATAAATTATCAAAATTTATACCTTACCTATTTTCTTTGTTGGTATCTATAGAAGAACGTTCTTCACAAGACAAAGTTTTCCTCATCTCTGAAGATGGAGTCACTGACAACTGCCCAATTTTATCTTTGACTGCATTCTGAAATTAATTAAAAAAAAAAGAAAGAAAAAAATTTTAATCAACAGAGTTTGATCATTTAGGGTAAATTTTCATCTGGAGTTCAAGCAAAACTATGATGGGGTGTTAATTTTAATTTCTGTAACATTTGTTCAATTTTTATTGTCAACATTATTTTGGATTTTTTTGGAGAGAAGCTGATTAAAGAAAAATTAACGCTAACCCTGGAATGACCATAGGTGACTGACTGTGGGGCTTAGCTGACTGAGAAACACATAAACAGAGAAAGGTTTTTTTCTTTTTTTGCTAAAAATGTTGGGAATATTTTTTTCTTTTTCTGTCCCACCCATAATGACTGAAAATGAACAAAACAATTCTGAAGATTGGCTCCAATTATCTCACATATGGTCAAATCCCTGACTTTGGGAAATTATCTAAAACAACCAGCTGAAAGATTAATTACTGGGAATCCCCATTTTGATTTTGCATCCTAAAAGTTTAGATTACACAGTTGTACCAGCACTTGGAATCAGCAGATGTGAGAGAGGGGAGAGAGAGAGATTAGCACTGCTGATATGGAGTGATGGCTTGAGATGAGAGGTGAAGGAAATTGGGGTTAAGGAAGAGAGGTCGGGGGTTGATTTCTCAGACCACTCTCAAAAGGGTAATGGACAACCCCTAAATTTGGAAAATTTAATAAACATTCTGAAAATATGAGATTTTAGAAAAAAGTTGATGCTGAGGGTGGGAGATAACCAAATCCAAGACCCTAGTCAACCCTACACCTGCTAGACACAGGATGCCATATAAGCTGGAGGTTCAGATAACAAGTGAACAGTACCTACATTACTGCTACTGAAATACACATCCTTTGCTGACACCTCCTGCCCAAGACCTTGTGCCAGCTCTTAAGACCAGAACTTAGAAGTCTAAATTACTACTAACACAGGCTTTAAACTCCGTGTCATCTGATTATAACAGCAAGTGGGAAGATTTAAAACCTTTGTATACAACAATCTAAATGTATCTAAATCTAAACTTATTTGTAAAACTTATTTATAAATGGAACTGTGTGTGTGTGTGTGTGTGTGTGTGTGTGTGTGTGTGTGTGTGTGTGTGTGTGTGTGTGTGTGTGTGTGTGTCGGTTACCTATAGACTCCGAAATGGCTGGACCAATTTTCTTGAAAATTGACACAGTTGTACTATAAGCGTCTGTGAGTGTTCTTAGCTAGCTTTTGTGTTGAGGTACCCCCGATAAATATCAAAAATCGATAATCCCAAAAATCGGGTTATAGAAGGAGTGGTCTGATTTTAATCAAATTTGATACACTCATAGACAAAACATAAGAAACCGTATTCAGAAGTTTCAAGGTTGCAGTTCTTACAATAGTGCAGAAAATCGATAATATATATATATATATATATATATATATATATATATATATATAAAAAGGCAAGATGTTTGTGTGTGTGTCTGTTTATCTGCCTGTATGTATTTTTTTCAGCCCTTTTATTTTAGTTTTTGCTTCAGGTTTGGCTCTAAGTAGGTATAATTGTAGTTCTTAGTCTCAGCCATGATACCATTTACTCAGAGGACTTATTTAGCCTTCAAAATTCAGTTTACAATGAAAAAAACTTGTTTGATATTGATACCAGGAAATCAAAATTTGACTTACATCCATTCATTATTCTTTCAGTCTACAGTTTTGCTTTAACTGGAAACAACTATTGCTTTTTAGTCTTTCATGCCAACGTCCAAAGAGTTTGAGCTCCAGGAACATGGATTAGTTTTAAAGCTTTCATTACACCCGAGCAATGCCGGGCTATACTGCTAGTCATATATAAACCAAATCATAACATTTTTAACGAGTTGATTCTTTATTCAAAAGAATTCTTTTTTTGCATAGCTCCTTGCTGTCTACCTGTTCTTCACTGCAGTTTACTTCACCAGCAATTTTCTGAGAAAATATTCTGTGTTAGTACATCGGGCAACGTTGGTAGATAACTTCCACAACTTCCACAACTCCACTGAAGCTTGTTGCACTCCTCCCAGATGTGCAATCCTAACATGGATGTGCCACTCTGTAACTGCTTTGGGGCCTTGCACGAAAGCCCAAACCTCTAAAGGTGCTCTTTTACGCAGAATGCAGGACATATGTTCCCATTGATGAATACATAGTCAATGTATGAAGATGTAGCTTCGTTGATGTTCTCATCTTGTGCAGCCATGGTGTTAACGATGGACCACATTATCGGGGTGCCATATTAAGCTCAAACCCCAAGTGAGTAAGGCATAGTAAGCCCCCACAAGATCATGGGTATGAATGCTAGAATTCTTTTGGCACAGGGGAAGATATCCCTGAACCCAAAATCCATTGGTAGCAATGGAAGAGTTTAAGTTTTAGTTTCAGAGAAAGTGAAGATAACTGGTGATTGTACCAAAAGAAAAGATTCTATGCTGCAGAAGTTGGAACAGATATTATGAATCTTAGTAAAAGAAAAGCTGAGGAAAGTAAATGTTTTTTGTTTGTTGGTCTAATCATATTTCTTTTTTCTGTGTTTTTCATGAGGTCTATTTTGAGGAGAGAGAGAGAGAGAGAAAAAAGACTACCATAACTGTCACTATCTGTTATAATTAACAATACAAACCAACCAGATGGCTGAGAACAGAACATAGTGATTTCTACTGTCTGGAATGGCTACAAGGACTTTTCAACGTGAACTTGCAAGTAGCCCCAGCGCAAGTCCAATACAACAACATTTGAACCTTGTTGCTACCACTCTTTTAATTTGTGTGCACATACATCTGCACTGGCAGTGTATACATCTACATGCTCATTGAGCTTGCAGTAGTCCATAATGAGCTGAACCTTTTGTTTGTTTTCCGGTAGGATGACTATTAGAGGAATCAGCCCTTTGGGGGCCCAAGCTCATCTTCAGTGTATGGCAGTAGCCAGCCATTTCGTATCCAAGTTTGCAGTTCTCAGTTGCACCACCTGATAGACACATAGAAACCACACATTCGATACACTTTATGCTGCTAAGCTACGATATCAATTCTGCCTTCTCTATCCACTCGATAACTGATGGTCCAGAATCACTTCCATCAAATAGTGGTATCAGTTTAAAATCAAAAGATCTTTGGTTTGATGAACAGAAGTAAAAAAAGTCAGCACCCAAGGTGGAACATTGCAGCAGAAGTAGCAGGTATGAATGAGGGTTGCCTATTTAAATGAAGTCAGACAGCAGCAGTTTTTAACGGGCAGTTTAGCAGTTTGCAGACCAAGAGAAAGAGTGAGAGACAGAGAGAGAGAGAGAAAGAGAGAGATAGAGAGAGAAAGAAGGAGAGACAAAAGAGAAATCGGGCTTGATGCGTGTGTGCTGACCTTTTTACCCACCAACTCCACAACCAATGTCACTGAGGAAGCAAATAAAGATATATATAAATAAAAATATACAACGTAAGTGTTGATATACAACATTTTAACTGAGAAGAATTTCATCATTTTGCCTATGAAAAAGTAAGTCACTTTGGGTGAAATTTATGTTTCGTCATTTATCAGTGAGAAGAATATTTTCAAAATTTTGGTTGCTGCTTAATCTTCATAGCTGTCAAAGTGGGTATGCAACATTTGCAGGTTATTGAAAACCAAAAATACTTTTAGATTGTAAGAATTTTTGGTAGATAATAATGATAGTTTACAACAAATATTATGTATATTTATCACTTAACTCTTGAAATCTTTTGCTTTTTTTTTTCTTTCTGCGATCTTCTGAGTCAATGTAAAACTTTTCAACATAACTATTTTGCATTAATTTTTTTATTAAATATAAATCTTACCAGTAACTTGTCACACATTGGTGTAAAATTTGTGCTGGTCACAGGACCCTTTCTCATCGTCTGTTTCATATCAGACTGCATAAACTTGAAACTAAGGATATTATACCAACGAACACAGACTTCCCTTTGATTGAAATCAGCAAGACTAATGTGTGCACATCCCTATAATTAAAAAAGTAAATAAAATTAGGTATTAATTATAAATACAAAAATTTATATTGCTTAATCTTATCTGAAAAAGAAAAATTAAAATATATGCAATAAGTTAGGCACAAATGTTAGTTTGGAAGTATAACATAAGAAAACAAATGTCATTAAAAAAAAATTATTATATATTTATGAAATGAGATTAAATACAGACCAAATAAGTACTAGAATCCTACAGAATATAAAAAAAAAAACAAATAGGAAATATTTATCAATCTAACATGTTTTAAAGCTTTATCAGAGAATGAGATGGAGAAAGGGAAAAATCTTGGCATTTTTATTTTTGTATTATTTAATTTTTATTGTTTGATCAGGTTTCATATGCATTTGATTTGTTAAACAAATGTTAGTATTATTTATGGCAGTCTAAATTCAAGGAAAGACATCATGTCCTTTCAAAGTTCCAATAAGTGATAATTGTAGTTTTACTTGATATTTTCAGACGAAAGTTAACTTTCAAATATATGAAAATATAGATTTTTTTTAAAAGAAAGTTAACTTTAACCTTAAAGTTAACTTTCTTTAAAAAAATCTCTATTTTTATATATTTGAAAGTTAACTTTCTTCTGAAATTAATTACAAAAAAAAAAAGAAGAAAAAAAATTAATTACAAAAAAATAACCCCCAAAAATTGTGTAGCAATTTCTGCAAAGAAATTACAATAAAGGAAGTAAATAGGCCAAAATTTTTTTCCTAAGCCTAAAACCATAAATATTGCTTTATCTATTAAGTGTATACTCATTCTAGTTTGTTTATGTGGGATTCAGATTATTGTGTGTGTCCGAGTTCGAATTCTAGCTGAATCCATTGCATTCACTTACGCGCAAATACCCTTGGGAAAGGTATTAATCCGTCTCTTCCTTCCAGTTATGGGTTAAATAGCAGGACAGATTGGGTTCTATAGCCTTGGTCGGCAACCAGTCTACCGCAGAAAGCAATGGCAACCTACTGCGGGATAATCTTCTGCCCAGTCAGTCGTGTCTCTTTGGAGACATGATCGCCCAAGTGTGTATCACGTATGGCACTTAACTGACTGACTGAGCCTTTTAAAGGTTTTTCAAAATAATATAAATGCAGTAACAAAGGCTCATTCATATTTCTAGCACATAACTAATTTTGTTGCCACCATTTCTTCACTCCCTCAAGTAAACTCAAAATTTAATTAAATATGTAATCTAAAAATTAAAGAGCAGTATTTATTTAAAAATATCTGTTTTTCTTCTTACAGAAATCATTGTATAAATAATGGATTTAGAAATTTTGGTAAATTTTCATTTTAGGTCCTGAAGGCCTTTATCCCTTCAAATATTTCCAAAATAGCCTTATTTCTGTGCACATGTATATGCTGAACTCAAATCAACAATTAGATATTGAAGAAACCGACTTTTTTTATGTTAACAACCAGAAAAAAGATCAAACTTCTTCTCACTCTTTTTGTCACCCACTACTGGCACACTGATAAGTTATTCACTGCTGAATGACTTTAGGCATAAGAAACTAATTTCAGCCTATTTACTTCCTTTACTGAAAAGGTTTTGAAGAAATTACTATGCAATTTATTTTTTTTAGGCAGGTAATTAATTTAAAAAATTTTGTGTACTTAATTATGAGAAGAAAGTTAAACTTTCAAATATATGAAAATAAGTGATAAGTCTAGTTTAATTAAGTTTATTGCATGTATTTGCATGTTGTTTTTTTCCTTTTTTTTGGGTACTTAATTTCAGAAGAAAGTTAACTTTCAAATATATGAAAATAAGTGTTAATTGTAGTTTTACGTAATGTTTTCAGACGACAGTTAACTTTTTTCTTTCTTTTTTAATTTCAGAAGAAAGTTTCAAATATATGAAAATAAGTGATAAGTATAGTTTAATTAACTTTCAAATATATTGGGTGTATTTGTGTGTTTCTTTTTTTTCCTTTTATTTTTTGGTACTTAATTTCAGAAAAAGTTAACTTTCAAATATATGAAAATAAGTTATAAGTATAGTTTCACTTAACCTTCATATATATGAAAATATTTATAAATTATAAATAACAAAAAGAACAAAATAAGTAGTACAGTAAAGAATTCTTTGAAAGTAAAACAATAATTACATCAATTGGAAAAGAAGTTGAAAGTTAAAAAATGGAAAAAATGACATTGACAATTGTTGCATGTATTTGCGTGTTTTTTTTGCGGGGGTGGGGGGTACATAATTTCCAAAGAAATTTGCATGTACTTAATTATGAGAAGAAAGTTAACTTTCAAATATATGAAAATAAGTGATAATTGTAGTTTTACTTGATATTTTCAGACGAAAGTTAACTTTCAAATATATGAAAATATAGATTTTTTTAAAAAGAAAGTTAACTTTTACCTTAAAGTTAACTTTCTTTAAAAAAAAATCTATATTTTCATATATTTGAAAGTTAACTTTCTTCTGAAATTAATTACCAAAAAAAAATAAGAAAAAAATTAATTACCAAAAAAAAGAAAAGAAAAGTTTAAACGGAAATTGAATACCCCAAAAAATTGCGTAGTAATTTCTGCAAAGAATTTACAATAAAGGAAGTAAATAGGCCAAAATTTTCTTCATATGCCTAAAACCATTCAGCAGCAAATGTAAGACAGTAATGGGGACAAAAAGATTGAGAAGAAGTCTGATTTTTTTCTGGCCGTTAACATCAAAAAAGGTAGGTTTCTTCATTATCTAATTGTTGATTTGAGTTCAGCATATACATGTGCACGGAAATAAGGCTATTTTGGAAAAATTTGAATGGATAAAGGCCTTCGGGACCTAAAACGAAAATTTAATGAAATTTTATCCAATAATGAAATTTTAGTATATTTATAAAATCAGGACATTATGCAACAACTTCTGCAAAGAAGGTTTTTCAAAATATTTCTGATTTTATATAAAATTTTGCATTAAAATTTTTTTCAAAGATTAGAACAAAATTAACTTTTATAAAATTTTAAAGAATTTAGGCATGTGAAATTTAAATTTGCTTGAGAAAGAAACTTACTCTATACTGAATATTACTGACAAAATATGTCATTCAGTTTTATTAACTAGAAATAATCAAAATTGTATTGATAAGGTAGACACAAGATGTAGAAGATATCTAGATTAACATACCAAACATTCTGGTTCCTTATCATCAGGAATGCTCAAAACATTCACCTGTAATGTTTGAGCATGCAGCATGTTTTTATGAATGGCAACTTTGAAACTTTCACCAAATTTTGGATTCTTTAGTTCTGTTGATGGCTTTGTCTCCCAAGATACAGACATTAATGGAAGTAAAGCAGCTTTAATGCCACTGAAAAAAAAAAAGAAAAAAAAAAGTTTACTTATAACAAGACAAGCATCATCAGTTGTATACTAATTCAGTAACTACAAAACTAAGCATGGTTTAACAAATTTCCCTAGTACGACAACTTGCTGGTATATCTGATGGAATACAGAATATTAATTTTTTTCTTTCTATGATACACATACAACCAAAAAGTGTTTAAAACTTCTGGTTAGATTTTGGAAAGAGAGGCTGAGAACTTATCATTACCTTCCACAAATATAATACAAAAACTTTAACCATAAGTTTAATATTTAACATTTTTTCAAGTGATAATGAAAAAAAGAAATATTGTTCAATATATGCTTTTAACCATCCAATACCACTAAAGTTTTATTTTATAGCTATGAGGAATTAAAATTTGAATAATTAAACCAGAAAAATTTTAACATCAAAAATTATACTTTTTCACTTACACTCTTGTCTTCTCAGGAAATGGTAATGCTCCAAGATTATAAGCTTGTTCAATCTCGACATGAAGCATTCCCTCATAGCAGTCATAAGACTCGTATCTATAATAAAAATAAATACCCAAGTCAATTGTCAACATGCATGATATATATCAATGGTTGTTACAGTTAAACAATTACTATCCTAAGAAGGAAACTGTTTTAGTTTGAAATAAAGTAACTTCATTTACCCAAATACATTTAAGAAATTTAGTTTTCTAGACTTTACAAGACCTAGATAATTTTTTTATCAAAAAATTATTAACTAATAAAACTAAATTAAGTACAACATCCCAGTTGAATCCATTGTATTCACTTACGCGCAAATACCCTTGGGAAAGGTATTAATCCGTCTCTTCCTTCCAGTTATGGGTTAAATAACAGGACAGATTGGGTTCTATAGCCTTGATCGGCAATCAGTCTACGGCAGAAAGCAATGGCAACCTACTGCGGGGTAATCTTCTGCCCAGTCAGTCATGTCTCTTTCGAGACATGATCGTCCAAGCGTGTTTCATGTATGGCACTTAACTGACTGACATTAGTTATTGATTTCAAAATATTTAAAATAAAAAATGATTGTTTTGTGTTTATAGCTGCACCAACTTAAATGTATAAAAAGATGGCAATACAGTGAGGTTAATTTATTCAAGTTATAAAATCAAAACTGAATTACAGTTTTCCATTGAAATATTAAGAAAGCATTTCACACAACTTGTTTTTCAATATACTTTTATTCTATTCAGTAATTAATTGAAGAAATCAAATTGTAAGAACAAAGTGCTAGATGTTGTTTTATAGGAAGAATTTCTAGAGATAGCATCAGATTGTTAATAGTCACTGTGTGTATGATGCAGGTTTTTTGCTAGTAGTTAATCCCTGATGGTCTTTGAAAATCTTTTATATTCATTAAATATGTGGGTTAGTGCCAGCAAACTGACCAATCAATGAAGGTACTGCAAATTTACAACTAGACATTAGAGTTATGGTCATAACTGGGCAATTTTTTTCTTTTAATTTTTTTTTTTACTATTCAGTAGATTTAAAAAAACAGACTAAAGGTTATACATCAGGAATTTCTTTTATAACACTTAGCATTTTTTTCTTTTCCTCCCTACAAAAATCTGTTTCAGTGATGCTTCAACAGAACTCCTCTAGTCTAATCAATACAATAACTTTTTCTAAAATCACTTCATCCCAAGCAAGATGATAATGCCACTAGGATGCAATAGGTTACTGAGGGTGAAAGAGATGAGAAGACTTTAGAAAGGATAAAGGATAATAAAAGAACAGGGTTTAGGAAGACAGAAGATGGTGACTAACATGGCATGTAACTTTTTTGAAGATTATAGGTGGAAGAAAAGCAATAAACTATTAGAATATAACTGACAGTTCTAGCTAATTCAGTAGTTAAACAATAAGACCTAATTGCCAATCTAGTAGTATGCTTAAATTCATGTGGTTGAGGTATCAAAGAGGAAAGTTCATTAGAATAATTGCCATGAAAATTTACTGGAAATACAGAGGGAAGCAATGTCATGCTGTGGGAAAGTGACTGCCACCAAAATGCCAAATCCAATAACATTTCAGACCCTTTTTTGAATTTTATCACGAATCTAGAGATATATAGCAGGAACACCAGATCAGACATATCAGCAATATTAAATGCACAAATGAATGGTAGATTTATATGCAAGATGGGCTCTGCTAAGAAAAATTGTCTAGCATGACACAGTGAACCAACTTTCCTAGCAGCAGACATAGCAATTGATTCAATATAATCTTTCCACTTCATGTCAGCAGAAAACATTAGCCCTTGAAGATACAATGAGTCACTCTCCTGGAGATAGATTCTGGTGAGAAAAATTGTCTAGCATGACACAGTGAACCAACTTTCCAAGCAGCAGACATAGCAATTGATTCAATATAATCTTTCCACTTCATGTCAGCAGAAAACATTAGCCCTTGAAGATACAATGAGTCACTCTCCTGGAGATAGATTCTGGTGAGAAAAATTGTCTAGCATGACACAGTGAACCAACTTTCCAAGCAGCAGACATAGCAATTGATTCAATATAATCTTTCCACTTCATGCCAGTGAAAAATATAAGACCGAGATGGCACAAAGAGTTGCTCTCCTGGAGGTTAATATCAGCCTAAAAGTTTCTCTATGGTAATTAAAAAGATAGCAGTTTGTGCTCAAATTTACAAGCCATTCCTTGCTCCAGTTAACAACTGATTGCAAGACATTTGAGAGCAGCTGCCAGTTTTAATTTGCCAGATATATCAGATTTACTATTAAGACAGGAGTAAATAATTATCATCAACATAATTACCTAGTTGGCAATTGATGACATTGGGAAATCTAACGTAGATCCAAGAATAGAGCACTGAAGGACACCCTGCATTAATGTGAAATGATCTACATAATGATTTAACATTCATTACAATATTTGTTAAGAATGATTAAACCAAATAATAGTCCAAAGACATCATAACCCTTCAGCTCATGAAAAATATGCAAAACACTTTCAAGATATCTAAAACAACAGTCCAAGTCTTGCTATTCTTATCTAAAGCCTAACAGACAACTTCACTAATAACATTTAGTACATCAGCAGTAGACCTAAAGAAATGAAAGGCATATTGTTTATCCAAAAAAAAGGCCATGTGAAATTCAAAATTGATTATAGCTCCTGGTACATTGCCAGAAACAGATAAAAGACGAACAGAATGATAATATGAGGTAGCAGATTGAGCTTATAAAAGATGATGACATCAATATACTCTTCTTCTTGATAAGCCATTGATGTCATCAGCTTTGTATTTTAATTAGGCATAACTATAACTTCAATGTCTGCTAATTGTTATACAGTCCTTTTATTGGCCAATCTGCTAGCTCTATGCATATTTAATGTACATAAAAGCCTTTCAAAGACCAATAAGGAGTACATAAAAGCCTTTCAAAGACCAACAGGGAGTACATAAAAGCCTTTCAAAGACCAATAAGGAGTACATAAAAGCCTTTCAAAGACCAACAGGGAGTAATTACACACTGGAATATATTGGAACTAACTATGATTAGCCTAATACTATTGATTTTCTAAGCACCACTTAGATGTGGCACAAGGCCGAAAAGTATGGGGTACCCAGTGAGGATTAGCTTAATACTATGTAGAATTTCTTCCTGTAAATGTACTTACTTTAAGATTATTTTGATTTGTGCACTTTCCATTTGTAAAACTTCATCCAAATCACCAGTTCTAGAAAAACAAAAATCATAATTAAGAGAAGAAAATAGTAATGAATTTTATGTAAAAAATGAATCCAAATTACCAATTATAGAAAAAAAAAAAGAAAATTAGAGGAAGGAAATAGCAAACAGTTTTGTGTAAAAATTTCATGATACAGATTTTGAGAAGATCATTCAAAATTAAATGACTCCAACACCACTAGTTAGATGAGTACTTCTAAATTGAGAAAATAAACATGACTATTTCTTCATATTGTCTACAGCTATATCAGGTCAAATACACTGGTTCCTGTCCAATCACTGAGGTTAAGCAACATTGAGCCTGGTCAGTACTAAATGGGTGACCATTTGGGAATACCAGGTGCTGTAAATGTAAGGACCAAGAATGGTCCACCGGTCCTCCAGATTTGAGGGTTGGGTGCAGGGCTAACAACCCTGCTCCGTAAAAAACAGTTTGTTACAGAAGCAGCAGCAAAAAGTTGCTGCCCTATGCCCTGGGTGTGATGGATAAATGATGATGATGATTTCTTCATATTCAACTAATGATCTTAATTTGTTTGTTATTGTATTAAATAAAGTTTATTAATGCTACAGCGGATGTGCATGGTGGTCCATCGTATATTGGCTCGGAACAAAAAATCAGAGAGTCGAGTTCGAATTCCAGTTGAATTCATTGCATTCACTTACGTGCAAATACCCTTGGGAAAGATATTAATCCGTCTCTTCCTTCCAGTTATGGGTTAAATAATAGGACAGACTCGGTTCTATAGCCTTGGCTGGCAACCAGTCTACCACAGAAAGCAATGGCAACCTACTGCGGGATAATCTTCTGCCCAGTCAGTCATGTCTCTTTGGAGACATGATCGCCCAAGCGTGTTTCATGTATGGCACTTAACTGACTGAATGCTACAGCTTTTACTTAAATTTCACTGTTATATCCAAATCTTTTGTAAATTATCTTTATCTTTGTTTCAGATTCACATTTCAGTAATCAAGTAGCAGGCTTACTAATATTCATTTCTGTCCTGAAAGTTAACTACATTATTTCTTCAATTCCATCTTAAAAAGAAAAAATTAATTAAACATTACATTGATTTCCATAAATTTAGAAATTCAAAACACTATAAAATTCATTTTAAAATATGAAATTAAAATCATTTTAATTTTTAAAACTAAGAAACAAGATTATATTAATTAGCATAAAAGTCACTAATTTTCATGTTCAGATCTTTTATATAAAAGCATCTTTAATCTCGTTTTATTTGGAACCACCTAGCAATATTAAAACTTGTTAATCTTAAAAATTATAGTTTACCAGTAATTTGATACATTTATCATGAAACAATAAAACATTTGTTGTAGGAAGTAACATAAGAAACATCACACCAGGGTACCTATTGTCTTAAATAAAAAAAACAGCAACCTTATACATGAAAAAAAGATCATGCAAAATCCTGAAATAAGTCACAAAACATTTTGCTTAGTCAGTCTAACAGATTCATAAAAAGTTAAGCACTTTTCTAGTCATCGTAGAATCAATAAGAATTTTATTGTATCGATTTATTTAAATTCCATGAGGATGTAGACAATCATGACTCTTCACAAATATCTTTTCCTTATCTATGAATTGACATGACTTCATAGAAAAAGAGTAGAGTGGTTTCCTGTTGCCTTCTCAACAATTTTGATTTCAGGGTCCTTATCTATGCCATGTATCTTCAGGATATAAACCACAACAACTCGTCACAGCATTCTCTTCCTTATTATCTATGAATTAACATGAACTTTTGGAAAAAGAGTGGATTGGTTTCCTGTTGACTTCTCAAGGGTTTTGAATTCAATGTAATCATCTATGTCATGTACCTACAGGATGTAAGCAATCATGACTCTTCAGATTTCTTTATCATCTGTGAATTGACAAAACTTCTTGAGAAAGAAGTGGAGTGGTTTCCTGTTGCCTTATTTACAGTTCTGATTCCTTTTCTTTATTATTTGTGAATTGACATTACTTCTTTAGAAAAGAGTGGAGTGGTCTCTTGTTGCCTTCTCCACAGTTTTGAATTCAGTGTGGTATTAAAGTGGCTGTCACCAAAGGTAAGAAAGTCCAGTATATCCTAGCTGGATTTACAATTGAAACCAACAGACTAAAATAGAACATTTGCTCAGTAATTCCATTTTCTATGTCAATAACCATTACCTGAACAGAAGAGGAAGAAAATCTCCATTTTAAAATTTTTACTGCATTGTTACGTATGGAAAAGGCTATTGAAGTAAACTGAAACAGAAAATCCAGAGTGGAGCGAACCCAGCCTTAAACAAACAATTCCTTTGGATCCTGTTAGTAAAGCTAAGAGAAGAGAAATGTGGTCTGGGCAGCACATGGTCTCATATCATTGCCCAAATCTGCACTCTATATAGGTCTCTTCAGTCTTTGTTGTAGTGGAATAACCTGCTACCACTTCTGGTACAGGTGGATGGATGTGAATCTGTTATATAAGAGTCATAGCTACTGGTTAGCAAGGAGTCTATATGGTAGTGTATATTGCAGCAGACTAATCTCTCACTGACACTCTCAGAGAGAATAATTCAGTTTGCTCTACGATGTCAATATTTGGTAGTTTACTACTTGGGTGTACAATTCGTTATTGTAAAAAACACTGAAGTGAGAACTTATAGTGGAAACAAAATATTTTTCAAGTTCTATAGAGCTGGAATACCATTTTAGGAAAGATGGTACAATCATGAAGAAACTTGGCAGAGTGATGTACATTATGAAAAAAAAATGGGTCCAAGTGCAAAAGGCACATAAAACAATTGTGACTAAGGTACATGAAAGATACTGTGGGTGGAAGACATCAAAGAAATAACAATGGAGGTACTTTATGATGATACTTTCCAGGTGCCATTTCCCACATCAACACTAGTACTTGTTCCTCAAAATACATATGAAGCACCATTTCAGAGAGGTGTGAAAAGAAAGAGTATTAGGGAAAGGAAGCCATTTCAAAGGTTAAGTCCCAACCCTAAATGGAAAAAATATTGAAGAAAAAAAATTCTTCCATTATGGAAAAAAATTATTTGGGATGGGGTTGTTGTGAGAGAATATTTTGCTACCCTTTTGGTACAGTAAGATGGATGAGTCCATCAGTTATATGACAGTCATAGCTACTGATTAGTAAGGATTGTATATGGTAATGTATATTGCAGTAGACTAATCTCTCAGTGACACTTTCATACAGAACAATCCAGTTTGCTCTATGACATCCATATTTAGTAGTTTACCACTTGGGTGCACAATTTGTTATTGTACTTTTTTCAAGGATAGAATAGTCCCACAACTAAAAGACTGAATTTTGACCAAACAGGATGTTACCATTATCTGGCAAGATAAACAGAAGCTTACTTGCTACTTACTTAACTGTACATCCTAAGAAATGTATTACTACATCAGGGAAAAAATACAACAAGAAAATATACATTTCAATTGAAATTGATTAAAGAGATAGATATATTTTATTTGCCAAATCCCTTCAGAACATGTGACCATGGTTCTCCACAGCTTCCTGGTTTTTATTGCTAAAAAATTTTATTGTCTATCCCTTTTTCCTTTGTTCTGCCATCTATTCACAGAAATTAGTTTTAAGTTTCTCCTGCTTGCTTTCAGTATCTACTTTGAGTATTAAATTCTCTAGGCTCTTTTTCTCTCACTGTATTTTTTAAAATTCATCCCAAGCAAGGTATTAATGCCACTAAGATGCAAGGGACTACTGAGAGTGAAAGAGAATGAAAAGACTTTAGAAAAAACAAGAAACCCAATCCTAAACAGGAAACAAAGGATAAACCCTTGCTTCTGTTTAAAAGATTGTGGGAAGAGTGCAAGTCAGATAATAGATAAACCTATTTTCTCCTCTTGAGGAAAAAAGTACATAAATAATTAGTAAATAAAATTTAAATGTTCAGACAGAAACAGAAGTATAGAGTTGAAATAAACTTTAGAAAGAACCAGAAACTCAATCCTAAACAGGAAACAAGGGACAAACTCCTATTGTACAAAAGTCCGAGGTAGAGTGTGAACCAGACAATAAATGAACCAAATGGGTCTTAAAAATTTCAACTGATTATGTTATTTTCAATTTGACATTACTTACAACTGAGAAAATACAGTACAAACTCTAAGCAAAAAATAGAATATATAACAGAAAAAAAGAAAAAGAAATAATTTACCGTTTAACTGATGCTTCAAAGACTCCACTGTCTCCCGTAACAGACTCATCACTAACAGCAGCTGACACACTACTTGTATTTACTCCTGACAAATTGTTGCATACTCCAGAACTACTCTCACTAATAGGACTGAGAGGAGGATTTGATGCAATGTCTGTGTTGTCGACAAATGCTGACTGTGTATTTACACCTGCTTGCTTATTGACTGGATTTCCATGCGAACTGTTGCCACTGACATCAGAGTCCAATACTTGCAACATATATGGAAGGACTTGAAATAAAGGCATGGCACCGGTCGAATTAGTGTTATGGATGACATGGGGCAGAGCACTGTCAGAGCCTGTGGATAAAGATGGAGTCAGGGCTCTTTTGGTAACAGTTGTAGCATTAGTGGTGGCCGTTGCAGTTGTTGTTGTAGTACCAATCACCAGGCGCTTTTGACGTTCAATAGCATTCATATGCTGTTCATATGATGGAGGTGGGCCAATGTCATAGGGTGATGTAGGTGGTGATAATGAAGAGAATGATGAGTGTGGGGATAATGATGACTGCTCACTACCACCAGTAGCACCACCAGTGGCACCCTGGGGCTGCTGACTTCCTTGCACCTTCCTTAATGAAAGTGGGTGGGAGGAGGATGAAGATGAGGAACAGGTAGCACCACTACCATTATCACTACTAGAAGCTGCAGTTACAGATGCTGCTTGATTAGACAGAGCTGCAGATGTTAAGAGACTAGGACCAGATGCCCCTCCCATTGAAGGGGTGTTCATTGCAAGTTCTTTTTCGGCAAGTCCAGGAGATATACTGTAACCAAGTAATCTTTGGCCAACACATCGATGAAGGTCTTGTAAATTTTCATTACTGAGTTGTGGTTGGCTGTAAATATCAGTCATGCTTGTGGATGCAAGTGATCCATGGCTACTGGCTGATAGTGAGCCAAGGGATCCCAAAGATCCTAAACTTGACCCAGATGAAATAGAGAGTTGGCTGGTTGAAGTACTGAAAATAAAAAAATATAACATAAAATTGTTTTTGTAACTTTGGGTTGAAAAATTGAACTATTTCAATGCTTCAAAAAAGTGTGATATTTTATTAAATATGGAATACACATAAATACAAATTAAATAATTATATTACCAAATTTTTTAGTAAGAAGCATTACAAACAAAAAGAAAATTGTGGACAGTAATTCTCAAAGTGGGCATTACCTGCCCCAGCCTTGTCTCTGTGGAGAGGAGCAGTGAGAAAAAAAGTGGGTAATCAGAGGGTAACAGTTGATTTTCTAAGCGTTGCTTAAACGTTGCACAAGGCCAAAAGTATGGGGTACCCAATGAGGATCGAACTCACTACTCAGTTGTAATAGGTTCTAGCAAGACAAGCTTGCTAACCATAGCACCACATAAGGGTGCCCCAGCCAGACCTACAATTTGAATATATCATACTTTTTAATAGCATAATGATGATCCACGTATACTGTCTTAATATGTATAGGAAAAACTACTAAAAAGTTAAAAATATATTTTCTTGACAGTATTTATTTATTTCTATTATTATATATATATATATATATATTTGATATTTCAGACCCGCCTCGGCCTTTCATTAGAAACAAATGATTTTAAAATTTGCGAGAAGCATTCGTCGCGTGATGTAGAAAGCAATAGAGTTTGAATATTTTTAAACGTAAATCTAACTGTAATAATTAATACTTTTAAATGTTGTTTTAAAGAAAAATTTTTTAAGTATATCTAAAAAATGTTTAACTATTGAAATATTTATAAAAATTCAAAATACCTAAATCCCTATTTAACCCTAGCCTATATGTATTTAATTTTAAAATCCAGTATTTTTCTTTCTTTCTGCGTGAGTATGTGGAACTAAAATCAGAATCTATCAGTAAACATTTGCAGTTTTCTAATGTGTGTGTGTCCTGGTTGATTGAAATGTTCAGCTAGGGGGGAATAAGGGTTGTTTTGGTGTATGCTTAGTTTATGATTATTAAAATGGAATCTAAAACTGTTTCCAGATTCACCGATATATCCACTATTTGAACATATTGAGCAGAAGAGAAAATATATTATATACTTTTTAATAATATATTTTACATAATCTGTACATTTACGCTATTTCAGACCAGTTATTTCATTGAAGAGCTTCAAAATTTTCATTTTGAAACTGATGTCTTCAAATGATAGTAGACATAAGGAATAAGTAATTTATGTTTTTATTTTATCATGCCCAACTATATAGACTTATCCAAGACTATGGTTCAAAAATTGACCTACACTATTGGAGGATAATTTTAAATGTTATATTCTTTCAGGACTTACACAAACATGTCTCTCCATAAATTCCTTTTTTGTTATGTTAAATTCTTTTGTTTGTTATATAAATTGCTATTACTACTTCAGAAAGATAGTTGAATAGCTTTCATATTTCCTTTTTAATTTCAGTGTTTTCCTACTTATACTGATTATTAATCCATAGCTGAAAAGAAAAGAAATACATTTCTCAAGAGTCTTTGTGTAAAAGTGAATGCAATTGACTATTCTTTTTTCAATTTCACCTCAAGGCAATAAAGTAACTAAGATAAAAGGGAGGAACTACTGAGTGTTAGAGAATATGAGAGAAAAAAAAAACTATTAAAGGGAGAGAACAAAAAATACTTGACCAAAATTTAAACATTTCTCACCAACTGCACTCTAGCTGTTGTACTACTCACAGATAAATTAAGTAAACCCCTTTTCCTGGTTGGTCACTAACAACATATAGATATATTATTGATTTGTTTAATGCAATATATTTGATATAAAGGAATTAACTTTTGTAATTCATTTACAAAACGAATTTGAGTTACTGTGAAAGAGAATAAATTTAGACATAATCTCATTCTAAAAAAGATTTTTTAAAAAAGCACCAAGTAATTTCTGCACTTGCACTCAATCTCTTTATATACAATGCATTAATTTTATGATGCCAGAACAAAACTATGTCTATAAAATGTGGGACAACCCACTATGGAGCAACAGTTAGCAACTGACATTTAAAATATTTACTATTTCTACTTTCAGTATCAACAACCATATTAAACCATGTGGAAATGTACTTAATTCATAAAGCTAGATATCAATTTTCATAGGACATCTATCTGGCATTGAAATACACTGTACAATTTAAGTGCAGTACTAGATTGGTAGATAGGTCTCATCATTTATAGATTTGAAATTGATAAATCTAACTACATGTACTATGCTAAGAACTTCTTTTATCATATTTCTTGTTAGTGGAACTCTCTTCTGACCTCTTGATTTCCAGTCAACTTTGATCATCAAAAATTCAAATACAATGTGAAAGGTCATATTGTTCTCTCTCAATGTTTTTTTATTTTTCCATAATTTTTCACTCAGTAATTCCTTGCATCATTGTAGCTGTATTGCCTTGCTTGGGGATAAAAAGATTAAATACAAAAAAATCTTAAAGATAGTCATGGGATACAAAATAAAACAACTTTTTGTCAAAATACTGCCATCTTGTATTCACAAATGACTATAAAAATAATTTTTGAAAAAGTTATTGCTAGCAAACTGAAGTCAAAAGAAATTCTAACTGGGTTATTATACCTTCTAATTAGTACTAAAAAGTAATATTTTCCTTTACCTATAAATTTGTTTTTTAATATATCTTTATAATACTAAAATACTCAACCTCATCACCTAAAACAAAACATTATTTTATGCTGGATTCCCAGCCACATTGGTCTCAGAGGAAACGAAAAAGTAGACATAGCAGCTAAAAGATCATTAAACATCAACATTAGTGATATAAAAGTACCACACACAGATTACAAACCTCTAATCAACAACTTTATTACAACCAAATGGCAAGAGTTGTGGAACTCTTACAAAAATAACAAACTCTACAAAATTAAACCCATCCTCAAAGAATGGATAGAAGTTAAAATTTCCAATAGGAAAATGTTAAAAAGAGAAGAAGTAGTCATGACTAGACTTCAAATAGGTCACACCGCTGTCACCCATTCACACCTACTAAAAGGTGAAGAGGCACCAATTTGCATTCCATGTCAGGAGCTCTACACAGTAAAACATATACTACCAAGCTGTATAGATCTTGAATAAATGCGAATAAGATACTATCAAGAAAACAATCTCAAAGACATCTTCAACAAAGCTGACCCAAATGACCCTTTAGAGTTTCTAAAAGCAACAAAATTATATAACAAAATATAGTTGCGAAAGAAGATAGCATATAACCATCACACATCAAATCACAACACCTCTACTTATATCTCGACAGCAATACACTCACAAAAGATCAACAAGCACTAAACAAAAACCAAACAAATTCTTCAGCATTAAATGACCCAAAAGGGTAGATATGCTGGTAAAACAAACAACTAAACTAAACTAATCTTGTACTTATGTATGTATGTGTGTATGTATGTGTGTATGTGTTCCCAAGATACAGCTTAAGACATATTACTCCAACTGATTTAGAAGCATATTGTACCTTGAACCTCTGTGAAGTGCAGTACCAAATTTCATTCAAATCAGAAAATGGATTTATTAGATAAGACCATTTTAGGTTTTTATAGCATTTTAATAGGAAATTTAATATTTGTTTTTGATACACATTCTTATATCAATTTGCACATATAAACATTTGCATATTACATTCCAACTCTTATTTTTTGAAAAACATTTATAATACATTATAACATTTTTAAAAATGCTTAAATTTGACTCCAGCAGCTTCTTTTCTTGCACTTCCCACCTGTGGAATTCCCTTCAATTTACTTGCTTCCCCGACAGCTACAATATCCAAGAATTTAAATGTAAAGTCAATAGTCATCTCCTATCTCACTAACCTGCATCCTAACTCCCATGCTCCTTTCTCCATCCACTCCACTCTCATCAGTATTCTCATCTTTCACTTACCAACTTCCTGACACCCCCTATAACCTGTCACTCTTTCTCATAATTTTCCTCCTATGTAACCCCTGTGCACCAGTGTCAGTAAACTTCCTTGCTTGGGTCATCTCCTATCTCACTAACCTGCATCCTTTCTCTCATGCTCCTTTATCCATCCACTCCACTCTCATCAGTATTCTCATCTTTCTCTTACCCACTTCCTGACACCCTCTATAACCTGTCACTCTTTCTCATAACTTTCCTTCTATGTAACCCCCTGCAAAACAGTAGCAGTAAAATGCCTTTCTTGGGGCGATATTATTATAAAAAAAATATGCATAACACAACATATTTATACAATTCACTACATGAGAACCTTTTTTTTAACTACTTGAAAGGTGATAAGGTTGTGTCACATGACTTGATGGTAAATAGATATACATTTGCTGCTGTCATGTAATTTGTAATAAATGTGAAAAAACAAGTATATGTAATAAAAATATACATATTTTGAAAATGATTACACCTGTTTTAAGCTATTAATTTAATATTTTATGCAATGTGTTAACTATGGAAGTTCAGTGGAACAATAAATCTTTTGGCAATTTTAGTATTAAATATTAATTTTGTATTCAAAGTAAATTTTATGGAAGAAATTATTCTTTTAATAGAAAGTAAAACATACTTATTGATATCATAAATTTATTTTCAAACTTTAAATCAGAATGTATTTGCATTAAGGCCTTTTTTATGTTTTGCATTTATTTTCAGACAAAAGAAAATTACTTATTGATAATTAATAAAAATATACTTATTTTGAAAAAGACTACACCTGTTTTAAGATACACCAAATTTTTACACTATAAAGTCTAGTGGAACAATAAACCTTTTACTTTCTTTACATATAAATTAAAATATAATTAATAATAAAATTAATAACATTGTTACTTCATCATCTTGTATGAGGAACTGTTTTTAAAAGAAACTTAACAGGTTAATGAGTGGTTTAATATTCACATAAATAAAAGAAATATACTCACCTTTTTAGTTGTGATTCTAAAAGTGTTACCAACTTAGATGTGTTTTGCAACTGCTGAAGTATGTTTACTTTGTGATCTTCCAGTTTTAATCTGAAAAGTGAAAAAAAAAAAAGAAGATATCTAGGATTCTAGAAGATTTTTGAGTTTGAGTTTTGTTTAACAGCATATCAACCTCTGTGGGTTATTTAATGCTGAAAAGATGGGGTTTATGGTATATTTTTATGTTCGGTTATAGTAAGAAGGCTGATTTAGTCAGATTTTTTAATTCTTTTTTATTTTAGAAAACTGAAAATGTCTTCTAGTTTTGAATTAAAAAAATGTTTTCCTGTGTTTGTATTATTTTTCCTTCAAAAATGTACATTTTTCTATAAAAGTTTATTTTTATGTATATATTTCTATAAAAGTGTATTTTCGTACTTTCATAGTGTTTTGACCCCAGTTTGGGGATTAATTATTTGCCCATAGCTGGGACCCTAACAAGGGCTGCCACTCTGGGTCAGGGTGGACCTGGGAACAACAGCAATTAAGAGGTGGTCCCATGCCCCTCACAACCTTGTTGCTGGATGCAGTTTACAGTCATGCTCAGGACCTAGGATTTTAGAAGAGTAGGTTTCATACAAGTATCATGTCATTGAGCTTGTTCCTCTCTTCATTAGTTTGCACAACTGTTACACCCTGCCAATAACTCCTAAATAATGGACTATTTTGTTTTAATCACATGAAAAGATATCTCAGAGACATTATTTGGTTTCTGTGAAAAAAATGTCTCCTGCTAATATCTCAAAGAATAATAGACTATTCTATTTTGATCACAAGACAAAAGACATTAAAGAGGCTACTTGGTTTCAGTGAGAAAATGAAGCAAAAAAGGGAAGATAGTGTTTAACATCTATTTCAGGGAAATAGAAAAGAATTGTCAATTTCAAACCTTTTACTTCTTAAAATAATGACCTACAAATATTTAACAATGTGATAGAGGAATTTCTACAAATATTTTACTCTCATAGAACTCACTTTGAGCTTTATCAGTCATTAACTGAAGAATTGAGATTCATCAGAAATTCCAAATAAGAAAACTGAAATTTTCATGGTTGTAATAATAAAGGTTAAGGGAACATTTATTTAGAAAATGCACTACAAATGACCTACTCATGCAACAGCAGAGATAATGTACTACTAACTAGATAAGTAACTTTTAAAGTAATCACTACTTATGTTAGGTATTGAAGATGGAGTCCTGTACTTATCATTATTTGACTGAAATCCATTAACAGTTTAATGAAAAATTCAAGTTAAGAGCATTTGAACTCAGCTAGAGGGGAAAAGGTTAAATTTCAATGAATAAACATTCTGACATTAATTATTTGCCAAATTTTTTCTGTGAAGAGAAAGATCTTTCTTGATGTAAACATGCGCGAGAGAGAGACAGAGAGAGAGAGAGAGAGAGAGAGAGAGAGAGAGAGAGAGAGAGAGAGCTTATTTAATTGTTTGAATTTTTGTGGGATACTATTCCAAGCTTCTATCAACACAGTTTTTTAAGGATTGTATGTCTGTGAACTCTCTCCTCTGTAATTGAAGTTGATTTAACAGTAAACCCCACATGGCAAAAAAAAAAAAAAAAAAAAAAAAATTTCATCATATACTAAATGTAAAATGTTCTGGTTTTTGTAGGGGCACCCTGTAGTTTAAAGATGTTCACAGAAAGAATCACCCTTATTCCTTCTGGTTTAAATGTAAAAAAGGAGTTCATCTTCCCCACCCCTCCACACACACACCAAGCACTGTGACAGTGAGAGACTCCCATTTGAGTGCTTTACTGAACATTTTAATCTTGATTTCTTCAAATTAAGGGTCAATCCTTATCTAACTTCCTTATAATTTCCACTTCCAACTAAATCTTCCAGCCATATCAAACATCTTATTCAACATTAGCATTTTGTCTAACCTCCGACTATGAATGGTTTTTAAGCCTTGTATTGGGTAATATTTTTTTAACAAAAAAAAAAAAAAACATTATCAAAAATAATTAGTAGCCTTTTAAAAAGATCTAATTACCTGTCTGCAATTGATTTATTGGAAATTGCAACTGCAACACAAATATCACTTTCTAACTGAGCAATTCGATTTCGGATAGAAGATAATTCGGGTTCACTTCGTCCTTTGGCATCAATGCTTTTCAGTTCACGCAACAGTTGTTCTTTCTCTTGTAAAAGTAATAACCTTTGAAAAATAATATTAATTTAAAAATTAAGATGATACATATATAAAGATATAAGTTATACACACTGCAATGGAATTGATTTTGAGAATAAGATATCATTATTAAAATTAGCAATATTAACTATTAATTTCTGACTAGTACTTCATTTTAATTTCAGTTGATTTTTATAGCAGCTCGTTAGCCTATTATTCCATGGGTGCTAGTTCCAATTCAATTAAAAATTAAAAAGTATATCTCACAAATCATTACTCATAATTAGAATATAAATAGAAAACTTATGGCGAATGAACCTACAAAGGCATAGCACATAAAATTAGAATAATCTAGCCCTCTGGATTAAAAAAGCATTTGAAATTCCCAAAATATCACCTGAAAAAGGTCTAGTGTACAACAGCTGAACCATTTTGAATATGGCAATAAAAATGTGGACAACAGTCTGAACAATGCAAATAGTGTTAATTATTTTATATCAATATAACTTGTTTTCATATTTTAATAAAAAAAAAAGTTAGTTAATAAAATGAAGATTCAAGTTAGAAAAAAAAATGTTATGTTTATCCATATTACACTTGTATAGTAATACAAGATGAAAATGATTTGAACATCTGCAAATGTTGAAATATAAAGTTTAAAAAAATCTTATACCTTAAAATGTTGATGCCTATATAAGGTTAGGTAAACATGCTTAGAATAAAAGAAAAGAAAAAAAAAGAAAGAAAAGGAAAAATGATTTTTTTGTCTTTGCACTTTGAAAATCATTAGTTAAAGTGTAAAGTATTAAGTTACACTTGGAACCTACACTTCATAAAATGAAATCAGCTTGTTACTACGATGCTTAGATGACTATAATATGAATAAGATAACAAAATGTTAAGATTCATGTTGAAAGTCATACCGGTCTTTGTCGGATTCTTTTTGTCCAGGGACCATCTGTGACTGTGTCTTCACTAACTGCATTTTTAGATTAGATATCGTTTTCTTCAATTCATCATAATGTAATCGAATACGAGTTTGCTCAGCCAATTTGTTTTCACTGGATAAATTTAGCTAAAGTGGGAATGAAAAAAAAAATGAAACAAAAATTATTATCATATTTAATAGCCTACAAGACATTGTTTACAGAATTCTTAGAGAGACTACTCCTAGTTGCATTTCATTCAACAATGGTTCCTCCATATAGTATTTATATAGAAAGTGGTTTGAAGCTTTAATGAATAACTTTACAATAGAGATCATGCAATATTTACATTTTATTTTAAAAATATGTGCTGTTGATATGCCAGCCAATACTGTAAATTTGAGTCTACATCTACTGTATATTACAAATGTTTACAAATACATTATATTTTTCAAATTATTAAATTTGAGTTAATAGCAATAACCATTAGAGGGCAAGATAACATTTTGATACAATTGACCATACCAATTATATTTTTCCTTTTTATTGTAAATAAATATTTAATCTTATTGACGAAGTTGACAATGAAGAGGACAGGTTTTAATTACTACTCTCAGGTAATTAAAAAAATTATGAGGCATTACTTCATGTTCATCTCACCACTTTTTAATTAATGTGACATGTCAGTGCTGAGACTGTCAAAATATATAGCAATTGGGCCAAGAATAAGTAGATTCTAGTTTTTCCTAAGATTAGAGTGACCATCATTAGATGAAATATGAATTATTAATATAATTTTGCCAACAGATAATTTTAACTAAAATTTATCAGGTTTCAGGCATTTTCTCTACTTGATCATCAGTAAATAAAGATATGTTTTAGGATATTATTTAACATTGAAAATATTCAATATAAAGTCGCTAATAAGGTATGTATTATATCTAGTTGATGCAAAGAACTTAATATAATTTGTGCAATGCATGTCTTATTGATGATCCAGAAAATTGATCTAAGGAATGTTTGTATAGAGAATTATGGTCTAATGTATTGATAATAATAAGCAAATAACACATGCTGATAAATTCTTATAAACCAAATGTATCATCAGTAATTAATGTTGTTGTAAATATCTTCAAAATTATCCTGCAATCTAGTGAATATCAATAAAATTGAGTATTTTGTACATGAATAAGGTGTTAATTTATTAAAAAAATATTATATGAGTATTCCTTAGACAATTTCCATAGACACAAATTTTTCTAAATGTTTATTTGTAGAAAAAAAAAAAAAAGAATTTTAAAATACTTACTTCCAAAGTAATATCTGTCTGAGAAGCTGTGCTTGCTTTTTCTTGAGGTAAAGAAAGTGTTGAGATATCAGGAGAAGATCCATTATTTCTACCTAAAGTCAAGTCATCCTTTAATTTTGCAAGTGTCTAAAATTAAAATAAATAAAATAATTATATATATATATATATATATATATATATATATAAAAAAAGAAATTAATGAAATTTCCACTTAATATTTCAGTAATCAATATTTGATTCTTAATTTCACATAATACAATGAATTCAGATAAAAAGAATGTCACAGAAAAAAAAGAAACCAGACAAGTTTAACATAGTGGACAAAATTCCAGGTTCATATATATATATATATATATATATATATATATATATATATTAGTCATCCATATACAAGCCCGTTTCGCTGTATCACAGCTCATCAGTGTGGATACATATACATATATATATATATATATATATATATATATATATATTAGCGACTCCGACTGACACCAAATCAGTTAAGTTTCGATCCCGGCCAGAAGCAAGTAAATGTCTAGCCACACTGATGAGCTGTGATACAGCAAAACAGGCTTATATGTGGATGATGAATATATTATGCTCTTATTACAAATGAGCTCTTTAGAGAGGAAAATTTAAAAAAACAGTTACCACTTCTGCGATTTATACATTACTCTTCATAATGAATTGAATTCTTTTGGTGATTGGCATGTGTATACACCACTTATATATAACACTAAAATTTCTTTTCTCTGATTACATGCACCTATGGCTTAGTGGTTAACAACTCTGACTGACACAAAATCAATCGAGTTTCGACCCCGGCCAGAAGCAAGTGGATATCTAGCCACACGGATGAGCTGTGATACAGTAAAACAGGCTTGTATGTGGATGATGAATATATATATATATATATATACCCAGTCTCATAAATAAACTGAAAATTCAACTCAAATTTTAACGTGAAATTGAGATTTCATTCACATAAACTTAGATATTATGGGATAGTAGGACTCCCTATGAAAATGTGATTGTAAAACGTTTTTTAAAAGTTAGATTGATTTACTACAAAGTTTTGTTGCAAAATGAGTGGAGCCATAAACTTATGGCATACTCAACAGAAATAGATTATTATTAGCCATTATTATAAATTGTGACCTTTTCCACTGAATTTATTACTAGCCATGGATAAAATGTTAATGCTAACACATGGAAGAATGATTACTTCTCAAAATTAAAAAATAATTCTTTATTTGCTAGAAAATAAAATTGAAAATTGTTAATAAAATAAACTGTAATAAGGGGTTAAACATTTCATACAACTAAAAAAAATATTACTAAATCTATATTAAATATGTTTTTGTAAATTGGGTCACTGTGACCTTATTTTTAACAAATATACTAATTAAATTAAGTGATGAAGTTTTGAAATTAACTTTAGTAGCTGATTTTTATACTTTCATTACCAAAAGGTGTTAACATTGACTGAATACTTAAATCTACAAAACAAAATAAAAGAAAAAAGAAAACATTTAAGTATAGAAACAAGAATTTGTTTGCGGGTTTATCATTTTGCCAATTTTTACTATATTCCTTAAAAGACTTGTTATCTTCATACTTTATTTTCAAGTTAATATTTAGAAAATATTTACTGAAAAAATTAGGTTATAAGATTCATGTTGAAATATACAAGAATCCCTCAATGTAAAATTTTTAAATACCAAAATTCAATTCTTGCATACATAATACTTGATTAATGAACAATTATAAATAGATAAATTTTAGGATATAAGCCAATAATAAAAATACATATTTTGATTACTTTTCATGTTTAGTTTGAAGGTCTTAAAAGCAAATTTCTGATGTTTTGTTAATTTTCTTTTTTAAATGAACAATTTAATTAGATACAGAAATTTACATCTATTGAGAAATTTAGAAATATAAAAGTTGTATACATTTAGTATAGAAAAATTATAAATAAAAGGTTTCAGGTTAAAATACTAATGATTATGATATGTTCAACAAAGTTCCAAAAATAGAAAATATGTACCTATATTTTAATTAAAAAGTATACAAATAAAATACTAATTTGAATGAGGTTAAAATTTAAAATACAAATTACTTTATTTCTTATAAGTTATTATATTTGATTAATGCATTTTTGATTAGTGTGTATCTTTTAATCTACACATTAGCCATTGAGGGATCTCTGTATTACTCAAAAGTATTTTATAAAATCAAAAAGGTTCAGACTATATATAATCATAACTGAATGGAATAATTCCAGGTAACAGGATAAAGTTAATGGGTAAAATAAATCATAAGGTATGTTACAAGGAGGAGAAAAAAATGTCTTATGTGTAGGAAATGTTGATATTTTCATTCAAAATATTTTTAATAGCACAAATCATATTTCTAATATGTGAAATAATACTTTAAACTAAATATTTATTACTACAAATTAAATAAAATTTTATTAATTAAAAGTCTTTCTTACCCGCATGAGGTCCTGCTTTTGTTTTTCTTCTGTGTTCAAACATTTCTTTGTTTGTTTAATTTGATTAATAATAGCTTGTGCTTCATCAACTGTGTAGCCTGCATCCATACTTGACAACTTTTGGTCAACACTAAAAATTTCAAGACAATATCTTTATAAATTGAAAAAAATCTACAGAATAAATTACAGATTGACTATAATATAAAAACAGATTTATTCAGCTGTACAAATTAGATTATTGTTACAGACTATTATTAGCACAAATTAGAATATTTTCTTATTAAAAACTTTAAAATTTCAAATGTTTTATTAAATAAAACAAGTTTAGATTAAAATACCTATAAACACATACATGGGTTATGAGTTTTTATGTAAAAAAAACAAACATTCCCAATAAAAGCCATGTTCATTTTTCTCCAAGAAATGAGATTTGAAGCCGAAATTTAAAGAAAACTGAAGTTTATCAAATTTCAAATTATGAGTTTTAAAAATAGTCATTAAGCTGACAAAACACACCTATTGAAATATTCATGTGTATAGAATTGTAAATATACTACAAAGTATAATAAAACAGTATAATCATTATTTTCAATATAATTTAAACTCATTTCAGATAATCTCATCAACCCCAATTTGATAAATTTGTACACGTCATTAATTCCAATAAAGCAATAGACAAAATTAAATTGAAATAAGACTGCTCTAAATAAGACAGTCAGATTATTAAATTCATTCTTAGGTCCCATCTTTGGTTAATACAATTTGATAAATCTATTGTACAACATTCCTCAGCTACACAATCCTTATGGGAACCATGTCTTTCTAGAAATTAAACAGCAACAATTAGAAGAAATTGTGGTCAGTTCCCAATATAAGCTTTTTATAATCATTTCAACCCAAGCAAGGCAGGATTGTGAAAGAAAAACAGGGGATGTTGAAGAAATAATGAGAGATGGATGGGAATCAAGTAGCTAGAAGATAGCAATTGATGTTGCATTTAAACTTTAGGAGATTGTAGCTATTGGGATGTAGAAGATAGGATAAGAGATGGATGGGAATCAAGTAGATAAAAGATGGCAATTGACGTTGCATTTAAACTTTTGGAGGTTGTAGCTTTTGGGATGTTGAAGAAAGGATAAGAGATGGACGGGAATCAAGTAGATAGAAGATGGCAATTGACGTTGCATTTAAACTTTTGGGGATTGTAGCTATTGGGGTGTTGAAGAAAGGATAAGAGATGGATGGGAATTAAGGAGATAAAATATGGCAATTGACGTTACAGTTAAACTTTAGGAGATTGTAGCTATTGGGGTGTTGAAGAAAGGATAAGAGATGGATGGGAATCAAGTAGATAGAAGATGGCAATTGACGATGCATTTAAACTTTTGGGGATTGTAGCTATTGGGGTGTTGAAGAAAGGATAAGAGATGGATGGGAATTAAGGAGATAAAATATGGCAATTGACGTTACAGTTAAACTTTAGGAGATTGTAGCTATTGGGATGTTGAAGAAAGGATAAGAGATGGATGGGAATCAAGTAGATAGAAGATGGCAATTGATGTTGAAGAAAGGATAAGAGATGGATGGGAATCAAGTAGATAGAAGATGGCAATTGACGTTGCATTTAAACTTTTGGGGATTGTAGCTATTGGGGTGTTGAAGAAAGGATAAGAGATGGATGGGAATCAAGTAGATAAAAATGGGAATTGACATTGCATTTAAACTTTTGGAGGTTGTAGCTATTGGGATGTTGTAGAAAGGATAAGAGATGGATGGGAATCAAGGAGATAGAAGATAGCAATTGATGTTGCATTTAAACTTTTAGAGATTGTAGCTATCAGGGAAACAAGTAAATGGAAGTGAGTTCCACAAATGGGAAGTACGAGAAAAGAAACTGTGTAAGTAGGAAAGATGGTTACATTTGACTATTTTGATGGTAAAAGGTGGGATCTTGATACCAATCTAGTAGCACAAGTAAATGTGGTCAAGGAACCAGAGAAAAAAAAGGTTACCAGTATATAATTTCAGTAACTAATATTATATTACTAACATTAAGTATTTCCAACTTGTTCCCTGTTACAAGAAAATCACATCTTCCTGAAATTCATAATGGCATAATTTATATATTTTTTACAGATTTTTTTCTGTCCGTAATATTCCTTGCATTATTTGCACTTTATCCCAGAGAGGATAAAGTGACCCCTACCCTTTTTCTAGATACTATCTGCTATGCCAGACTATTCTTTGGATATAGCTGATGTTCAAGCCTGTTTAAAGTGAATGACTTAAGAGAACCTATACAAAAAGTAACACTAAAATAAAAAGGTTCAATAGTTGGAACAACACTTAAAATAACTATAAAGACAGAAAAGATTCAAACTATTAAAATCTGTGTAAAGCCTATAGAAATGAACTGAATGCAAGGATCAATTATTATAAACCATTGGTACTTGACAAAAAAATTGCGAAAGTTATTTTAGTAGTATCCCTATCAAAATGGATCTTTGCAGATGAGATAACAATTTGTATTTTATAATTATTCTAAGATACAAATATAGTGCCAAAATGAAACTACTCTCTTTTAATCATTTTAGAAAACCTTTTTTGTATCAGTATGGCTGATGCTAATCTCTAGGAGAATAACTCTTTGCTCAGGATAACATTTTCCACAAACATGTTGTGAAAAGATTACACTGAATCAATTGCTAGGTCTGCTGCTAGGAAAGTTGGTTCACTGTGTCATGCTAGACAATTTTTCTCACTAGAATCTATCTCCAGGAGAGTGACTCATTGCACCTTCAAGGGCTAATGTTTTCTGCTGACATGAAGTGGAAAGATTATATTGAATCAATTGCTAGGTCTTCTGCTAGGAAAGTTGGTTCACTGTGTCATGCTAGACAATTTTTCTCACCAGAATCTATCTCCAGGAGAGTGACTCATTGCACCTTCAATGGCTAACGTTTTCTGCTGACATGAAGTGGAAAGATTATATTGAATCAATTGCTAGGTCTGCTGCTAGGAAAGTTGGTTCACTGTGTCATGCTAGACAATTTTTCTCACTAGAATCTATCGCCAGGAGAGTGACTCATTGCACCTACAAAGGCTAATGTTTTCTGCTGACATAAAGTGGAAAGATTATATTGAATCAATTGCTATGTCTACTGCTAGGAAAGTTGGTTCACTGTGTCATGCTAGACAATTTTTCTCACCAGAATCTATCTCCAGGAGAGTGACTCATTGCACCTTCAAGGGCTAATGTTTTCTGCTGACATGAAGTGGAAAGATTATATTGAATCAATTGCTAGGTCTGCTGCTAGGAAAGTTGGTTCACTGTGTCATGCTAGACAATTTTTCTCACTAGAATCTATCGCCAGGAGAGTGACTCATTGCACCTACAAAGGCTAATGTTTTCTGCTGACATAAAGTGGAAAGATTATATTGAATCAATTGCTATGTCTGCTGCTAGGAAAGTTGGTTCACTGTGTCATGCTAGACAATTTTTCTCACTAGAATCTATCGCCAGGAGAGTGACTCATTGCACCTTCAAGGGCTAATGTTTTCTGCTGACATAAAGTGGAAAGATTATATTGAATCAATTGCTAGGTCTGCTGCTAGGATTGTTGGTTCACTGTGTCATGCTAGACAATTTTTCTCACCAGAATCTATCTCCAGGAGAGTGACTCATTGCACCTTCAAGGGCTAATGTTTTCTGCTGACATGAAGTGGAAAGATATTGAATTAACTGCTAGGTCTGCTGCTAGGAAAGTTGGTTCACTGAGTCATGCTAGACAATTTTTCTTGCTAGAAACTATCTTTATAAGTCTACTATTTGTCCATTGAATATTGCAGTCATATCTTTCCCACTGCTGTAGCATAGCTTCCCCAT
Organism: Ascarosepion bandense; assembly: GCA_037127315.1. Classification (NCBI taxonomy): domain Eukaryota; kingdom Metazoa; phylum Mollusca; class Cephalopoda; order Sepiida; family Sepiidae; genus Ascarosepion; species Ascarosepion bandense. The sequence goes on from JBBBDQ010029864.1 coordinate 177,507, forward strand.
GCTTTTTCTATAAATATTTTCATGGTAACTATGCTAAGGAGCTGTACTCTTTGGTACCTAGACATTATGAATTTAAATGCAGTAAAAGATTGGTGGCACGGTCTCATCCTTTACAGTTGAAATGGCTAAATTTGATCAGGTTCTATGTTAAAAGTTTCTTCTCTCACACTTCTCACTTGTGGAATTCTTTTTCAACTTTTTGCTCCCAGTCATTTTGATTTTCAAAAATTTAAATGTAATTCAATCGTTATCTTTTGCCTTAATTTCTGTTTTCTTTTCTCTCTCCTTAATATTTTTTTATTTTTCATATTCTTTCGCACTCAATAACCCCTTGCATCTTATTAACCTAATTGTTTTGCTTTGGAGGAAATGGTTAAAATAAACAAAGAATTATCAAAAAAATGGCTTTAATTAATTCAAAGCCACACAACAGCCACTGAAAATTTTAAGGCCTCCAAAATAAAACTGTTCTTTAACCACCATAGAGTAACTTTCCTGGTTGCCATCAGAATGGATGACATTAGTCTCTGGGAGAGCCATGTACTGTGCCTACTTGGCCTCACTCTCTCAAATAACCTTAAATGGAATGACTACATAAAATCCATAGCAACATTTACTGCTACAAAGGTTGGGTCACTGTGTCAAGCCAGGAAGTTTTTCTTGTCAGAATCCATTTTGCACATGTATAAATCTACTATTTGTCTGTGCATTGAATACTGTTGCCATGTCTGGTCAGGTGCTCCTATTATTCATCTCAAGGATCTCGACAAATTCTAAAGAATGATCTGCAATATAATCAATCCCGACTTGGCATATTGACTTCAGTTACTTTCTCACTGATGTGATGAGGCTTCCCTCTGTCTTTTCTACAAATATTTCATGACAACTGTTCTGATACCCCCCCCCCCCCCGGTTATCCAACCACATGTGCGTGCTATAAGACTGGCATTTAGGTCTTGCCATTTTACCATCAAAATAGTTAAATGCAACTGCTTCTTCTACTCTATAGTTCCTTTTCTCACACTTTCAGTTTACTTACTTCTCTGATATCTACAATCTTCACAAGTTTAAGTGCAACATCAATTGCCATCTTCTACTACTTGAATTTCATTCACCTCTTATGTGCTGGTGCATTGTCTTGATGAAACAAGTCTCCTTTCATAAGTTTTTTTTTAACTTGATATTCTTTCATAACTGTCTCAGAAATTTGGTATAATACTCTGATGTGATGTGGTCATTTTGAAAATAGTCAATAAATATAATGCATTACAAGCTGCCAATGTTCAAAAGGCAACATTATATTTATAAGTCCTCCATTTAAATTTATGCTTTCTCATAAGAGAGAAAAAAAAAAGAAAGAAATTAATGATTAGTAATTATTACTAGGCCCCCAAGATGGACTACCTTATAGAATTGGACTTCAACTGCACTTCTGTTTACCCATAGCCAAACAGAGAAGTAGTTTAATATTTTTCCCAAATTTATGAGTATAAAATGAATGTAAACTGTTTAAGTAACTGCTATAACTGTAAATCTCATATCCACAAATTTAAGCACAGTACTAGACTGGCATCTAGGTCTCATCTTATGACTGTATATAGCTATTTCAGAGTATGTTCTATTCTAACAGTTTCTTTTTACACAATGTCTGTGAGAATCTTTTCTGTAATCTTGCTTTCCTATTAACTATGATCTTCAATCACCTGTCACCTTGAATACTATTTTTTTATGGTTTTCTCTCATCAAAAAAGATTTCCCGCTTTGTTACACTCATTAACCTTTCAAGTCTTAGTGATTTTATCACCTTCCTGGGGGTGAAATGATTAGGGAAAAAATATAAAAATAAAAATAAATAAAAATAAAAAAAATAAAAGAGAAAAAGATTTTTGGATAAAGAAATTCTAGAAAATACAGAATTAAGTTCAAAATCTAAACTTATTTATAAATGGAACTTTGTGTGTGTGTGTGTGTGTATCCGTTACCTATAGACTCTGAAATGGCTGAACTGATTTTCTTGAAAATTTACACAGTTGTATAAGCGCCTGCGAGTGTTCCTAGCTAGGTTTTGTGTCAAGGTACCCCCGATCAATATCGAAACTCGATAATCAAAAAAATCGGGTTATAGAAGGAGTGGTCCGATTTTAATCAAATTTGATACACTCATAGACAAAGACATAAGAAATGATATTCAGAAGTTTCATGGTTGCAGTCCTTACAATAGCGCAGAAAATCTGATATCGATACCAGGAAATCAAAATTTGACTTACATCCATTCATTTTTCTTTCAGTCTACAGTTTCGCTTTAACTGGAAACAACTATTGCTTTTTAGTCTTTTGTGCCAACGTCCAAAGAGTCTGAGCTCCAGGAGCATGGATTAGTTTTCATTACACCCGAGCAACGCTGGGCTATACTGCTAGTTGATATATAAGAGAATGTCAAAAATTATCTGAACTTTCACCATAGCATATCTTTAAGTTAATCAAATTTATAAAGAGTAATTTTTTTAATCATTTTACTTCAAATTAGGCAATAAAGCCACTAAGATACTAGGTGTTACTAAGTATGAAAGAATGAGAAGAATAAAAACACTATTAAGGAGAAGATAATGATTGATATTGAATTGACTGGAAAGTTAGAAGCCAGAAGAGAGTTCAACAAGTGAGTAGTACAAGATACAAGAGAAGAATATTAGCACAGAACTTAAAGTTATGTCTAACTATTTTAACTGTAAGATGACAGGACCTAACTGCCAATCTAGTACTTTTCATTTAAAATGTTTAAATAAAAATAAAGATGTGTTACCCCCCTCATCCAATAACATCTACAGTGCATACTTACGCAGTTAGTGTCTCTACACCTTGTTCTTTGTAGTGCACACGGACACGAACTTGCTCAAGTTCTTGCTTTAACCTGGCTACCCTTTGTTTTGCAAGCGATACATCAGCTTTTAGTAAGTCTGGATCATACTTTGTGCTACCAACACTGGAATTGGAATTTACTGAAATAGAAGATTAAAAAAAAAAATAAAATAAAATAAACCATTGATACAACAAATACTTATTACTGTTAAAAACTTCAAATAAAAATTTGATCTAGGATTATATACCTCCTTCATACATCATAATTTATAACTAATTAGTTATTTTGCTCATGTTGAAAAGGCATCTTATTTCTATACTTTTTATTACAACAATTCTCAGACAATTATTCTAGAACTAAAATGGGTAAGCAGTATGAATCCTGAAGAGTCAGCCATTTACAATACTATATCCCTTGCCTCTTTGTAAAGACCACACTCATTCAAGCCTTTTTGACTTGCACTCAAAAACTGTACCAAATAACAAATGACACTTGGGGACTTTCAACAGCAACAACACACCAAATGGATATCGCATGTATCTAAAAAATAATGACACAATCAAGATGTTGACCTTTCACACTACTTCAAATAAAAGGTTAGGATGGAAACTGCTATCAGTATTGGAAAGAAGCAATAATAGCTAATGAACCTTAGAAACCTATTTTCTTTGTCTTAAAGATTTCTTAAATTTCAACCAACAGCATTACTGGCTGATCAGTCAATAAATGTTTCCATATAAGAAAATGGCTAATATTACCATTATCATTTTGGTTATGAAGGCTTAAATAATAAGTCATTATTCGAATAAGATTTATTCAAAATAAGGAATATATTTTACATCTCTGACCATTATATAGTACCATTTTTTTTCCCACAACTAATATTAGTTGTAGTCTACTTTGGTTTTAAGATGAATTATCTAAAATTTTGATTATGGCAATGATTTATGAAGGATCATAAAATTTTACAGTGAGTTGGGAATGGAACCTATTGCCAATTTTTTTGGAAAGATATATTATAGAAAGGAGTGGACAACAAATCCCACTACCGCTAAGAAGCTCTTAAAAAGAATTGATACTTTGTCAAATTTAGAAGCAGATCTTTGCAGCGCACACATTACAGCACTTTTTAAAAAGGTGCTATACTTATAGGAAAGTATGTTCATTATAGAAAATTGAGTATAAACAGTGTAGATATAGAAATCAACACTGCATAGTTATTGTCAGTTAAACACATTAAGTGATCTTCTGTCTTTAGATCACTTAAGGTAGGAGACTGTTACCATGCAGTGTTGATTTCTACATCCACACTGTATGCATGTATTTCATTCATACTTGGATATAAAATATTTTAGTCATAAAAATTAGATAATAGTATTCTATATAGTTGAAAGGCCAGATTTGCTCTGTACACCATAGGTTGCTGATCTCTTACATAAGAAATTCATGCATCATAACAGATGCTTTCTAAACATAAAATAAAATAAAATAAAATAAAAAAACAGAAATAAATTTAAGTTAATTTATAAATTCTGTATAACCTCGTTAAAGGTGTTGCTAAAAAGTTAGATAATAAACATTGCCTAAGGTAATAACTAAAATTTTGTACAAGTGAATAATTAAACCAAACAACTTACAACTTGTATGTGATGATTTCCACCCTCCCAAAGCATCAGTAAAATGCTTAAAATCCTCTTGAGCAAGCTGCAGGCGTTGTTCTTTTACTGAGAAAATTTCTCTTGTTGCCTGAAATTGGAAAAGATGCAGCTTTACTTATGTATTTTACAAGAATTTGACTAAAACCAAGAAAGGATAAAGCAAAGAATAATATTCAATCTTATATTTTTAATACTAAGTTCATTTGTGACTAATACTTTGTTATATACTTGAAAAAAAAAAAAAAGAGTAAAAATGAATGAAAAGTAGTGACAGAAAAAAATATGTACTATTAAGATTTTTTGTTTGTTAAAGTTATAAGAATTTAAAGTGGAATGCAAAACTACATTTTGCAATTGTACAATTAAACTTTATTTTCATTAAAATCTAGTATAATATACTAGATTTACAAAATTTAATATAATATACTACATTGTTATTATAGCATTAAACTAGATTTTTTTATACTATTCTAAACAATTCTACAAGAAAAAAATCCAAAATAATATGTTGAATTTTCAAAATAAATGTTATTTACAGAAGATAGTGAAAATAAAAAGCTTTTAGAAAATAAATTATTTTTTATACAAGTTAAGAGTCTATGAAAGATTTATGCAAAAAAAAAAAACATGCACTCTTGAACCAAACTTAAAAGAGTTTAATCATACCAAAAGTTCCATTAAGTCAGATCAAAAATAAAAAAGATGTTTTCTTTCTTTTTTGGTTTTAAAATGGCTGGGATACATAGAAATCTAAGAAAATAACCTTGTAGTGATAATGTATACATCACACCAGAAAAGAGCAGTCTAGACACTTGCTGAAAAATATGACACTTTCCCATTAAGCTTAAAAGAAAAAAAAAAACATATCCCCAAACATATAACTTATATTTTCAAATTTAAAAATCAAACTTCATTCTGATTTATTAAACACACACATAAAATCTAAAATTTTTTTCAGTCTTCCCCCTCCATAATTAACTCTAAAAAACAAACGTATTGTTTTCTACATTCAAATGTAAATCATTTCCACCACAATTATTCAACATTGCCTGATAAAGAGGTAAAAATCTCAAAACATAAAAATTTTTATGTCATAATGTAAATCAAATAAATTTTAAAATAAAAAAAACAGTTATATATATATATACAGTACTGTGCAAAAGTATTAGGACAAGAACTATTTTATCTTTTATGAGGCATCAAAATAAAGTTTAAAATCATCCCTGTCCTAACACTTTTTCACACTACCAATAGTTTGCAAAAGTATTAGGACAGGGGTGATTTTCCTAAAAACCTCACTGAAATTCAAATACAGGGTGAAAAGCCAAACCTTTGTAAGAATTATTTAACTAAAAAGGAAGAGGAAGGAAGGCTTTAGAATTTGAATTGGCCCCCACAAAGCCCTGATCTCACTCCTATTGAACATCTATGGGATATTTTGGATAAGAAAAATTGATAAATCTAATGTTACTTTGCAAGACACACTTTGAGAACAAATACTTGGCAGGAGATATCATTAGATACATTGAAGAAGCTTGTAATGTCAATGCCTGACAGAATGAAGGCTGTGATCAAAGCAAAAGGCTTAAAAAATATTAAATTTATTTTGTAACAAGTATCTTTTTTTTGTTCAAGCATTTGTTGAGTAAATCAAATAAAATTACTTTAATTAAATTGTTTATTTTCTGTCAATATGCCTCATAAAAGATAAAATAGTTTTGTCGTAATACTTTTGCACAGTACTGTGTATATATATATATTAGGTAAAAGTGTTAAATGAATTCTAAGAAAACTTGGCAAACATGGATAAATGTGCCTGCAGTAAGATGGTGTGTCAGAAGGACATTTTCAATCAAATACTTTACCTTGTATATTTGTTTATTTACACTATTGCAATGGTTGGGGAAACATTAGCTAATACCCAATTGATTCAAAGTTTATAAAATGATAAATAAGAATTTCCTCATTGTTGGTTTACATATCTTAATTGTATTAGTTTTTAAAATGTTGTATATATATATAAAATTATTCTTGTAAATTAATTTCACAAATGGTGTTTAATAATTTTGCCATGAATTCTCAAGGAAAAAAAATGTATAAATTAACTTTCATCATAAGTTTAGGTTCTTATTCCAATTCTAATCATTACTTTTTAAATCAATAAACATTGCCAAAGAGTGAAGGTAATTAAAAAAAAATGTATTATGGGAAAAACGCAACATCTTATTCACTGGTTCTGAGCACTTTTCAGTACATTAATAATAATAAATAGTAATCATAAAATCATTACCAGTAATGAATAGAAATTAGAAAAAAAATTTTTCTGCTTACTTCTAAATCTTCCTGAGCAGTTATTAAATATTCCTTCAACATCTCCTGTTGCTTGTCTCTCCATTGCACCCTTGGATCTTCTAACTGATTGGTTTCTAAAACATAACAGAACAGCATTAAAATCAAAAATTTTAAAATATGTTTATTGGTTAGTTTAAAATATACAGATAAAAGTCAATATTTTATCTTCCAGTTATCATTAAAGTACAGTCAATATATGGAAAAAAAAAAAAAATCTCAATATATAAAATTTTATATATTAAGAACAATTTGAGATGAAAAAAAATTGAAAAATAAACAACTATGACAAAGTGGAGTAAGTTTTCATGTGATGCATTTCCTACTTTAAGAATTCATCAGACAAATTTTTTAATGCTAATGTCTAAATGCAAATACAAAGGAGAGAAGACACTGAGAATTCCCCACCCCAAATACCTGTTTTAGGTATATAGTCTAAGTGACTTCATTTAGTTTCTTTCTCATTATTACAAAAAGTGATAAAAACAAAAAGAAACCAAATGAAATTGATTAGACAATATTTTCAAAACAAAAAATAAAAAATAAATTTTTAAAATTTTTAGCATCCACTCTCTTTCAAGCACATGTAGTCACATCAGCATAAACAACATTTAATCTGACAGAGTCTTAAAGAACAAAGCATGTCACACTTTGTCATAGTTTTTTCTAAAACTGCACACACACACACACACACACACACACACACACACACACACGCACATATAATTAAAACTATTTAACCCAAGGTCATCTTATCATCTAGGGTGTAAATGCAACATCCTAACCATGGCATCCATGTTCATAAATTCACATTGTATATCTGAATCCATCTTCAAACAAAATGTTTTCCTTCTTTTCCTTTCCCCCCGACTATTCCCACTGTCCGAATAAATCTAACCCATTCATTTTTGTAAAAGATTTTGGTCTGATGAGTTGAATGTTTTGTAAATATTCATAAAATAAATTATCACTGGTGTATTTATAAACATTCCAATTAATTTTCACACGCACACACACACACATATATATATATATATATACACACACACACACACACACACATACATACATACATACATATTTTCCTACGTTGAAAACAGTTTCATGTATAATGCCATCATCAGGTGCATATTATAAACCAGGGGTGTGCAACCTTTTTCACTGGAGGGCCATTTTTGATCATTGAACCAACGTTGAGGGTCAGTCACAGCCAAAAATGTATAAAGTTATAAATTGCAAAATCAGAACTTGTGTATTGTGTTATGGACACATCTTGAATGCATTTTATAAAACAACAACAAATAAATTAAAGTTAGTTTTATTAATGAGATACTTGGTATTGTTTGTTTTTGCAAATTTGATCAATGTCTGCTCTGACTGATGTGCTGGTAACCAGAAGTTGACTGGTCAGGTGTTCGTTTGTGAGCTGACTTCTGTATTTGCTTTTAATAAATTTCATTCTTGAGAAAAGTTGCTCACAAGAATAAGTGCTGCCAAAAAGTAAGATCATTTTCTTAGCATGTTTCTCTAAATTTGGATGCTTTCCACTTACATAATTTTTATAGAAAGTTACAACATCATTGCTGTCATATGCTTTTTTAAAATCCATGTCACACTGCAAATCAATCACCTCCATTTGATAGCAGTCTAGAATATCATCAAATGGTTGAGAAAAGAGCCTGAACTCCATTTCATAGTTTCTGAAATCAGTAAATCTGATCTCAAATTCAGCATGCAACTTGCAAATACTTTCAGCATATTTGGAACAATTTAAATCTGGTATGTCTTCTTTCCTCACAGCTAAACTTGGAAAATGGGTGAGTGTTGCTTTACTCAGCTGACCTTGAAAAAGTTTTAGTTTTTTTTTCAAAGGAACAAATGTGCTCAAACATCTTGTTCACCAACTGGCTTTTGCCTTGGAGTTTAACATTTAAGTCTGACAGATGTTGTGTGATGTCTATTAAAAAGGCAATGTCATTTAGCCACTCATCATCACTTAAATAAGTAACAAGTTTCCTTTCTTAGATTCCAAAATCTTTTCAAAGTAGGAGCTCTACTCAGCCAATGCACTGCTGAGAAGTAAACAACATCAGGATAATCAGAGTCAAGTTCTTCTTAAAAAGCCTTAAATTGTCGATGATTTAGTCCTCGAGAACGGATGTAATTCACACATGTAACCACATCCTTCATTACGTCAATAAACCCAAGTACTTTTGTGCACAGGTTTTCTTGGTGAATAATACAGTGATTCACCACAACTTCCTGTGAGTCGATGCTATCTAACAATTTCTTTGTAAATCCATTTGTTTTGAAAGCCATTGATGGTGCCCCATCAGTGGTTAGGCCACTTAGTTTAGCAGGGTCAAGTTGATACTTTTCATCAATTTTAATACTTGCTCACAAATGTCTTGCCCAGTCATTGTTGAAGTCATGCTGGCCATATCCAAAAATTCTTCCATAATTTCAAAAATGTCTGTGACTCCTCTTACAAACACAACTAGTTGTACAGTGCCACTAACGTCTGTGCTCTCATCAAGAGCTAAACTGTATGCTACACATTTATTTATTCTCTCTTTTAAAGACACTTGGATATTCTCTGCAAGATGATCTATTCTGCATGACACAGTAAAACTGGCAAGACTAGTTTGCTGTAATAAAAATGTCTTTTCAGGACATACAAAACCAGCAAATATGTCTAAGCAACTTTTTATAAATTCCTCATCACTGAAAGATTTCCCATTTTCTGCAATTGATAAATTTTAAAGGTAAGCTTTGTTACAAATTCAGAGTCTTCCTTATAAATAATGATTGTTGTTTCATAAGTGACTTGGTCATCTCTTCTAACCTGTTCACACAATCTTGACCTTTCACTGCATCATATATGGTTGAATGTTTTGTTGTATAATGACATTTAATGTTATATTCTTTCATTACAGCTATTGTAGTTTGGCAGATTATACATACAGCCCTTTGGTTGTGCTAAACAACAAAATATTTGTTGCTACAATCCTTGTTGAATATTCTTGAGTAGCAGACATATTTACCAGCATAAAATTAAAAAAAGATTAAAACTGTTAAACAATGTGTATTTAATTTTAAAAAGTCATGTTCAGGATTAAGGCCATTGGATGGCTGAACAAATACAGTTGATAGCTATTGTCTGATAAGTACTGGTATTATCGTTATGTGTACTGTTACTTTTTAATGCACATGGCATTGGTTTACTATTTAGTTACTAAATACTACTAAAAACTCACCTGTAATTATCAATAGTACATATAACCTGAATAAGAAGATTTTTAACCTTTGAAATCATGACAAAGACTCTCTAGCAGGGTGACCCAGGCTGTTCAAAAGTTAACAAGACAATGCTTTTGGCCTTGAACCTTGTGTGGTCGATTCAGCTATAAAAAGATTTGGATTTTGAAAAGATGGTAAAAAAAAGCTGGTTCTGGCATCATCGAGGGCCACTACAACTGCCCTTGGGGGCCGGATTGTGGCCCTCGGGCCATAGGTTGCACATACATATTATAAATTGACTGTTTTTCGATTTCAATCTTTATGTACTAGCATTGCTTAAGGTCATCATAAATTATGTGGCGTGCCATTTTTTTTTTCATTTATTAAATGTATAATTCAATCAGAACAGAAACTGAAATAAATTGTAGGGGTTTAAGAAAAAAAATATATATATTTGGTGGTATTGGGAGGTTGATTTGTTTATTGCAGGTTAAAGGGGAGGTCACTTATGTTTGTTTATATTTGTGACAAGGACATCGGAAAAAAATAATAAATAATAAGATGAAAAAAATAAAAAAACGGTAAAAAACAAAAAAAAATAATGTAAATTTTACATTATGATTATGTTTGCCTTCTTTGCTTTTATCAGAGTATTTTAAGCTTTGTGTTTACTTTTAGCTAAGGTTTTTATATATTTAACTTTACTGTTATCAAAATCTGCCTTATTACTAGAATTAGAAGATAATCTTAATTAGATAGATTTATTATTGCCTAGTATTCTATGGTGGTGGTTAGAATCTTTATGGATGTAATTGTAACTACCAAAAATAAATAAATAACACAACCTGCCCACTGAACAGTCATTGCAGGACAAATGTATAATTTACAAAGTTCTATTTTAGATCAACTGACAATAAATGGAAATTGCAATTTAATAATCATAAATTGACTTTTAATATTAAATACAAAAATAATGCTACTCTCTCCAAATATTTTTGGTTTTTACCAAACATCAAAAACCCAAATATTACCTGGGAAATCATTGTAAAAACCAAGTCTTCTAATGGAATAGGAAATAGATTTGTCATATGCATTTTAGAAAAATTTATCTTAAAACACCTTAATAATCTTAATTTATTAAACAAAAGTAAATTAATGAATACATACAGACACAGAAATAAATATCTGCATAAATACTTAGACCCTGACTAAACTATATAGCCTCAACTATTCTTTTTACTTATTTTTTATTCATCAATTTATTACTTAGTGATTTTCACTATATGTGTGTACTTTTGTGTGTGTGTGTGTGTGTGTGTGTGTGTGTGTGTGTGTGTACTTTTGTGTGTGTGTGTGCGTGTGCGTGTGCGCATATTTCTAATTTTTTTTATGTCTTCATCACAAACATTAACAAATGTAAGTGACCTCTCCTTTAACTTGCAATAAACAAATTGGCTTGGCCTCAACCAAAATTATTTATATTTTATTCATTTTTTTTTTTAAACTTCCACAATTTTAATTTCCTATTTCATTTTTGGGTTTTGATTTAAATCTAATTAAATTATACATTTAATAAATGAAGAAATGGCATCCTGGATTTATAATTTATAATGACCTTATGCAATGCTAGTACCCAAAAATAAAAAAATAAAAAAATGGTCAGTTTATAATATGCATCTGATGACTGCATAATGTATTAAACTATAAGTAGTGCTAGGATAATATGTATATTTATTAATATATACTTTATAACTCTGTTATATTACATTGAGCTCTGTTCTATTAACACCAGATATATATATGTGTGTGTGTATCTGCATGTATACACATCTGTATATATCAGTCAGTTAGTTAGGTGCCATGTGTGATACACGCTTGGGAGATCATGTCTCTTTTAATCCATGAATGGCTAAGCAGAAGATTTTTTCTCATAGTAGGTTGGCATTTCTTTCTGGCGTAGACTGATTGCAAATCCAGACTATAGAACCCAGTATGTCCTGCTATTTCACCCAGTGCTGGTGGGAGAAGAGGTGAATTAATACCTTTCCCACATGTATTTGCATAAAAGTGAATTCAATGAATTCAACTGGAATTTGAATTCAGGTCTCCAATTTCTTGTCCTGAGATGATATTCACTACACCACAATGTAGGGTCTGACCATCACCAACAGATGTTGTTTTTTTTTTTGTTTAAAAGTCAAACAAGGTAATTTGTCATTAAACTTTGACCTTTAATTTGTCAAATAGTGTATCTGTAATTTTAAAAAAATTGACAACAAATTTGTCTGCTTTATGGCAAGATATGTAGAAAATGTTTTGGTGAGTTATATGGGTTTACAGAGTTAGGCTAAATTCAAAATGGAAGGTCTGCCACTATATGCTATATATATATATATATATATATATATATATATATATATATTATACATACATATACACACACACACACCAATATGACCAAGTTTTATATCTTTAGAAAACTCTTTGAATACCGATTAATATTCACATAAGAACTATGATCATAAAATCAACAAAATTTATGCTATTTGTGAATAAATGTTGACCAATTCAGTGGAACTGAAACCACCTTATTTTTGGTTTTGTTAAATTAGATATGCTTTTTGAGAAATTTAAGGTCAAAGTATGTTCTTTGATCTTAAGCCAAAAATTTAAGAGATCACCTTTTAGATTTATAAGTATTTTAAAATGGTATATAATATAATTTTGTAAGTAAAAAGCAACTGAGACATTAATATTTTAACTTTGTGACTATTTTCCAAAATTCAATGTTTTCGCAAATGTCAAAAGGTTATATATAGGGAACACTTTAACCTAGAGATGTAAAATAGGCACTCTTCAATTTTTATTAAGATTTATAAGTACACCAAAGTTGAAAAACATCTGTCAGTAATGGTCAGACTCTTGTTGATTTGATCCTGGAATGACTTAGTATCAGATTTCATCTGTTTATTATTCAGCAATCTGAGCAAAGTTTCAATTGAAAGTAAAAAATTTAATTTAATCTATCAAAAACAATATATATATATATATATATATATATATATATATATTCCTGGGTCATTTATAATAGCAGTAAAAAAAACAAAAAAAACAATGTCAATGTTAGATTACTCTAAAGGTTCTGTTGGAATAATATGACCCAGTATGTCCTGCTTCATGGTTACAGTCACTAAACTGGTTCCTCTATCAGGTTTTTCTGATGAAGAGGGTGGTTAAACACCAAGCAGGATTAAAAACAAAAACCTGTTAAAGAGTGAATGAACATACTTGTAAGATATAACACAATGAGATGGCCTTAACTCCATAACTGTGTATGTAACTAGTGTAGTGATGACACCACAATGCTATGTGAAGGGCACTTAACTGAGTGAATAATAGAGTAAGTATTTTTATAGTTTTTACAATTACACATTAATATCTCTAAAATTAATGCTGTTGCTGATAAAGTACTATTTTTGAAATATTTTGAATTAAGTAACTAATGAAAAACATCTTTTGAACTGAAGTTAGTTATTTGAGGTTATTAGCTTCTTTCAAATAACTTATTTACAGCTAACCTCAAGTTTCTTGAGATTTATTTCTGAAGCATTGAAAGCTAAAGAAAAAGATTTATTACTTACCTTACAAAATTATCTGGTCACATTTTAAAAATAAAAAATAAATTCATTCATATATTCATATTTATTCACAAATTGAACCCTTTATTTCAGAAGTTGCTACAGTTCTTTACAATACACAAAAAAGATATACTTTACAACTTTACAATTAAACAACATTTTTCTTTCCTCTCTATCTCTGTGTAACTACATTTTAAAACAAAAATTGTAAAAGTTTTTTTTTTTTAAGATTTCAGTTTTAGAGATTTTGTGCAGATTTATTTTAAAAGATTGAATAAAGACTTTGGTCTACATTGGTGGAAATCACAACATCTGTATCAAAGACCCTCTGTAACAAACCCAGACTACAAAGGATCAATATGTACCAAATACTTACTAGAAATGTTTTGCTAAATTTATTTTATTATAAAAGGGATTCCACAAATTTAAGTTTCATCATATAAGTTTCTCTCAAATCCTTATTTTTAGTTTCAATATTTGCTTTCAAATGCATTTAAAAGACTGCGTTCAATAATGGACTTAACCATATATAAATTTAAAGATTATATAAACATGGAAACCAACACTGCATGGTGACTGAAAGTGTCTAATTGCTTAAGGCATGAAAGTACCATACAGTGTTGATTTTTATTTCATGTCAACATATATATTTTATTACTTCTAACATTATTCATTATTAAGAATTAATGGATTTTATTTTTTAATCTGGCATTTTTATCACTTATGTCTGATTCAAAAATAAAAGGCATTAACTCTTTAGAGATTTTTTTTTTTAAATGCTTTGGAAAAGAAAAAATCTGAACAAGTGAATGCACTTTAGAGGCAAAATAGAACTTGGTTTGATTGGGAAGCTCTTCATAGCTGAGGGGCCAAAGCACACTGGATCAGATAGTGGTTCCTCCTGTAAAGGAGAATGCAGGCTCGAATCCTGCTGGAGGACACATTTTCTTTATTAAATTTTCTCAATTTGTAGGTGGTAGATGAAATAAATGCTGTTTAAACTAAATGAAGTACCAATTCAAATATAAGTATACCATAAAAATGATGTTTGAAGTAATAAAAATATGTGTTGTAATAAAAAATAAAATCCATTATATATAAATTCACACATTTACAGACAAGATACATTCATGCTTACATTGATAAGCATAATACACCTCATTTTATTGTACTCAAAAAAATTAAATGATGAAACATGCTTACAATACAATATATATGAATATATATATATATATATATATATATATATATATATATATATATATATGCAAACATATACTATAATTGAAAAACAATTTATAACACCAATTTACAACAAAATGGAAAAGTGCATGCTAACCTTTTCTTGATATACAAAATATTTCACAATGTTTATTGCACTTAAAACTATCATAATTGCGGTTGTACCTCTCTTCTTTAATTCCCCCCCTCCACACAACTGTTATGACTGGCCAATATCTCATAAATAACACACTATTCCATTTTGATCTTGTTAGAACACAAACAACATATGCTACTTGTTTTCAGTTTGAAAATGAAAGAAAGATAGAAATGTTAAACATCTGCTTCAGTGAAATGGGAAAAAGTTGTCAATTTCAAATCTTTTCATTTGTACTCTCTTACTTCTTTAAATAATGACCAGCATTCATATTTATGATTGTTATTGCAATATTTTGTTAAAGTTGTCAAGCTTTCATATTCAACGATGTGACAGAGGGAATTTCTACAAGTATTTCATTATAGAAACTATTCCATGAGTTTAATCTATAACTGAAAACTTAAGCATTCATTACAAATTTCAAGTAGGAAAACCATAAAATCTTCACAGGTTGAAACTGGTTTTGATAAATTGAGCACAAAAAAATTTGTGCCTCATTAGTTTTTCAGGCACATAAACACACTGTGTGTGTGTGTGTGTGTGTGTGTGTGTGTGTGTGTGTATAGAATATATGGATTGAAATCCAATGAATAGAAGATTAATAGAATAAGTAAAGAACAGGTAGAAAAAGTATATTTAATCTAACATGTTTCACTTTATTAAGCTTCTACAAAGATTTGTTAATAACACAAAGAAGCTTAATAAAATGAAACAACTGAATTCATTGCATTCACTTACACACAAATACCCTTGGGAAAGGTATTAATCCATCTCTTCCCTCCAGTTATGAGTTAAATAACAGCTGTTGTCTGTCAATCATCACAGGCAACCTCTCCTGTCTCCCATAAGCATGGACCAAGCGCTTCTCCCTGAGAGCAATACACTGCACCTCCTTGGCCTTACCCTCTCTTCTGATCTCAAATGGAACCACTACATCGAGTCCATTGCTAAATCCACTGCTAAGAAGGTTGGGTCATTGTGTTAGGCCAGGATGTTTTTTCTGCCTAAATCCATCCTGCATATATACAAATCAACCATTCATTTGTGCATGGAATACTGCTGCCATATATGGTCAGGCGTCCCTGCCGTTCATCTCAGTGTTCTCGACAGGCTCCAAAGGAGAATCAGTAATGTGATAGGTACTGACTTGGCAACTACAGCCACTTCCCCACCAACGAAATGTGGCCTCCCTTTGTCTGTTCTATAAATACTTTCATGGCTTCTGCTCGAACGAACTTAAGTCACTGGTGCCTCATCAACAGGTGTTTACTCATGCAACCAGATTGGCAACTGGGTCCTACCCATTCACAGTTAGGTTAGCCAAATGCAGACAACAATTCTACTCCTACAGCTTCTTTTCTTGCACTTCCTGCCTGTGGAACTCACTTCTATATTCTTGCTTTCCTGATGGCTACAACCTCCAGGAATTTAAATGCAATGTCAATACTCATCTATTGACCGCTTGACTAGTTCTTTCCCCACCCCGTATATCCTTTCCTTTCTCTCCACCTTTGAAGCTGTCATGACACCTGTATTCTCATCCTTCTATTGCTCCTTTCTAACTGGTTTGTCTTCCTCTTCACTCTCTTCTAATTAATTTTTTTACACTTATGTAGCCCCCTGCACATCAGTGGCATTACCACCTTGCTCGGGGTGATACAATTAAAAAAAAAAAAAAAAAGACATATTGGGTTCTATAGCCTTAGCTGGCAACCAGTCTACTGCAGAAAGCAATGGCAACCTACTGTGGGATAATCTTCTGCCTAGTCAGTCATGTCTCAAAAGAGACATGATCACCCAAGCGTGTTTCACGTATGGCACTTAACTGACTGACTGAATAGTAAAGGGTTAATGGGAATCTTATTATATAGAGAATTAATATCTAAAAATAGCTATAAAATTGTCATAACTATATCTAATTCCATTTATTAAATCACCAGAATTTTTTTAAAAATTTTCTCAACTGACAGTACAAAGTAGAGGGGGTCATCATTTTTGGCATAGCTCTAGCAATTTTGAGCAGTGCTACCAATTCCAGAGAATATCAGTCTGATTGGAATATTGATTTTATGTGCTTTTGAAAGAACATAATGTATGTATAGTGTTTTGGTAGATCATATAATGTAGATATCCTAAGTAACTTTGTGTAAAAACAAACATAACAGAGTAGCTACCAATTTTATAGATATTACAAACTGAATTATCAACCAATTACTTGCTTAAAAATACATACCACAGAATTACTTTTAGTGTGTTTTAGTATGATAGATTCAGACAAGTTTTTATTTACTTTAAAGTGTCCACAACAATACATTGTAACCAAAACTATTGAATTTGTGATTTGGGGAATAGGACAGGGAGTAGTGTAGCAGTCATCCAGGTGGAAAACTGAACTCCTTAACCCTGGGTGGCAGTCAGTCTAGAACATCAGAAACTATTGCACTTAATTTCTTTCATACTTAACTGTAGGATAATATTATGGGATGCACATGAGAATTCAACTAAGGAAGCAACCTATAAAGACATATTATAGACTCAATCAGATAAGTACCATACCTGATACACATTTGGGCAATCATGTCTCAAAAGAGACTGACAAGGTAAAAGATTTTCCCACAATAAGTTGCCATTACTTTCTACAACTGGTTGCCAACCAAGGCTATAGAATACAATCTGTCTCACTATTTAGCCCATAGCTGCAAGGAGAAGAGACAGATTAATATCTATCACAAGGGTATTTGCGTGTAAGTGAATGCAATGCAATGAATTCAACTGGAATTAAACAAGAAATTGGAGAGCCAAGTTTGAATTCCAGTTGAAGAGCACCACAATGCATATCTCTTAAGAGTAAAAGAGCACCACAATGCATATCTCTTAAGAGTAAAATGTATGGTTAGTGATACTTTTGTAAGCAACTTTAGTTTATAAACAACTATAATCAAATTTGAGGCAGAACTTAATTTTTTCTTCATTGAGCACCTCCTATATGATGAATGCGTTTATGACCATGTTCACACCAACATACAAGTTCAGGACTAGAATCTTCCAGTTTCCCCAAAAGCTGCTCCCAATATTCATTCTTAATTGCTATTTGGCATGGCAAGAATTGGTCAGAGGTGAAAAAGTAGAAATGCCAATAACATAAATTTGTGTAACTTGAAGGGGGTGAATTCAGAAATCCCCCCCCCCTCAGTTTTCTCAAGAATGATGACATAACAAGTCATAGGGTTGTTAGGTTAGGTTAGATTAGGTTGGTCATTGGGTTATTTAATGAAAAATTTTGTTGATGGTCAACCAGTTCAGCCTTTCTAACCATTACACTATACTGAGGCATCTTCAGTATTTCCTTGTATATTATGCAATTAATCTTTAGCATTCTGCAAATATTCATAAGTATTCAATCCATTGGATATGAGCAACCAGACAACTACAGTAGCATCATTGATTTTCAGCTAGTCATTTTCCTGTTGCCATAACAGGATATGACAACACTAGCACAAAATTCAATCACACTATACCCTGATGATCAGAGGTGCATGCAACGGCTGTGCAAACATTTTGTTTAACAAATAAAGTCACCTACAGAGTGCTAAAGATTAACATGATTTGTCTTGTGTAAACATTGTTTAGCATTTAAGAAAAAAAAAATCAGATCGGAATGAGAAACCGAGGAGCTGAGTTCGAATTCCAGTTGAATCCATTGTATTCATTTACGCACAAATACCCTTGGGAAAGGTATTAATCTGTCTCTTCCTTCAAGTTATGGGTTAAATAGCAGGACAGATTGGGTTTTATAGCCTTGGTCGGCAACCAGTCTACCACAGAAAGTAATGGCAACCTACTGCGGGATAATCTTCTGCCCAGTCAGTCATGTCTCGAAAGAGACATGATCACCCAAGTGTGTAACATGTATGGCACTTAACTGACTGACTGAATATAACAGTTGGAATAATGATTAAGGCTTCTACTGGTCATAAAGTGGGGGACCAGTTTATTACTTCATAACAATAGGAAACCGATCCCCCACTAATTACTACTTAATAATATAATAAATCTCTTCCCCCTCTAGCTATGAGTCAAATAACAGGACAGACTGGGTTCTATAGCCCTGGTCGGCAACCAGTCTACCGCAAAAAGCACAATGGCAACCTACTGCGGGATAATCTTCTGCCCAGTCAGTCATGTCTCTTTTGAGACATGATCGCCCAAGCGTGTATCACGTATGGCACTTAACTGACTGAAAAAAAATATGCTAATGAGCCAGACATTTTTCAAGTGAAAATTTAAAAATAAATAAAATAAAACAATAACTGATGAATAAAGACTTCTCTCATTGGCTAAGATTTACAAGTGATTTGTTTTTCCTATATCAACTTAAAATTGAAAAGTAATAAATAAAGGATGACTCCAAAAAGGTGATAATTAAGGGTTAAAATGATTTATTTTTAAATGAAAAAAAATCTTTCTTGGAGTTTTCAATTTCAAACTAATAGATTAAATATTTTCAATAAGCAAAATACTTTGCTGTATTTCATAAACTAATCCAAATTGACTAGAAAGAAATGTCTTTCTTTTTTTGCTAATTAGCTGATTAGCACCCTTTTTTTAGTCGTCTTTCATCACAATTTAATTCTATTTATTAAAAAATATTCCAAAAATCGAATACACTTGTCTGAAACTTAAAATTAGCAGATTTAAAAGAAATATTATTTACTTTAAACTTAAAATATTGCAAAAATGCTTTTTTAACCTGACAGTAGCTGTGTTTACATTTGACAACATGACAGTCTAATGTTGATCTACAGAGAATTTATCTGTAAAACGTAACTGAAGTAAATGATGGGAGACTATATAATTTTTAAGTACTCAGTAATCTTAAAAATTTAGAAAAGTACTGTTTCATTGAATTTTAGAAATTTTAGATTTAAATTTACTAATAGTTATCATTCTGATAATGGTGGCCAGTACTGACAAAAATGGGTATGTTTATACACATTAAAAAAAAAAAAAATCAAAATCCTTTTTAAAATAATGGTATTTGACGATTTGTATTAAGCTTTGTCATTTATGATAAGTAAATATGGTTTTCACTTAATAATATTTAAACAGCTGAAATTAATACAGGATTTTTAAAGTTTTAAACTTAATAAATTTCTCTAATTAAAATTATTAAAAAATGAAAACAATTCCTGCCAAAATTCATAATTCAAGTTTTTTTTTTAGTGAAGAAAAAGTATCCTTAATATATCTTATTTATAAAAGTAATTAAAAGTTTTTTGTTGTAACCTAAAAGTTCACTGCATGAGTAATCACCCAAATGGAAGTCAGAAATATATAGTGACATTTATAATATCAAATACAAGACTTGCAAGCTGTATGAAGTAGATAACCACTGCTAATATTGAACTGCTAGACTATAAGAAAACATCACTCTCTCAATAGTGTCCAGCATATTATATGAGGATTGGGACATATCCATTACTACCCATAAGTTTGTATATAATACTTTTCTTATTAAATAATGTCATTTTTTTTCATTTTTTTTTATTTTACAACTCAGATCAGATTTTTGGTTAATGGTGTTTCTGTTTGATGAAAACATATTTATGATTTAAATTCTCTAAAGAGTTCTGCTTTTAACTAATACAAATAAGAGACTGAAATTTTAATTTTATGAAATTTCAAGAAATTAAACAAGTGGATGCAACATGTAAAAAAAAAAAAAGTGAATAAATCCTGAAAATTTAATTAAAACTTGACAATTATTTGACTTTTGCAAGAATTTTTAAAATGTTTTTTTACTGCAAAAGTGAGACTAAATTTCCTAATAGTAATCTCCAGTTCACCCAATGATGCAAGAAAAACAAAATTTTAACCAAAAGTTTTAAAATTTTAGATGGATTAAAAGAATAATGAAATAATCTAAAAAATATTTTATTAATAATCAAAAAACATTGACAAAAAAAAAATTGTCTACGCTCTTTTTTAGTATAGTATGCTTTTTTTTCTTTTTTTTTTTTAGGCAAGGAAATAAATGACACTTGAATTATAAAGTATTATAATACTATTTAATTGCAATAAGTAATAATGTCAGATTTTAAAAAATTAATTTCAAAATTACTGTTTACATTTCAAGGGCAAAAATAAAGCTAGCAGATATATATATATATATATATATATATATATATATATATATATATATATATATTAACAGCTTTATACATCATATATTGAGCACTGTTTTAAATTAATGTTTTGGATGGAAAAAAAATTTTCTTTATTCTCTCCTCATTCTATACTCACTTGGATATATATATATATATATATATATATATATATATATATATATATATACACTTCAAGAGGTCCCAAGAGATATGCATTCCTTAAATAGGTAACTGAGCCTTGCTTTATGATTGTCCATGTCCTAATTGGTAGGGTAAAAATTGACTTAAGTAGCAACATCCCTGATTGAAAAAAGAAACTACAGGTTCAATTTCTATAAAGAGATATATTTTCTTTATTAAGGACTTCCTGATGTTTGGGCTAGTTCACAATGATTTTACCATTTAAAATAATGGTGTATCAACTCAAATACAGGCACCCACTAAAATGATGCTTATAGTAATATATACATTAACTAATTATATATATCAAGGAGATATTTATTTGCAACCAACCTGACACTAAACATTAAATATTATTAACAAATTAAAATATCCTAACATAACAGCTCAAATAATACCTTGACATTTTCAATTTCAGTACAAAAGTAATACAGTAAAAAGATCAACAAATACACAAATTTTTTATTTAATTTTTAGATGACAAAATAAAATTATGGAAGTTTAATAAATGAATCATAATTAAGTTTTCAGATAAATACTTTAATATTTGAATATTTGAATGCCTACTGAATTTCTAAAGTAGTAATGGATTTTTTAAAATTTATTAATCCAACAGATTTTTGCCACTTTAAATCTTATTTTTAATGGATAACCATATTTAAGTAGATAGCCTTCTTAAACTGTATATTTATTTTCATCTACGAGTTTGAATATTTGAGAAATCTTATTATTAAAGAAATGTGTCCTTTAACAGGATCCAAACAAAACGATATATTTTTTTGTTTAAAATTTCTTATCAGCAAATTCAAATGCACAAGTTATTTGTTTTTATTTTACTTATTATATATATATATATATATATATATAGGAAAAACTACTAAAAGTAAGTTTAAAAATGTATTTTTTGACAATATTTATTTATTTCTATTATATATATATATATATATATATATATATATATATATATATATACTGTCATCTGGATAGATCTGTTTCGCTGTATCACAGCTCATCAGTACAGTTAGACATGCGATTGCTTCTAGTTAAGACTGAAACCCGACCAAATCAACATCAGTTGGTGAGTTTACCTCTCATTCAATCACGACAGTGGCTGAATATGTTCTTAAGTATGACATTGAGTGAATCAAGGAAGCTTTAAAGCTTCACCATAAATTCAGTTCTCAACTAAATTTCAAACAGTTGACAGAGTAAGATAGGACACCTCCTTAGCTACATTTTGAAAAAAATCTTGAATTTTGGTTCAGTAGAAAAGTTACATCAAAATATGTAAAGTCTGAAAAGGGAGACTAAGTACATAAGTGAGTGAGTAACTAACACTTCTAATAATAAATTTTTTCTTTATAACATTTTCTGTTTAATAATTTTGCATGCAGTTTTCAACATTTAAATTCTGATGATATCTTATCATTTTTGTCAAACAAACTTTGCTTATCACTTATCATCTTATCAGAATTAATTATTAATAATCATTTTTAGTGTTTTTTTTAATCAAGTGCTTATAATTTTTTTCTTTTTAATATTTTTGAATGCAGTTTTCAGCAGTAAATTTATATTAAATTAATAGCAATGCCTTGAAAAATCATGGATTACATGGAAAAATGTGAACATGAATATTCTTAAGATTATATTAAACCTGGAAAAAAACAGGACAAGTTATTAAACCTGGAAAAGTAAAGGACAAGATACTTTAGTGAAGTAAAAAATAAGAAATTTCTTACTTAAAATATTGCAGCTAAAAATAAAATTTGAATGCAATATTTTAAGTAAGAAATTTCTTATTTTTTTTACTTCATTAGAATATCTCGTCCTGTTCTTTTCCAGGTTTAATATAATCTTAAGAATATTACTTTTCATGTGCGCATTTTTCCATGTAATATATAATATAAAAAAGAAAAAAAAAAGAAAAACCTATTTAGCCAATGTGTTTCAGCCTCTGAAGGAAAAAATATAAAGATTTTATTTTGCAATAAGTATTTATAAACAAGTAAAAATGTTAGTTTTTCAAAATTTGGAATTTTAAGAACACTCATAAATTTACATCAGGATAAATGAACAATATCTGGATAAATTATGAAGGGTACTACATGATATAATTTAATGTCTAATAGACAAAAGTAAGTAAATATTGTGGTGGTTTGTTACTTTTGTTTATAAGTATTGGTTGCCGAATAAAATCCTTGCCTTCACCATGAGAAAATTTATCTAAGGATGAAATGTGTAAGTTAAGTTAAGTTTTACATATATACTTTTGGCTATATCTGAAAATTATATATATATATCCAGATGAAAAGAACCAACAGTTTTACAATTCTGAGTTCTCCGGCATTTACTTTTTTTATAAAAGTGCTCAATACAACAAATATTGTAGAGCAGAATATAATTAAATAAGAGAATAATTTTGTAAGAATAATGGAGACATCAACGGAAATAGAGTCTAAACAGGTTTTGATTGACTGACACTTTTGCCATTAAGACTGAAAGAAGAAAATCATGTATTCCCCTGCAAAATATAAACTTTTTTCAAATTTAAAGTAGATCTCTATTCTGATTAGTTAAACTAAACACACACATAAGATTTTCTGCCTTCTCACATCCATAAATAACAAATGTATTGCTTCTTATATTCAAATGAAAAATCATTTTCACAACAATGATCTAACATTGCCTGATTATAAGGTAAAAATCTACAGAAATTTCTGTGTCACAATGTAAACTATACAAATTTTAGATAAGAAACAAATTATATATAGAGTAATTTTGTTATTACAGTAGTTTATAAAAGCATTATATGACTACACAAAAATTTCATGTTTCACAATATTATTATTCTTCAGGTGATCTTATATATATATATATATATCTAACAGACAATGAATGTCTATTATGTTTAATCATGAGCCATTCCAAACATCATATTTTAGCCTTAATTTCTGGTGAAAATAAAGGTAAAAATTGTCCAACATATGAATATTTTCTTATTATGCTAGTCCTAAACTTTCAGTTCACATGAGCCATCTTCAGAGTGATTGTAGGGACATTAATATAAAGATATTCCTCATCTAAGATGATATTCTCTTGTTTTGATTTAAAGCATTGTTATGTGATGATAACAGTCACTAAATTGCAGATGCAGGTCATAAATTAGTTAAATATATATATATATATATATATATATATATATTTTTAATCATATCACCCCGAGCAAGGCGGTAACGCCACTGATGTGCAGGGGGCTACATAAGAGTGAAAAGATTGAGAAAGAGAAAGCTGGAAACCATATCCTAAACAGGGAACAAGGGATGAGCCTCTTCACCTGTTCAATAGACGAGGGTGGAGTGTGAACCGGGCGATAGTTTAATCTATCTACTCCAATTAAAAAAAAAAAAAAAAAAAAAAAAAAAAAAAAGAGAAAAAGTTGGAAGAGAGAAAGCTAGAAACCACATCCTAAACAGGGAGCATATTTTCTGACTTTTGGATGCTAATTATAATCTCAAACATTCATGTATTAATCATGTGGTAATGTTCAAAGTTTGAAATGCCACATCTTTCATTTTAGATTAGTGTGTGTGTGTGTGTGTGTGTGTGTGTGTGTGTGTGTGTGTGTGTGTGTGTGTGTTACCCTTAATAAGAGTTTGGATATGCCCAAAGGGTAACATAGGTAGTTATCAATACAGCTAACTGAAGCTTAACAGTTCAATTCTAACTTTAATATCTCAAGATTATATCACTAAGAGAAGGTACCTCCAAAGTTTTACTAAAGAAAAAGAGCATACATTATAAAAAAGTTATCAATATCTTTGTAATTAGGTGGAAAGGCCAAAGAAATGTTTTATTATAATAATGTTTAATTCTTTTTAGGACTTGTTTTTCTTGCATCTGGAAAATTAGTATGAGAAATATGAGCATGTTTTCTGCAGTAAAAAACAAAATAAAAAAAGCACTGATTTACAAAAATCAGATAATTGTTAGATTTTAATGAAATTTTCAGAATTTATTAAATGGATGGAATGAATTAAGTTTTTTTTAAAGAAAATTTTAGTAAAAATATTTTTTTAACATCTGTTGCCCCTATTTATTAAAGTTTGGAAAAAAATTTTTATAGCACTTTATGTTTATATTAGTTATAAGGACAAGTCCTTGGAGAATTTAAATTATCAATTATTTTTGCCAAACAGGCACTGCAGTTACAAAAAATCTGCTCTAAATTGTAAAATAAAAAAATATGTAGCAAAATCAAGTCATTATTTAATTAGAAAAACTCTTAACTGCTTCTATGAATACAATATATGATGGATTCTACTGTCTTAAGAAAAAAAATTTTTTAAATAAATTTTTATAAGAATTGTTTTCAGTTTTTTTTTTTAAATTTTAATTATAATAATTTACAAACTTTTAAATATTTTATATATTTCTATATTAACTTGTGGTGAGATAATATTGTGAAGTAAAAAACCACATTTACTTATATATAAATGAAAAAACTTACTATAATTCAGCAAACACACCTCCAACTCCAGTATTTTAAAGAGAATTTTGAATTTTTTTTGTGTGTACAAATATGCTGATTTTTATAAATATGGAGGTTCTTATACAACAAAATAAGAATGGTAATTATAGAAAATTTCAAATTCATTAGTAACTTTCTAACATTTTTTCAACAAGCACCTTCATAAGACTATAAAGCCAACGTGTGTAAAATTCAATAAAATATAAGATTACTAAAAAATTTGGGAAAATATTTTAAGATTACTGAATTGTTAAATATATATATATATATATATATATATATATATATATAAAATGTGTTCATGTATTTGTCAAGTAATTTGTACAGTTATGTACTCTTTACTTAAAGTTGTCAAGCATTAAGCTATCAATAAATCTGTCAACCCTTCATCAAAACACCCACCTCCATTTTAAAAAAATGGTTTAAACTAAAATAAAAGTTTCAAAACGGATTTTAGAATTTCAGTATTGTTTTTTGCTTGGTGGGGGGTACCTATCAAAAAGTATGAGCAAGAGTTTGTTTCTGCAAATCAATACCCAAAGGAAACCCCCTTCTGAATTTAATCTCTTAATGGCCTCCTTTATGAGGGCAACTTTATATACCTGATTTTCATGTAAATTAAAATCACATGCTAATATACAACAGTCATTCACAAACCTTTCACAATGGCCATTAGACACAAAAAAAAAAGAAATAGACATTTAATGCAATCCATTTTGATGCACACAATATCTATCTGAAAAAAGTAAAATAAAAATTCATTCAAACAAAAGATACAATATCAATTTCCAGACAAGATGCAGTTTTGACCCCAATGACAAAACAATACCTATCCTAAACAAAAAGTAATACCCTTCATCCAAAATAATCCTTGGGAAAGCACTCTGTAAATTTAGCACTGCTCGAATCCGGAAGACATTCCTCCTTGTCTCAATTAAGAAAGAAATATGCAAAGTAAGTAATATGTAAAAGTTCAATAATTTAACATACAGATACAAATATATTTATATACATACCTGTTATGTGATTGATGTAATAAACACCAACGTTTGTGTCAAAAGATTGCTCCCAGCCATATGGTAGCTCATTCCCAACACAGTCAGCAAAGGTTTGAGGCTTAGTCTCCCTAGGAAAAAAAACAATGACATTAGTTTAAAACTTTAAAAAAAATTTATGCTAATAATAAACAGATTATTATTACTTTTTTCTTTGTACAGACAGAAAAAAATGTGTCAAAAAGACAGTTATTCACTTGTTACTGCCATTACTGTATAACTCTTGAATCCATCCTCCGGCAGTGTTTATTTTGCAAGATTATAAGAATATGTGAACCAAATAGAATGTGATATTTAACTTTTATAAAAAACTTATTTACCATTATATAAAAATCAATAAATTTTTTAAAAATCTTTATGCAAAAATTCATTTTAAAAATTACAAAATAAAAATATGTAGATTAACTACAATGAAATATTTATTTTGAAAAATCTAAATCATTGCTAATTTAAAAAGAAAAGCAATCTCATAAATAGCATTTAATATTTTTATTGTTACTTAAAATAAACAAAAGGTATAAATTTACTTTAATATGTTTCGGTCTTATTAAAATTCTAATCATCACTTTTTTAAATATTGTCCAGACAAACAAAAGTGTATACAGTAATAGCAGTGTCAAGGGAATAACTACTCCTTTAACACAATTTTTTAGCAGACATGAAAGTTAAAAACTCAAATACAATCTTCAGCCATTATATACAAAAAACACTCAAATACAATCATCAACCATTATATACAAAAAACACTCAAATACAATCATCAACCCTTATATACAAAGAACAAATAACAATCTTCAGCCATTATATACAAAGAACAAATACAATCTTCAGCCATTATATACAAAGAACAAATACAATCTTCAGCCATTATATACAAAGAACAAATACAATCTTCAGCCATTATATACAAAGAACAAATACAATCTCCAGCCATTATATACAAAGAACACTCAAATACAATCTTAAATAATTGAGATATGAGGAAAACAACCTTGAAAATTGCAACATGCAACTAGTAGATATGTTAATAAAGTATTAATTGATGTTATTTTTAATCTGACAATTTTATTAATTAAAACATTAATTTCAGTGGATACCCATATTTGTGTAGATGTAGTTTATTTTAAACAGTATTCATTTTGACTACTGGCTTGTGTACTTAAGAGAGGGTTACAGATTTGAATCCTAATGTAAGGTACATTTTCTTTAATAAGATTTCAAGTACACAGGTCAGTATAGGAAATAAATACTATTAAGAATAAATATAGCATCTACTCAAAGATGGGTATTCACTAAAAATAATGTGTGAATTAATGTAATTTTAAATATTTAGTGGATAGTCATATTTGAATGGATGAGTCATTTATTTGTTAAATAGTATATTTATTTTCGCTTACCTGCTGGAGAGTGCATATTTTTTATTTAATCAGATTTATTGAATATTCAGGCTATCCAGGCAATTCAAAATAAATAAATATGCTGTTTAACAAATAAATCAAGTGTCTACTCAAATATGAGTAGCCATTAAATATAACACTTAAACTGATAACAATCTGTTGGATTGATAACTAAAAACTCATTACTTTAAGTAATACACACACTATCACTTTAAAACAAAGGGTTTAAATGAAAATCCTAATTTTCAGGATTACTTCAACTAGAATATAAATAAAAAATGTTGCAAAATATAAAAATTGTACTTACAAGAAAAACTTTCATTTTGTTTGAGCAAACTGATAAGCCATTAATGAAAACTAAATTATTTCTGTATTTAAACAAAAATTATTAGTAGTACTTTATCATGAAGTGTTTAATCACTAATTACTGTTCTATTACTAATAGTGTTATAGTGTCCTATTCTTAAATAGAAAATACAAATTATGAAATTTCTACAAGTAATCTTATTTTACAAAAACTCAAAAACCTGAAATGTAGTCAGTCAGTTAAGTACCATACATGATACACGCTTTGGGTGATCATGTCTAGAAAGAGACATGACTGACTGGGCAGAAGATTATCTCACAGTAGGTTGCCATTGCTTTCTGTGGTAGAGTGGTTGCCATCCAAGGCTATAGAACCCAATCTGTCCTATTGTTTAACCCATAACTGGAGGGAAGAGACAGATTAATACCTTTCCCAAAGGTATTTGTGCATAAGTGAATGCAAGGAATTCAAATTGAATTTGAACTCAGCACCCCGATCTTTCGTTTTGAGTCGATATCCACTGTGCCAAAAAATGTACTACTACCTTTCAAATAAAATCCCCAAGCTTGCCTCATACAACTATCACCATTCATTCACTTAATTAATAACTAAAACTTTTAATTACCAATTACTGATATGGCAATACTTTAAATGAATGTTGTATTTAATATGTACTTATTTGTTACCAATCAATTTTCAAGTTACCATTTGGGGGCTTATATTTCTTAAATTAACTATAATAAATAATTAACTATAAGACCAAAAATTGTATTTTTGATTAAAAAAGTCTTAAATAAACAATGATTATTTTAACAGACTAGTAATACTTATAAAAACTTTCTGTTGAATTTTATGATGTATCTTAATTCTCAAGTCAATGACTGAATAAGCTACTTGTGAGCTCCACAACTATAAAATACCCGTAGAAATCCCTTTCTTACCTTGATAAATATCTGAGCTAACTTCAACAAAATATTACAGTAACAATCATAATCTGAATAAAGGTTATTTAGTAGTAAGAAGTTACAATAAAAAGATTCAAAATTAACATGGCTTTCCATTTCATAGAAAACAGTTAAACATGTCATATTTATCTTTTTCTAAAATCAAACACCATTTTTTATATATCGTTTAATTTATCCTAATAATCAAACAGAAATTCACCATTGTTTATTTGAGGCAATGGTGAGGTGTAATGCAATAATTGACTCAGAAACAAGCAGAATTATACTATGAGACTTTATTATAATATTTGATAAACTTGTAAAGCAATAAAGATAAAAATTTAAGCACACTGGAATACTGGCAACCAAACATTATGTCTAGGATACCACTCTCACAAATTCAGTCTAATAATCCTCATTTGTGTTACACAGAAGCTATACATTAAGGATGCAAAAGATTTTCAACAACTGAATTGATTATTTTGAATATGATTGTTACCTTCCATATTGTATTATTCTCAAGTCATGTCTTCATTTAATCACAGTCAACTTCAAATTATTTACCCAAGTATGAAGTATTGTTCAATAGAAAGTCTAGCACAGGTTTAAAACTTTTTCAATTGCAATCCATTTTGTGTTGTGAATCACCATTACTTGTTTGGCAAGAGAAATTAAAATTCTTCTCTGCCTAAATTTTGTCAAGTGTAGCTTCTCATCATGTCTATTTTAGGGTGTACTGGAGGGGGGATCAACAGTAGTCCCTCAAAGTAGCTTTGCTTGTTCTATGTATCTACAATTTTATCCAAGTTTATTATGCAAACCCTTGAAATTAACTTGTAAATTTCTTTTTAATTAAAAATATAAAACAAATATAAAATTAAGTATGTATAAAGATTTAATCTTATCAAAAATTAAAAATTAATTAATTTATGTCAATAGTTAATATTTTCATCCAAACTAATGTCTCCATGTTTATTATCACAACATTTCAGAGGTTGTAGCCTTCTGCAGGTATCTGATGATTCAAGTCAGTCAGTTAAGTGCCATACGTGATACACGCTTGGGCGATCATGTCTCGAAAGAGACATGACTGACTTGGCAGAAGATTATCCCGCAGTAGGTTGCCATTGCTTTCTGCAGTAGACTGGTTGCCGACCAAGGCTATAGAACCCAATCTGTCCTGTTATTTAACCCATAACTGGAAGGAATAGATAGATTAATACCTTTCCCAAGGGTATTTGCGCGTAAGTGAAGGCAATGAATTCAGCTGGAATTTAAACTCGGCTCCCCGATTTCTCATTCCAAGCCGATATCCAATGCACCACAACACACATTATGTCAATAGTTAATATTTTCATCCAAACTAATGTCTCCATGTTTATTATCACAACATTTCAGAGGTTGTAGCCTTCTGCAGGTATCTGATGATTCAAGTAAACATCGGAAATTTCAAACAGAATCCTCTATGCAATCTGTAGGAGCAGATTACCCTTGTTCCACTATAAACACATGTAGCGATATTAGATTTGTTCTTATTTAGTAGTGCTCAGTTAAGGTTTCCTTATAGTGAACAGACTTATACTTAAGTCACTACTCACAGGGTAATGATCTAGTGCCACTGGTTCTCAACATATTTTTAGTCATGGACATCTGTAGTTACAGACCCCTACAAGAACTAATTCTTCATAGACAGACAAGCAGATACTCAGTGTTTTTCACAATGTCATTTTGTGGCCATTGGCCGAGATAGAACTCACTACACCCCTCCAGTGTTCCCGTGCATTTGGAACTCTGGCACAGTTTGCAGCAAAATTTATAATCTTGTCAAATAGCTGAATACTTGATGCTTTGCCAGGGCTACCAAGGGTGTTTTTATTGTGACACCAACACTAGATGGGTTGCCTCCAAGCCCCATCCTGTTATTTAACCAATAACTGGAGGGAAGTGATGGATTAATACCTTTCCCAAGGGTACCAGTGCTGAAGTGAATGCAGGGTACTCAACTGGAATTCGAACTTGGCTTACTGATTTCTCTTTCCAAGCCGATATCCACTGCACCACAATGCACATCCATCACTGAATGCTTACAGCGCCTGGTATTCCCAAGTGGTCACCCATCCAAGTACTGACCAGGCTCAACGTTGCTTAACTTTGGTGATCAAACGAGAACTGCTGTATTCAATGTGATATGCCATAAGCAACACTTCATACTGCACACATCTTTTCAGCCAGCCATGCTCATGGTCAGTTAATCCTCAGCAGTATATGAAAACATAATGAAGCAATGATAAAAATTCTCTTATGGAGTGGTAAAAGATGGTGGTCATGAAGAGATTGATGGCAAACAAGGACCCAACAGCAAAGTCATTAGACACCTAGCATTCAGCACTCAAGTAGTGGCTGTGTGTGTTTTCTTTCAGACAGTGGCAGGATGTAATTTTCTTTCATTTCTTTCAATGGGAAACCATTGATTGAGACAAGGGCATATTATGTAAGTGAATATAAATGTACATTCTTATCTGATTCTCATGAACCCCAGGTTAAAAAGCCCTGATCTAGTGAACCAATATAAATAATGATAATACGTCATTTCAGAAATTCAGATAGAAATTAAGTTATAAAAGTTCATGTACTTGTGTTAGACCACACTAATAAAGTTAAACTTTGTCATAAGATAAAAAAAGGAAAAGAGAAACTCTAATGACAAAGTGAAAATAAAATGGTTTTAAACACTTGCTATAGTAAACAGCTTAAGCATTTTAAAATTTTGATAAGCCAATAAGTACTAATTATAACTGTTGTCAATTAGTAACAATCATAATTGGTTGTCAATTTAGTATTAACCCATTAATAAAATTAAAAACTTATTAGCCAAAGTCCACATTTGAGTTTGCTACCATGGTACATGTGTTGTGGTGCAGTGGATATTGGCCTGGAATAAGAAATCAGGTAGCCGAGTTCAACTTCCAGTTGAATTCCTTGCATTCACTTACGCACAAATACCTTGGGAAAGGTATTAATCTGTCTCTTCCCTCCAGTTATGGGTTAAATAACAGGACAGATTAGATTCTATAGCCTTGGCTGGCAACCAATCTACTGCAGAAAGTAATGGCAACCTACTGTGGGATAATCTTCTGCCTAGTCAGTCATGTCTTTTTCGAGACATGATCACCCAAGTGTGTATTATGTATGGCACTTAACTGACTGACCATGGTAAGACTCAGAATGAGAAGTCAAAGAGACAAGTTTGAATTCAAGTTAGTTACATACACTTACACACAAATACCCTTGGGAAAGCTATGAATCCATTTCTTCTCTCTAGGAGTTGAAAAGTAGTATAGACTGAGTCTTATAGCCTTGTTTGGCAACCAGTTTACTGCAGAAAAAAGCAGCAACCTATGACAAAAATATCTTGTCAGTCATAAATTAAAAGAGATATAATCACACAAATATATGGTACTCAACTGATTGACCATGGTATGACATGTTAAAGTAGTCTAGCAGACATTATATAATGAATTCAAGTTTCACTAGATACTTGTGTGTAATAATACTTTTATGTCATGAACTTTTCAATGATTAAAATTTCATTTTTTAAAAATAGTTTTATGGTCAGTGAACCTCACATAATACCTGTAAATTAAAAACCATTAAAATTAAACATCAACACTAATATAAAATAAATTGCATGAAGAGTAATTGTTCAAGCATATATATATATATATATATATATATATATATATATGTGAGAAAAGTTTAAATCTCAAGTTTTCTCATCTTTCTTATTACTATAAACATTTTTAGTGGGTTCACCTGTTTGCATTGTCATCGTTTCACGAAAATTAAATAAACAAGAATGTCATTTATATCAATTGTTCAAAATCAAGAAGTGCATGCCTTTAATCAGTTAAGCCATGAGAGACTGTCCTGGTAAGGCAAAACACAATTAAGGAATGCGCACCTTTCTTTGGAACTTTTTCAAATCTATATCTGCTAGCTTTATTTTTGTGCCAAAATGCCAAAAACAAAGTAATTTTTAAATGGATTCTTCCAGTAACAAAATTATAAAACTCTTTATAATAGAAGTACAGTTGAAGAAACTTTAAAAATTGCAGTTAGGTGTGTAGAAAGAATAAAAAATTAAAAGTAAGATATATTTAAATATGCATGTTAAAAATTAAATTCATTTATTTATTTATCTGTCAGTCAGTTAATTGCTATACATGATACATGCTTCATGTCTCAAAAGAGACATGACTGATTAGGCAAAATACTTTTACCATAATAGGCTGCCATTACTTTCTGTGGTAGACTGATTGCCAATCAAGGCTATATAACTCAATGTCTAGCTATTC
The DNA here is from genome assembly GCA_037127315.1 of Ascarosepion bandense. NCBI lineage: Eukaryota > Metazoa > Mollusca > Cephalopoda > Sepiida > Sepiidae > Ascarosepion > Ascarosepion bandense. Next base: position 211,563 of record JBBBDQ010029864.1, read on the forward strand.
AACCCATAGCTGAAGGGAGAAAAGATGGGTTAATATTTTTCCCCAAGTGTATTTGTGTATAAGTAAATGAAACAAATCCAATTGGAATTCAAACTCAGTTCTTTCACTTGTTATTATAAATCAATATCCATTACACAACACACAGCAAAAGAATAAGGTAAAACTGTTATCTTCAATGTTATCTTAGTTTATTGAACAAAGAAAATACAATGTTAGATATTTTACAAGTACAATGGTAACTATAAAAAAAAAAACTGTAAGACATTTTTCTACTAGATTTTAATATATATTTCTACAAGCATTAGCACAGGGGTAGTTAACCTTCCACATTCCATGTATCAATTTTTATGCAGGAGTTTAATTGCACACATATGTTACTATTAATCTTCGTTCAAGCAGTTTAATATAAAATCAAGTATTTTACTGAAATAGCTCTATAATATAAGATTTTGAACCAAGAAATTCTGCATCTTAAATTTTTTGAACTATTAGTAATAGCATTACCTTACTTCATTAAATTTCTTCAAATAAAAATGTTATTTTCATCACTAAATAAATGTTTTTAATTTGATGCGCTAGTGGAGCAAAGGGAGGTAAATTCAGGAATTGATTACTTATGGTTATTGATAAAATTAATGAAATATAAATATGCCAAAGAGTCTATAACTTAGGGAAAAGTTCTTGTCAATGCACTTAAAGCTTTTCTAGTGAAAAATTTTTTTTTTATCAAAATTCAGCTAATTAATCAGATTACAGATTAGTACACAATTCCTTAACATAAAGACTATATACAATAAACTTTTCATAAATTATTTTTCTTGTGATCTTCAGAATGTTAAATTTAATTTAAACAGAAAAAATTACATATTCTTAAGTGAAGAAAACGTTAAGAAAAAAACAAACAATAGTTTAATATTTAAGTCTATTAGAATAAATAAATGATAATATCAAATATGATTGACATTTTCTTTTTTCAACAAAGAAAAAGCTATGCAAAAACCATTTGGAGTCGCCAATTCAAGTGAAAATGAAGTTATCTCCCTTGCACAAGCCAGCTTAAAGCAGACATTACAAAAAGTAAAAGGGAGATAACCCTGACCTTTAAAATGCTGATTATAATTATCAATTGAAAATGTATTACACGGTTGCATGAATTCTGAGGTAATTGCCACATGTGCATATACTTCTGAGAAAATAAATATTTTCATTTCTTTTATTAAGAGAAAATTATTGAATTTTGGACGTTTTTTTTTTTGTTTTTTTGAAAAGACGTGAGAGAGAGAGTTAAAATCATTTTGCACATACAGGGTCAGTTCATGACTTTTGGAGTCCCTAGGTTCCACTAGAGATTATGCCTCATCCACTAGTCGCTAATATTTTTAAATTTTTTTCTTTTTACTTTCAATATATTTTAACGTCGTTTATATAGCTTGAAGTAAAATGGAATAGCTAAATTGTTTGGTAAAAATAATTCTAAGAAATACCACTACTTCAAGTTAGTACATCTATTGAACAGGTGAAGAGTGAAGAGACTCATCCCTTGTTCCTTGTTTAGGATGTGGTTTCCGGCTTTCTCTTTTCCAATTTTTTCACTCTTTTCTTTTTTATTTTTTCAATTGGAGTAGATAGACTAAACTATCGCCCGGTTCACACTCCACCCACATCTATTGAACAGGTGAAGAGGCTCATCCCTTGTTCCTTGTTTAGGATGTGGTCTCCAGCTTTCTCTTTTCCAATCTTTTCACTCCTACGTAGCCCCCTGTGCTTCAGTAGCGTTACTGCCTTGCTCGGGGTGATATGATTAAAAAAAAAAAAAAGTACATATATTAACACAACTATAGTAGGAAAGGATGTGCGTTGTGGTACAGTGGATATCAACTCAGACAAATAGGGGAGCCGAGTTCGAATTCCAGTTGAATTCATTGCATTCACTTATGCACAAATACCCGTGGGAAAGGTATTAATCCATCTTTTTCCTCCAATTATGTGTTAAATAATAAAACAGATTGGGTTCTATAGCCTTGGTTGGCAACCAGTCTACTGCAGAAAGCAATGCCAACCTACTGCAGGATAATCTTCTGCCCAGTCAGTCATGTCTCTTTCTAGACATGATCACCCAAAACATGTATCACATATGGCACTTAACTGATTGATAGTAAGAAAATGAAAAACAAAAGAAAATGGATTTTTATAACCAGCATTATAACAATAAAACAATCAAAATAGATATGAGTTTGTCATATTGATATCATTTCAGTTTATGAAACTATTTAGAAGTTGTAACATGTTGAAAATTAAAATCATTTAATAAAAGGTTGAGGGACATAAGCTGTAGCATATACTAGCCTAAAGGATAATCCGGCACTGCTTGTATACAACAGTTATAATCAGTGTCTGGTACATGCAATTTGTGTGTGGCAATCAGTATCCACAGTGGTCTTGCAAATATGCATTTGGCAGTTTTTGAAACATTTCCCAATTGATATGATTTATATCTAAACCTGGAAACATACAGGATTTCAGAAATGGTCTGAATTCATCCTAACTCCAAGTATTTGTCAAGTTATGATTGCATATATTCTTTTTTTTTTTTTCAGCTGATTAATTCTGGATACTTGCTTTTCCTGCTAGGAAAGTAATTGAAACTGTTGAAATGAATGTTATAAGGGATAAACAGACTTGAGACACTTAAAAAAAAAAAGGTCCGTATCAATAGATTTTGAGACCTTACAACACAAAACCCAATAAAATTAGCACAATCATTTGCTTTTTTTGTCTCTAAGAGCCCCACAATTTGAAATACAAGAAAAAAGATGTTCAAGACAAATTGTTTCTCTTCTTAGCATAAATTCCTAAATATGAAACAATTTAAGCTTTTGAAATTTAAGAAAATCGTTAGGAAAATATTCAAAAACATATACTTTCTCCTTTTATGTTACATTGATAATTAATCACTTTGGTACCATATACCTGGCACCAAATATCAATTTCCAACATAACTTTCCTTGTATTATCAGAACATTATGATCTAGACCTCTATTCTTATGCTGTTTGGAATGCTTAATCCATTTTTGGCACTTAAGAGCCCATAAAAAAAAAGTTCAAGTTGTCAAATGCAAAATTTAGGCTACTTTCAAAAATTTTAGATCTTTACTGTGCAGACCATGGTTTCTAGTCCTAACCACTATTGTTTTAATTAGATATGTTAGTTTTGGTTCAAATAACATAATTGAATTGTAAATCATTCAATAGGCTCAATAAAAAATAAAAATACCCCCTGTTTCCGAATATAGATTATTCTACAAGCCCTTTGTTGTGTGAGTGAAAATTACCCAGTCTAATCCACATATAAAACAAATGAGCAAATACCCACAACTTTTCAGCTTTAGTATGTGTGTGGGTGCATGCACATATATATATATATATATCCAAATGAATAAGGAATGAAGAAAATTGCAACATTCAAAACATTAATTTAAAACAGTGCTTAAAATAAAAATAGAGCAATGAGGTAGCTTGTACATGTTCTAAAGTATAATTTATAATATATATATATATATATATTCAGAAATTATAACATGGATATGTTACAATATCACTACAAAGTAGCTATTTTCTTTCAACACTTCTTGTGTCTTGTCAAGTGATGTGGTTATTTTAAATTGAATGGTTTTAAAAGGTTAAAAACAAGCAAGACCCCTTTAATCAGACCTTTAAGACCCTTTATATATATATATATATATATATATATATATATATGTATATATAGCAAAATATCTTGTTACAATGATACTTCCCATCTGCAGGCTTCAAAACAGCCTTCAATTCTCATCCTATGATATTTGGCCTAAAATGGTTAAGTTTTGTTTATTAAACTCATATCATTCATCCACTGATAACCTACAAGTCAAACTGGTAAAGAGAAAGGATCATGTGTAAAAAGGGTTCACATCCTGTATGACATTGTCAATTATTTTTCTTTCTTTTACACTCAACTGACTTATTCACATTGTCAAATTGTTGCAGGATAAGAGTGATGACTGAATACATGTCAAGAGTTCAATGTTCCTCATTCACAATAGTAATGTACCGACCCATCCCCTTTACTGCTGTATACCATAACATCCTGAAAGAACAAAAACACACAGGCAACCCCTATACCACCTGTTTGGAATATAAATCCATTTTATTTGTCATGATACAAAAATAAATAAAAATGTTATGCTCATGTTCAAAGCTATTGGTAATGTTAATTCCTCATTAATGTATGATTTACTAACCAGAACTTTAGAAAAAGTCATGGAAAAAAAATAAAAAATAAAAAAATAATAACAGCTAATTTATTTCCTTAAAGAATTTAAGATCTATTTTAGATAATATCAAGAAAAAAGAATTATTCTTTGATCATGACTGAAATATTTTTGTCTTCATGGGCAAATTAGGCTTTAATTTTGTTATAATAAAATACCATATAAGAACAATTCAGTTAGTTAAGTGCCATATGTGATACATGCTTTTGGGCGATCATGTCTCAAAAGAAGATTATCCCACAGCAGGTTGCCATTGCTTTCTGCGGTAGACTGGTTGCCAATCAAGGTTATAGAACCCAATCTGTCCTATTATTTAACCCATAACTGGAGAGAAGAGATGGATTAATACCTTTCCCACAGGTATTTGTGCAGAAGTGAATGCAAGGAATTCAACTAGAATTCAAACTCAGCTCCCTGATTTTTTGTTTCGAGCCGATATCTAATTTACCGCAATAAAAACAATTGCAGAGTAAAATTTCCATTAATGTCTGAATTAGAGAGATTTGAACATTTAAAAAATGTGCAAACCCCACACATTTAACTTTCAGTATTTTTTTTTCATTGGAAGCTTCTTTTAGACTGAAACACCGATACTTAAAAAGAAATATATATATATATACACATATATATATTATGAAGATTAACGAAAATTGGTTATAAACAAGCAACAATTTGGCTTTCCCTATGTGGATAGGGGTTGCAGATTCGAATCCTGCCAAATGACACACATTTTCGTAACAAAAATTTATCATAAATAATCAGGCTGGTAGAAAGAAATATATAATACTGTTTGATTATAAAACAGAATATCTACTTAAATATGGGTATCGATCAAAAATAATGTTCAAACAAATCATTTCATATATATATTCTTGTAAATTAGACATGAGTTCAACATTTCTTTCACCTTGGTACTAATCAAATAGTATTTACTAACCAACAGGACTAAGTAATTGTTTTACTATTAATATAATCCACTACAATCAAATTCTTGATTTCTTATCCAGAATAAACTAGTATCATGCACACCATCATCACATTTTGTTTTAAGCATTCCACTCTTAGCTATTTTTCAAATATACTATCCTTATTTTGTCTTCAAGGTACTATTCAGCATTTTTTTTTTTTCATAGAGGTTGTACATCTTAAGCTGATCATAAAATGGGTGAACCTAAATATACAACATGGACATTTATTAAACTTTAAAGTACAGAATCCCAGTAGTGGGTCACCTAGTAAGTGTCAAACTCATTAAACAGCAACAGACTAGCTTGTTAACCATACATTAATAATTACCGCAAAATTACTAAATGAAAATTAGTAAGTTTATCTGAGAAACTGTGTGTTCAATCCTTACCAAGAGAGCCACTACTTCAAAGTTTTAATAGACAAAACTTGAATCCTGCTTTAGAATTAAAAGACATATTTTCCTCAGATGCTAGATAACAGTCATTTTTCAAGCCAAGGAGTCATTTTTGGAATGCAGATTTCTCAAAACCGGAAACACAACATTCCTACATTTCCCCAAACCTGGCCTTTGTAAGCTTAGCTTAGTGGTAATAGAGAAATGTTTATTCAAATATACAACTGATATAAACCAGTAACAGCCCCTACATGAGATAGCTCAAACATTCAAGACTTTCAAAATGTAATTACCATCTGAAAAGAAAAACGCTTTTATGCTATAGTTGCCTCCCTTCTAGCATTGGCATCTGTTCTTTCTCCATAAATGAAAAAAGAGAAAGGTCAGAGTTGGAAGAATTTCCTTCCAAACCTAAGTTATTGGTTTAAATAAAATTTATCAATTTCAAGATTTAAAAAAAAAGATAAATTAAAAAATACTCCAGGAAATAGCTTGCTAATGAATAAGTTTTAGGCTAGAAGCAACATAGTTAAAATAGAATCTAATTTGTAAATAGGTAGAAATAATAAAATGCTAATATCTAATGTTCACTAGGTTATTTTACTATATACTTTTTAAATTTAAAAAACAATGCGTTATACCTCAAGACATGCCCAGACAACAGCAGCAGAGAGGCACAAACCCAGATTTTATTCAACTTAATATTTAATATACATTAATGGGGATTTTATGCTATCTAAAGGATTTTCAAATGTCACTGCTCCTTTGATAGTAAGAAAACATCTCCCTTTGAAAATGGAAGCCTAAAATAGCAATGGAGAACTCTTACTAAATTTTTCTAGCCTTAAGATGAGGTTTGATGACAGAAGCCTGGAATCAGAAATGCACCCCAAAATGTGTAGTTTGGAAACAGAGGTAACCCTCAAGAACCTCATACATACAGAGGTATCTCAATTGAATCCATCAAGGTGAAAGTATTAATAAACTATGCCCACATAATTTCATGAAAGCCAACTTCTCACAATGGTTTTGTTCTGGAAAGAGATGCAATGTATACATCAAACAATCCCAAGAATGTGGTTAACTCTCTAATAAGAAACTTTATAATTGCTTTGTTGGCCATATAACAGCAACATCTGAATACATCAATAAAAATTTTCTTTTCTTATCCCTTAGAAACTACCTTCCAAGTCCCAAATTCACTGAATGTATTGATATAATATAGGAACTGTATCAATCTACATGCTTGGCAAGGATCACAACATGGAATCATTTCAAACATCAGAATTATGACAAAGAGGAAATAAGAGCCCCAATCTCTTCCTGGACTATACACTGCATGTTTAAAGACACTGGTGAGATAGGCACTGACCATTTAAGCATTATATACTGTATCATAAATGAGTCTAACAATAGAAGACAACAATCCTGCTTTCCCTCCCAAGGCTAATATACTGATGATTTGGGGTTCAGAGGGTGGTCATGCTGATGACATGGGTATTTCTAGTTGGGAAAAGAATGGTCTTGAAGGGGAAAATTAAGCTCCTCTATAAAGTGTTAAAAAAAAGAAAAAACAAAGAAAAAAAGAAGAAAAAAGAAAGGGGGTGCTAAAGATAAATCTTTCTAAAATAGAAACTATGATCTGGAATTGGAATGAAAGCAGTGATGGAACATACTCTTAATCCAGCATTAATATTCAGGATCTGGAATTAGTAAATACTAAATACTTCTGATACCTTGGCATATAAATATGTTATAACAAATTATGTATAGGAGAAAAAGAATATAAAATAGATTGTACAATAAGTAGTTTTGCCCAATGCTACCAATTGCTACAAAACCAAAACCTCAACCTGAAAACTTGAGTCATGTTCTTAAATAGCCTAGTTAGATAGAGACTTTCATATGGATGACAAGCACAGCACCAAACCTGTTCAGAAACATTTAAACTGTAAGCTGTATACAATTGCTTCCTAAAATCAATGACGAAAAAGGCTTTGAGCAAGTAAAGCCTGCGTGCCTTGGCAGAGATAATATTTCTTTGAATATTGTGATTCTATAGTGCCAGTTCACAAACAAAGAACTGTACTGAATAACAGAGACTACATCACTTGCAGAATTCCATCAGCAGCAACAACTAAAATGGATAGCACATGTAACTCAAAGCAAAAATAATGACATAAGATGTTAATGTTCCATATTACTTCAAATAAAAAGTTAGGAAGAGAAACCCAAACAATACTGGCAAGAACTAATCAAGTTGAGAAACCTGTTTTCCTAAAAAATTGTTCTAAGAGAAAGGTTTTATAAATTTCAAGGAAAAGCAGTAGTGGCTGCCTGGTCAATGTTTCCTTATAGGGAAACAGCTAGTATTACCATTCCTGTTTTAGTGCAAAGAACTAGTACTACTTGAGAGGAGGTCTTTAAGCATTATGATTATTTTCTTATGATTCCTAGTAATGAATGAGAATGTACAGCTAATATATCTGATATTGGCATTGAAAATTGAGCTTGTAAAAAAGTTAAAATTCCAAGGTAACCAGTCAGTTGGCTCACTTTCACACAAATGATCTTAGGAAAGTCTGTCTCAAGCTTGGGCTAAATGGTTGTATAGTCTGAGCTCTCTAGCCATCAGTAGTCAGTCAGTCAGTTAAGTGCCATACGTGATACACTCTTGGGCGATCATGTCTTGAAAGAGACATGACTGACTGGGCAGATGATTATCCCGCAGTAGGTTGCCATTGCTTTCTGCGGTAGACTGGTTTCCGACCAAGGCTATAGAACCCAATCTGTCCTGTTATTTAACCCATAACTGGAAGAAATAGACGGATTAATACCTTTCCCAAGGGTATTTGCGTCTAAGTGAATGCAAGGAATTCAACTGGAATTTGAACTCGGCTCTCCGATTTCTCATTCCGATTCGATATCCACTGTGCCACAACAACAAGTCTTAATAGAAGGAAAACTGAATTTCAAACCATGGAGAAGTTAACTACTCCATTTTTTTCCCTGCAAGAATGCATGGTAATTCACAGAATAAGAAAAAAATCTATAGAAAGATACAATGTCAACATCCTTAAGTGACACAATATCAAAAATAAATAAGGTATTAATTATTCATTAGGCAATAAATACCCAAGAAAAACATGAATTCATATCTTACTGTCTTATTGCTTAATACCCTTACTAAAATGTCACAATGATTAGCAGAAATAAACAAGCACTTCCCTGTTTACTTAGTGTAGACAAGTTCATTGTTTGTTGATGTTGCTTAGCTGGTGTTCAGATAAAAACCAGTGTTTCAACACACTATGGTTTATAGATGTATCATATTGAAATATAATATAAATCTAATCAGATTTTAATTTTAAATAATTACACACTTCTTGAAAACTAGATTCACATATATAGGTTTGGGTAAATTATAATCTTTCATAAAATAATGAAAATACTAAGAGAACAGGAATTAATAATGATTGACATTGATTTAAATTTTTGAAGACCAAATTTGATGGAAAGCAAAAAGCTCAAAAAGAGTTCTACAAGCAAGAAGTGCAAGAGGAGAAACTCTTAACATTGAACTTAAGTGTTAAACTTAGCCATTTCAACTGTAAAATGAGGAGACCTTGCCACCAATGTAGCAAGGTGTTTACATTCATAAAGATAGTAAAATATTAGCTAATGACTGTAATAGAAGTTCAAGATAACTTATAAAAGGTTCTATATTGGTAAGAGACCTAAAGTTTCAAAAGTTATTTTATGAAACACTAGCAGTATAGCCCAGCGTTGCTCGGGTGTAATGAAAGCTTTAAAACTAATCCAAGGTCCTGGAGCTCAGACTCTTTGGATGTTGGCACAAAAGATTAAAAAGCAATAGTTGTTTCCAGTTAAAGCAAAACCGTAGACTGAAAGAAAAATGAATGGATGTAAGTCAAATTTTGATTTCCTGGTATCGATATCAAATAAGTTTTCTTCATTTTGAAGGCTAAATAAGTCCTCTGAGTAAATGATATCATGGCTGAGACTAAGAACTACAATTATACCTACTTAGAGCCAAACCCGAAGCAAAAACTAAAATAAAAGGGCTGAAAAAATACAGACATAGAGGCAGATAAGCAAACACACAAACATCTTGCCTTTTATATATATTATCAATTTTCTGCACTATTGTAAGAACTGCAACATTGAAACTTCTGAATATCATTTCTTAAGTCTTTGTCTGTGGGTGTATCAAATTTGATTAAAATCGGACCACTCCTTCTATAACCCAATTTTTTCGATTATCAATTTTCAATATTTATCGGGGGTACCTCGACACAAAACCTAGCTAAGAACACTCGCAGATGCTTATAGTACAACTGTGTAAATTTTCAAGAAAATTGCTTCAACCGTTTCAGAGTCTATAGGTAACAGACAAACACACACTGACAAAGTTCCATTTATAAATAAGTTAGATGTGGAATATAGTCCTTTTAGCTCATTTTCTGTTTAGTTTACAAAAACTTTACTATTGTTCTACAAGGTTTATTTAATGACTAAAATTGCTTATTAGTATATTCTCATATGATGCATTATATCAAGTTGTCTCAAAAGTTTAAAATGTTTGCTTGCTAAATTTATATAAATACTCTACATCTGATTTTGAGTATCTAACTTCCAAGTTGGTCTGACATATATGAGATATTGAAATAAATTTATCCCCAAAATGTGTAAACTTAAAAATGTAAAAAGATTACACTTGTTTTTCCAATAGATGGGACAGTTAGAATAAAAGTAGTGGCTATATTTTTTTAATTTTTATAATTCTCATTGAAATGCTGTCTTAGAATGCTCACATCATATATTAATGAGTAGGAAGAAATTTTCTGAAAATTTAATAAAAAGGGGTGGTTGGAATAAAAATCTCCCAGGTAGATTTTTCTCTCAAAAGGAAAAAAAAATTCCTGGCCAATCTATTTGAAACTCAAAGTAGATGATTTTCAACACAGAATTAACACAGAATTGGAAATTTTTCCAGAATTAACACAGAATTGGAAATTTTCCCAAGATAACTATCAAAATGCTAATTATAGAGTACTATCCTTTATTAATTATTAACCTATAAGAAACAAATATATTTTTGTTCTCTATCTTACTTCAAAGGTAATCCCAACAAATCAGTTTAATTTATTTTACTCAAGAGTAGTATAGAAAGAAAGAAAGAAAGAAAGAAAGAAAGAAAGAACTGTTCCACCATTTTTCACATGCTGGAAATTTTATTTACAATCCTGGTACATTAAACTATCATAGGTTACCATATTCTCATAGACAGAAAACCAATAGAAGCCCTTTTACAATTTCCCAGTTGGATAAAATAAAAAGTTAAAGTAAACACTTCTATTGTTTTACGTTTTTCATCAAGTGACACTAGACCCTAAAAATGACATTTTTGTAGTTGTGACATGCACCACATCAAGGTACGAATCTAACATTGTTTATGAAAACTATATCCCTTTCTCATCGTAACAGACAAGCAAGCTGATCCTGGTGACAATGCTTTATTCTCTTATCCCAATTCATTGTTTTTTTTTTTGTTTTTTAATATAAATATTACTCTTAACTAAGGGATTAAACAAGTGCATCTTCAACTGTCAAGAGACAAAAACAAGTATGCACCCTTCCCCCCACTTCAAAAATTCACTTATATATTTACAAGGTTCGTTTTTATTTCTTATCATAAACATAAATAGAAAGTGCTATCATTCAACAGTCTAAATATTTTTTCTTTAAGAAACCCAAATAATTCTATTGTAGGAATTTTAAAAATTAGAATTAATACTGATGAAATCCTGCATTGTGTTCTCTAAGTACAATGGACATTTGCTGACAAAAATCAAACTGAATACAAAACAGAAAAAATCCATAATTTAACAAACAAGTATGAAGATTGTCAAATTATCTAATACAGTGTAACCCTGATATAAGAGTGTTGTCGGGTCGTTCTCTTATATCAGGGTTTGGTATATTTTATATACATTACCACAGGCTCTAATTTGGGACCAGAGAAAATATCTCCTATATCCAAGTTTCTCTTATATCCGGGTCTCTTATATCTGGGCTATACTTCGATAATTATCACACTCAGTAACCCGCTGTGCCTTAGTGGCTTTATTGTTATGCTTTGAGTGAAATACTAACACACACACACACACACACACAAGCATCTCATAAAATCCATATATACAAAAAGATTAATTATTTTAATAAATTTCCAAAGAATCACCTATGTTAAACTATCAGCATTGTCAAAATTAAAATTACATATGGATCATGATACTCTATCTATAATGAGCAGCATCGAGGCACTGCTAAATTTTAAAATTGTTAGTATGATTTTGCATGTGCTGTTCAAACAGAACATAGGAATAATGGATATGTCACTTGCCCACTCACCTCTAGGTAGGATGTACAGATGAGAGCAGAGTTTACTCAATTTTATATACATATTTGCTTTAGTCCAACAGAGGTTAGAAACATTGAAGCATACAGGAAAGTAATTTGTTCATTATATATTAGCAACACTGACATAAACCAAACATGTATTTGCATCTAATTAACCCCCATACTAGTCATCTTGAATTTTCAAATCTAAATAGTTCACTGGTACCTGCCTTGTGTGACAAATTCGCTATACCACATGCTACATATACTCAGGAAAGTTGTGGGAGAGAGAAAATGCAACAAGATGCCAACTAAGAATTATGAGTACTTTAAAAATCTGGGGGTAACAAAACATTCCATGTGACTAATGATGAGTTAAACAAGTTTTTAAGCAATGTTCAAATGGGCATCAAAATCTTTTTTCACTATCAATACAAATCTCAACCTGCCCATTTTTAAGTAGATGTTGAAAGGTATCAGTACAATCAAAAATTTTTAGAACCACCACTGCCATGTGTGCGCCCATCAAACAAATATGTGCCATGTATATTTGTACAATTATCTTTTTATCTATTAGACTCTTTGCTTTGTTATAGTGTCTTATTCATAACAATGACAAGCTGAACATCCTTACAACACAAGCTTTTTAAATATTCCATATACTAATGTTCACTCAATCCACTGAAGATAGGGAGTTAATGTATAGTGTTGTATGAGCATAAGAGAAGGTAAGAATTGCTGTTTATAAGGTTATGTAGGAAAGATAATGGTTAACCCTAGATCTGAAGCGATTAAAGTGATCAGGAAAAACTTCCGGCAGAAGTCTGTTCCACAAAGCAGTTCTTGGGAAGTAGCTTTTTAAGAAGTTAAAGAAAAGAGAATGATTCATCCTTGTGCATGCAGCAAGATCTAACTGCAAAGTCAGGACTGTAGGATACAAATATTATATAAAGAACATCACACTTATTCAAAGAGAAAATAACTAACTTACAAAAATATTTGAAATTGACATTATTAAATCTTGCCAAAATGTACATATGAACCACAAATGTTTTTTTTTCTTTTCAAATATCTCCTTTCCCAAGCAAACACACATGACCATAAAATATTTTTTTAAATTGTTAAATCTTTTTTAAAATAAATAAAAAACTTCTCAAACTAAAATAAAAATTCTTAAAAATTCAACATTTATTCACTGTCATTTCTTAAGCATTAAATTACATCACTTAGCATCTCCCATAGTTTATCTTAACTTTCACAGTTAGCCTGAAGAATATTTATAAGCATTTTTAAGTTAAATTTTTTTAAAGAAATCTAGCATTTTTACTTCTGTATATAAATTATCATTGCAAATTAAAATCCTTACATTTGCCTTGATAAAGTTCATTAGAGAATGACATTCACTGGTAAAAAAGTTTTCCTTTTGTCTTTCTTTCATATTTATAATACAACTCCACAAAATAACCCACTTCCTTGAATGACACTTGGGCCTTGTATTGAGTGAACATTAATATTTCTTTTAAATCACATAAAAAGGTGGGGTAATGGTTAGTGGCTTAGAACAAGAAATTGACAAACCAAGTTTGAATTTCACTTATATTCATTGCATTCACTTCATACACATACCCTTAGAAAAAAAGGCAGGAATTCATCTCTTTTCCTCAGCTTTGAGTTAAATAATGGGGTAATGTTGGCAATCAGTTCAAGAGAACAACAACCCAGAATTCAAAACATAAAGAAGGTTGTTTGGAGGCTTCATAGCAGGCTGTGCACAAGCTCTGTTATCAGTTCTGTAAAATTGTTAAGATTAGATAAATTGATTTGGATAGATGTTAAGGAGTTGTTTTTACTACTTACAAACTCCTTAATATCTACTATCCAAAACATTTATCTAATCTTAACATCAAAATTCAAAACTACTATGAATATGATCAGAACCAAATAAACCCATAATAATAATTCCAAAGCATATATATATATAAAATAGACTGTCACAATTTTTCTAACTCAAGAAAACACTAGAATGCTCAAGAATTAACAACAGTGGTATATGTCTACAAAACTAGAAGTTGAAATGGCTACAGTAGGAAGAAAAGAGAAAAGAGATAGAAAAGATTAAGGAAGTAGTGTAGTAAAAATAAAAGACAAAAAGGACAAATAACCACAATATTCTACATATATGCACAGATGAGCACATGCAAGCAAAAAAGTGCATACAAAAAAGAAAAATCAAAGAATATAAACAGTCAATTGCCAATATCTCCTGATGAATAGACTGAGTGATTCTCAGAGGATATATCTACTCTGGAACCAGGATGCTGAAGACAACATCAGTCAGCAAACCACACACACACACACACACACACACATATTTATGGCATGGATAAATTAATATTAATTTGAAATTCTAATGGATGGAGTAAGAGCAGTTTTATATTGTCATTAATAGACCAACTTTCTCAGAATTACTATATTAAAATATCTTTAAAAAATGCATTTAAAGACTCACATGTAAAAAATATAGTAATATTGTCACAAAAAAAAAAGAATGATTTTGTGTTATTTTTAATGGCATAGATAAACTATTTTTATAGAAATCTGTTGATAAATCTAAACACTTTGGCTCTTTCATTATCAAAAATAATGAATATATTAGTTGGCTTCAGTTTGTACTTGTCAGATAAGAATATAAAATCTTTTATAAATAAAAAATTTTAAAATCTCTAGTTTGCCAGTTTATTGAAAAAGAGATGGATTGCATTAGTTAACGGTTTTGACAATGTTCATGCCATTTACCTTCATATGTACATATAGATACAACATATTGATTCAATGCCTCTCTTTGCTCCACACAAAATTGCAAGGCCATTTGAAAAATTATGAAATTCAATTTATATGGCAAACATGGTGGTCTTTGCTCTCATATTTTTAGCTCATACTTAACCCTTGCAACAGTTTCTGAAAATGATAATGTGATACAGTTAGGTAGATTGGACTTTTAAAAATAAGACGAGAAAGTTGCATCTGGATGTAAGCTGTGATATGTATAAAATTGTTTTGTCAGCTGTTAAAGGTATGAAAATGGTTAGGAAGTAAAAGATGAATTCTCTATAGGCAAGAAGTAATCTAGCATTAAGGGGAAAGTAGGAAGGATCATTAAAAATGCTAAGCATTCTTGCGATGAAAGAATGCTATTGAATTATAATTTACTTAGTAAATTTGGTAAGATCATTAATCTGCAAAAGTTTTAAAAATAAATGCCCTGGAAAATAGATGTGTATGTATACAAAATACTCAAATTTCAAATATATAAATTACTACAGCAGTTGATTGATAAGCAACCCCTAAAAGACAAGCTTTAGTGTAGACCATGGATTTTTTAATGCTAATTCCCCCCAAATAACTGTAAATAATAATTCACCCAAAAAATTATAAATTTGAAATCAAACTGTTTTTTTTATTAAAGTTTTAACACTCATTTCAGATTATAAATTTTAAAATCAAAATTTGTTTCGCCTGCATTGCAACAACTCCAGCTCTCAGAATTAAAAATTACCAAAAATCAGGAAGTTATTTTATTTACATTTCATAAGTGTAGAGGACATTTTAGGTACTTACAAGGAATTCTTTTAAAAAAATCTGTTTTTAGCTTGTTTATCAAGTTGAGAATGAAAATAGACCCTTACACTTTGAAATAGCATGCCCGAGTCACCCACATTTGGGATGATTATAAAAGTCAACCAAATCAGAGTGTAATGGAAGAGTCTTACTCTGGAAGAATTTGGTGTGAATTCAAATTGTTCTTATTCTAGGGGGAATTAACAAAAAAGATTCTAGACAATTTAATTTAATAGAAATTTAAATTAAATTATTTGTTCTTCAAAGTTACAATTTTATTTTATTTTATCACTTTTGTACAAAACATTTTTCCAAACTTTCTATCTCATTTTTTATTCTTTCCTTGAGGTTCCTTGGTACAACAATTTTAACATGCAATGAAAAATTATTTCATTGCTCCTTTCAATTTAGAGATACACCGTATGGTACCATATTGTACTTATATGAAGGATGTATAGCAACCAATAATTCTCAGACTTTTCACTGTTGATACACTTTGTGCAGATGACTCTAAATGCATTATTCAAGTGTGTACAAGTTTAATTAAAATCATTTTAATGTTGATACATGCATAACATCCTACTGTAAAAAAGAGTTTTCTACCTGATACCTAACTTGAATTTGTCATTTTTATTAAAGTAAACTATTATTTAATTTATGGTATAATGGTACAATGTACTATTATGCATCAGTGAATATATGCAAAAGCAAGTTTCTAATCATCAAAACAGATGGAAAGAGTCCTTATTTATCAATTAACCCTCATATGTCAACTGCAGTATGTCATATATAAGGAGACTAGCAGTATAGCCCGGTGTAATGAAAGCTTTAAAACTAATCCATGGTCCTACTTGGACGTTGGCACAAAAGACTAAAAAGCAATAGTTGTTTCCAGTTAAAGCGAAACTGTAGACTGAAAGAAAAATTAATCGATGTAAGACAAATTTTGATTTCCTTCATTTTGAACTGAATTTTGAAGGCTAAATAAGTCCTCTGAGTAAATGATATCATGGCTGAGACTAAGAACTACAATTATACCTACTTAGAGCCAAACCCGAAGCAAAAACTAAAATAAAAGGGCTGAAAAAATACAGACATTGAAACTTCTGAATATCATTTCTTAAGTCTTTGTCTGTGAGTGTATCAAATTTGATTAAAATCGGACCACTCCTTCTATAACCCGATTTTTTCAATTATCGATTTTTGATATTTATCGGGGGTACCTTGATACAAAACCTAGCTAAGAACACTCGCAGATGCTTATAATACAACTGTGTAAATTTTCAAGAAAACCGGTTCAGCCGTTTCGGAGTCTATAGGTAACGGATACACACACACACAGACACACACACACAGACAAAGTTCCATTTATAAATAAGTTTAGATCAGTTTTTCTTTCTACACCTACCCCACCCCACACACTGCAAAGATCATGTACCATATGTATAATTTGGAAACAAGTTATTTACACAACCTAGATTTCAACTTTTCAGTATCTTCAGGTGACTTATAACAACTACTATAAATCACCTGAAGATACTGAAAAGTTGAAACTTAAGTTGTGGAAATAAATCATTTCCAAATGAAAATTATTAAAAAGTTCTACAATACAAATGTATTGAACCCTTTTTAAAAACAACTGAATACTGGCCTAATTTAATTATGACCCAAAACTATATATATATATATATATATATATATATATATATATATATATATATATAGTCATCCACAGACAGATCTGTTTTGCTGTATCACAGCTCATCATTACGGTTAGACTCCGATTGCTTTTAACCCAGGATTGAAACCCGACCAAATTGGCATCAGTCGGCGATTCTACCTCTGGGCTATGGGTGTTCAGTAGAAGAAGGCAGACTTTTTTAGTGCGTTATATTGTCATTATACCCACCCAATAGCCAGAGTGCTCTAATCCATTACTGAATGAGTGATGTGTGTGTGTATATATATATATATAGTGGTGGCATCTACCAGTTTGCACAAATCACTTCTTAAAATTGTAAAACTTTAGTGAATCAGTTGTTATCATCCCAAAATAACCTTATGCAATAATAGCAGATATATAATAATTAAAACTATAATTAATGCCATTGCCAGACATTGAGTCTTTAAGCAGCCACCTTCTATGTTGAGTCTGAGGTCCTGTGGTAGGATGAATGAAGGCATACCATCACCATCACTAGTGAGAACTCCAAACACTTTTGTAATCACTATTAGACTTGTCCAACTCTTTCTGAATCCTCTGCACTGTCCTCAATTTGACACCCAAACACATGTTCATATTGGAACTTCCAGTGTAAATGTCAATTAGTACAACATGTGATTTCCAAATTTTTAGCAAAGGGAATTGCATTATGGTGCTCTTTTTCTCACAGATGGTGCCCAACTGACCCACTATACAGTTGACAAAATCAAAAAGGGTATACACAAAATATACAATGGTGGCAATTTACTCTGTATAATGTTATTTAATGAATAACAATTCCAGAAGTATAAAACATTTATGAACACAAATGCTTAAAAATTAACAAAGTTATAAAACAAATATTAATTGTAATATCAAGTTATCAGAATTATAGCTTTCTTTTACTATGTCTTTAACCAGAAAAAAAAATTCTACATAATTCTGAATCCCAATGTAGCTTCACTATCTGGGAGGTATACTTTGGTTTAATTATTAGTAAAATCAAAATCAAAAGCCAGGACTTGTTATTTAGAGTAGAGAGTTGGTTTTGGTTGTTATATTATCAACATTTTGTGGTGCAGTGGATATCGGCTAGGAATGAGAAATTGGGGAGCCGAGTTCAAATTCCAGTTGAATTCATTGCATTCACTTACGCGCAAATACCCTTGGGAAAGGTATTAATCCGTCTCTTCCTTCCAGTTATGGGTTAAATGACAGGACAGATTGGGTTCTATAGCCTTGGCTGGCAACCAGTATACCGCAGAAAGCAATGGCAACCTACTGCGGGATAATCTTCTGCCCAGTCAGTCATGTCTCTTTTGAGACATGATCGCCCAAGTGTGTTTCACGTATGGCACTTAACTGACTGACTGACCCTATAAATATCAAAGCATATAATAATTCCTCACCTCAAAATTTTCAGCAGAAAGACTAAGATTTATCAGTCTGATAAGGCACTTACAATAATTCTTTCTGTATTATCAGATTCTAAATTTGGTAAAATAATGAATTGTTCAGGCTTTGTCATTTGAACAGCTTAATTGAAAACTTTAGTCAATATATTTTAAACAAAGTTCTGATCACAATAATTCAATTTTGAATAACAAATTTATCTCCCTTGACAGAGCTTGCTTGACACAAATCCAAATCTTATCAAAACATTAATTATATATAATGGTTCAACTTATCTAATAAATCTTAAATATATAATAGGCAAAACTAAATTTAATTTGGAACAATGAAACCAGTGCTTCTAGCAAATTTATCCAATATCTAATCTTATTGCTAAAATTTAACCATAAATTACACAGATATTTACATAGTCAATGTATAACACTAATGCAAATGATGTTTGAAAAAATTAAAAAACTCTAAGCTAAATCAATTACTGTAGAAAGTAACTTCACTGATACTCAAATCTGAGTTTTCTTACTATTTCATATTAGTAGGATAAAAGAGAATTTAGAAGATAAATTATTTATATATCATAGACTACAAGTAGGAACAAAAAGAACTGGACCAAATAACAGAAACCACATCACTTGAAGACTTTCAAAAAAGCAACAACTAAAACAGATAGCACATGTAACTTATTGAAAATAATGACATAATCAAAATGTTGAACAAAAGATTAAGAAAGAAATCCCATCAATGCTGAAAAGAACAGCAACAGCTAATGGACTTGAGAAACATATTTAGCTGAAAATTGTTTTAAGAGAAACATTATAAATATCAGCCAAAAGTAGCACTGGCTCTCAGTCAACACATAATGAAATAAGATTATTGGAAAGGGATAATACATTTTGATCCAAGCCCATTGACCAAGGAGTGAGGAAAAGCTTAACAAGTAGCACTGGCTTCTCAGTCAACACATAATGAAATAAGATTATTGGAAAGGGATAATACATTTTGATCCAAGCCCATTGACCAAGGAGTGAGGAAAAGCTTAACAAGTAGCACTGGCTTCTCAGTCAACACATAATGAAATAAGATTATTGGGAAGAGATAATACATTTTGATCCAAGCCCATTGACCAAGGAGTGAGGAAAAGCTTAACAAGTAGCACTGGCTTCTCAGTCAACACATAATGAAATAAGATTATTGGAAAGGGATAATACATTTTGATCCAAGCCCATTGACCAAGGAGTGAGGAAAGGCTTAACAAGTAGCACTGGCTTCTCAGTCAACACATAATGAAATAAGATTATTGGAAAGGGATAATACATTTTGATCTAAGCCCATTGACCAAGGAGTAAGGAAAAGCTTAACAAGTAGCACTGGCTTCTCAGTCAACACATAATGAAATAAGATTATTGGAAAGGGATAATACATTTTGATCCAAGCCCATTGACCAAGGAGTGAGGAAAAGCTTAACAAGTAGCACTGGCTTCTCAGTCAACACATAATGAAATAAGATTATTGGGAAGAGATAATACATTTTGATCCAAGCCCATTGACCAAGGAGTGAGGAAAAGCTTAACAAGTAGCACTGGCTTCTCAGTCAACACATAATGAAATAAGATTATTGGAAAGGGATAATACATTTTGATCCAAGCCCATTGACCAAGGTAGTGAGGAAAAGCTTAACAAGTAGCACTGGCTTCTCAGTCAACACATAATGAAATAAGATTATTGGAAAGGGATAATACATTTTGATCCAAGCCCATTGACCAAGGAGTGAGGAAAAGCTTAACAAGTAGCACTGGCTTCTCAGTCAACACATAATGAAATAAGATTATTGGAAAGGGATAATACATTTTGATCCAAGCCCATTGACCAAGGAGTAAGGAAAAGCTTAACAAGTAGCACTGGCTTCTCAGTCAACACATAATGAAATAAGATTATTGGAAAGGGATAATACATTTTGATCCAAGCCCATTGACCAAGGAGTGAGGAAAAGCTTAACAAGTAGCACTGGCTTCTCAGTCAACACATAATGAAATAAGATTATTGGAAAGGGATAATACATTTTGATCCAAGCCCATTGACCAAGGAGTGAGGAAAAGCTTAACAAGTAGCACTGGCTTCTCAGTCAACACATAATGAAATAAGATTATTGGAAAGGGATAATACATTTTGATCCAAGCCCATTGACCAAGGAGTAAGGAAAAGCTTAACAAGTAGCACTGGCTTCTCAGTCAACACATAATGAAATAAGATTATTGGGAAGAGATAATACATTTTGATCCAAGCCCATTGACCAAGGAGTAAGGAAAAGCTTAACAAGTAGCACTGGCTTCTCAGTCAACACATAATGAAATAAGATTATTGGAAAGGGATAATACATTTTGATCCAAGCCCATTGACCAAGGAGTAAGGAAAAGCTTAACAAGTAGCACTGGCTGTTCAGTCAATGAATATTGAATGTTTCCACATAAGAAAACAGCTAATTTTATCATTAGTTGTAGAAGGAAGTAGTTTTATTTTGGAGGTTGTTTTTTAATACCACATCTCTTCAGGACATGGCTTTCCATAGCTTCCTTTTCTTTAACATCCAAATTTTCATGACTTCTTGGGAAAGATAAGTGAAATGTTTTCCCTATTAACTCATCCAGTTTATAATTCAAAGTTATCTTAAAAATTGTTGTCCTATCAAAAATTATAGATGTTAATGACCTAACTATTTTACTTATGATTAAAAGAAAAAAAGATGTATTTATGAGACACCTACAGTGGTATTAATGTAAAATGAATACAACAATTTCAGCAAGAATTTTAACTTCATAACAATTCCATTTCCTTATAACCAAGTTTATGCAACTAGCAATATTGAACCTTTCTTATAGATCAGAAAAGAGTATTTTTCTTTTTAATTAGTGAAAACAATAAAGTGGGGGAAAAAGTAAAATATACACAAAGACTTACAAAATAGAACTTAAACAAATATACTTTTAATGTTGTAGCAAAATTATCAAATGTATGAAGCATAAGAATTTATTAAGAAAGAGTTTCATTCATGAATCATTAGATGAGAATATCACAAAAAAAAAGGTTCAATATCATTTGCTCTATAATTTCTAGAATTTAAATACTTATCTAAAAGAGATAAATCAATCTATTGAACAGGTGAAGAGGCTCATCCCTTGTTTCCTGTTTAGGATGCGGTTTCCGGTTTTCTCTTTTCAAATCTTTTCACTCTCTTTTATTTTTTTTCAATTGGAGTAGATAGACTAAACTATCGCCCAGTTCACACTCCACCCAACGTCTATTGAACAGGTGAAGAAGCCCATTCCTTGTTCCCTGTTTAGGATGTAGTTTCCGGTTTTGTCTTTTCCATTCTTTTTACTTTTACGTAGCCCTCTGCGCATCAGTGGCATTATCGCCTTGCTTAGGGTGATATGATTAAAAAAAAAAAGAAAAAAAAATATAACAGCTATAATAAACATTGGAAACAAATGTCTCTTTTTGGAAGTTAGATATAAGATTCAACATTATTATATTTCTATTAATACTTTAGTATTTATTTTGTGATTTCCAAATCAAGAGTTTCAACAATGTTCTTAACATATTTCCTCTCCTAAACAACATAAAAAAGGGATGTAGCTACATATAGAGAATTGAATAATTCAAATGAGTTCATAAACAGTATTTTTAAATTTTAAAAAATAAATTTAAAAAAAATCAAAAAAAAAAAAAAATCAAGATATTTGGTAATATGGAATAAGAAAATGATAAAATAAATTACAAATTAAATCAAGAATCATTTGAGTACATTTAATGGCTAATCAAGTGTTTGCTGTTTATAAAGTATACATATAATTTAATAATACTCATAAAAAAATATCCATTTTCAATTTTTCTTAATGCTATATGAAACAATTATGGTTGTCCACAACTTTTTTTTATATTTATAACTTGCCATAACATGAAAAGAGAATGGTTTCCCTTGCCTTTTCCATAATTTTGAGTTCAGTGTAGAAATCAGGGACCCAAGTTCAAATTCCAGCTGAATTCATTGCATTCACTTACGTGCAAATACCCTTGGGAAATATATTAATCCATCTATTCCTTCCAGTTATGGGTTAAATAACAAGACAGATTGGGTTCTATAGCCTTGGCTGGCAACCAGTCTACTGCAGAAAGCAATGGCAACCTACTGCGGGATAATCTTCTGCCCAGTCAGTCATGTCTCTTTCGAGACATGATCACCCAAGCGTGTAACACGTATGGCACTTAACTGACTAACTGTAGTCCTTCTAACCTATAGCTGGTAGAGAGTTGGGTTTGAGTTTTGTTTAACTCAATATCAACCTCTGTGGGTTATTTAATGCAAAATGATGGGGTTTTAAGGTGTTTTGTCTAATGTTCTGTTATAGTGAGAATTAGTAAAATTTTGATGAAAAAGTTGTTTTATTTTTTATTTTAGAAAACTGAAGATGTCTTGTATTCAAAAATGTGCTGGTTATAATTTTTTCCTTAAAAAAAAAAAAAAGATCTTTTTATAAAAGTCTACTTTCATAGTCTTTTGACCCTAGTTTGGGGGTTAACTATTTGCCCATAGCTGGGACCCTAACAGGTGCTACTACTCCAGGTCAAAGAGGACTGAGGAACAACAGCAATTTAAAGGTGGTTCCATGCTCCTCACAACCCCCTAATCAGAGGTCTTGCTGCAGGATGCAGTTTACTGTCATACCCAGAACCAGCTGGTAGAAAGAGGTGGATTAATACCTTCCCATAAATTAAAAGTGAATGCAATGGATGAGGCCAGAGTTTGAACTTAGCTTGCTGAATCCACTTTTTGTTTTAATAACTGTTATGCTACCTAGACATCTATTCAATGGATACAACTTGCATATTTCTAATGCCAAGCCTTTTTCCATTAAAATTCTTATATTAAAACTAAAAGAAAAAAATGTAAAGAAAGAATCTTTTTAATGGAAATTTTAGTTAACAGTGAAATTTAATAATTTCATAATTTTGATAAAGTATTTTTGATATGTTAGTAACAGATCTTACAATAAATATTCACAATTGGTCAACTGCAAATTTCAACATCAGCTATTAGTGAGACTAACAGAAAAGAGGTAAGATCTCAGCTATAAGTAACTATTTTCTTATGAAAGTTCATCAGCATAGGATTTCTAGTCAGTAGTGTCATTGCAGACAATGTAGAAAGTTTTAGCACTATACCAGAGACTGATTGTTGATATGCCTTATTTTGTTTTTCTTTTATCTTTACAGATTATCAACCCTTTGTGGGTTATTTAAAACCAAAACATTTAATATTAGAGGAGATTGCTAACAGTATCTGATCTTCCTAACTAAGTACTAACCAAGCTAAGCATTGCTTAACTTTGGTGCTCAAACAAGAACCAAGTTTTTCAGCATGATTTGACCATAAACTATATCAGACAGAATAGCTTGGATAGAAATAAAATTATACAAAAGATTCAAGGAAAAAATATTTTGACAATCAACATCAAGTCTGACAGACAATAGGGAGAATCTAGTGTAGAAAAATTTGGAATAAGGAAGAGAAACAAGAAAAAAACTCTTTTTCTTATCAGAAAGACATGAATGGTGATAATAAGAAATAAAACTGACTTCATAATTGCTAAGAGTTTATACAAAATGAATATAAGAAGAAATTGACTGCAGAATCAAATTTGACTTTGAAATTTATGAAACAATGCTTATCAGAAAAAATAAATGCAATAAGTTTAGAAAAACAAAATCTTTGAAAACACATATCAAGTTTTGTGAAATAATGAAAATAACAGAAAATATTAAATAGAAAATGAAACATTCTAATTAAGGATGCAACACCAACATAAATAGCAATTGCTTGCATCAAAAGGAATATAAAAAAGTTAGTCAATCTGAACACAATATATTAACTGAGGGGGTACTAAACAAAATAGTAAGTTTAAAAAAAGGAAAATTTATTCCAACAGATACTAGTTTTTCATTTTACAGCATATCAATCTCAATGGGTTATTTAATACTGACAAGATTTTTAGATTTGTTTGTTTAACAGCATACCAACTACTTTAGAGTAATTTAATGGCACAATTTAATTTTGATGGCAGCATTAGTAATTTGCCCATAGCTGGAACCCTAACAGGTGCTACCACTCCACAGATATTAATGATGTTCCAAAGATAACAATAGATTAAGTAAGGTTTGTTTCAAAAAGTGAAATGTGGTGAAGCAGCAAGCAAAGAAGGTATATTGATAGAACTTTTTAAATGTACAAGAGAATAATTCCATAATTATTCAATACCTCCTCCTCATCCACTACCACAGAAAGGCCTCGCCTCATCAGAATTTTAGAAGGAAAAAGAGACAGAGGAAGGCAGCGGATAACATATTTGCAGGGCCTGATCAGGTGGATGACGGAACGGGGGTGCGAGGTGTAACAGGAGCGAACATACTAAGAGCCACAAGGGAGAGGGAGACGTGGAGAACTATGATCGCCTATGTCCTGAAGGGACAGGGTACATAGAAGAATACAGAAGAGCCTTTAAAATTTTTAGTCTAAAAATAGTAATTCTAATTAAAAAAAAAAACAACAATAAATAAAAACCATGACATCACATTACTTCCAAATATATACAAGTTATTCTTAAAAGTACTTGAGTACTATCAATGATGTGTATCTAAATAGATTCCAATGAGTTAATCCTATAAACCTTAAAGAATCCTTTATCACAGCTCATAAAATGCCATTACAAAAATCAATGCTTTATCAAAAAATAAAAACCATATCATTTTCAAAATTTCAACAACAAAAACAGGTAGTACATGTAACAAGGTGAGAAAACAAAGATTAACTTTCCACAAAAAAGGTTCGGAAGGAAATTTATGAATACTAAAAATAGTTACAATAAACTCGAGAAGTCTTACTGACAAACTGTTTAGAATTATATGAATTGCAAGCAACGCTAACACAAACTGTTCAATTATGAATATTTCCCATATGGAAATGGATAATTTTAACATTATCCTGCATAAGACCATTACCACTATCCTTTATACAAAGATTACCTTGCATATATGCATTGTGGTGCATTGGATATCGGCTCAGAACGAGAAATCAGGGAGCCAAGTTCAAATTCCAGCTGAATTCATTGCATTCAATTACGTGCAAATACCCTTGGGAGAGGTATTAATCCGTCTCTTCCTTCCAGTTATGGGTTAAATAACAGGACGGATTGGGTTCTATAGCTTTGTTCAGCAACAAGTCTACCACAGAAAGCAATGGCAACCTACTGCAGGATAATCTGCTGCCCAGTCAGTCATGTCTCTTTCGAGACATGATCACCCAAGCGTGTATCATGTATGGCATTTAACTGACTGACTGACTGACCTTGCATAAGACTAAGATCATTACTATGCATAAAACTATTACCATGCACAAGATAATTACCATTACACTTCAGGAGACCATTACCATTCAGTCAGTCAGTTAAGTGCCATACATGATACACACTTGGGCGATCATGTCTCGAAAGATACATGACTGACTGGGCAGAAGATTATCCCGCAGTAGGTTGCCATTGCTTTCTGCAGTAAACTGGTTGCCGACCAAGGCTATAGAACCAAATCTGTCCTGTTATTTAACCCATAACTGGAGGGAAGAGTCGGATTAATACCTTTCCCAAGGGTATTTGTGTGTAAGTGAATGCGATGAATTCAAATGGAATTTGAACTCGGCTACCCAATTTCTCGTTCCGAGCCGATATCCAATGCACCACAATGCACATACTCTGCATAAAACCAGTATAGTTAAAACAATTGATAACATAAAATGATCATGAAAATAGAATAAAATAGTGTATAATAATAGGGTATTAAGCATTTAAGGTAATGAAAAACACTTTGCCAATATGTTTAAAAAAATAACATTTACAATATTGCCAGCTATGAGAGATGAGCACAAGACATTGAAAATATAACTGCTTGAAAAATCAACACATGCAAACATCAATGAAAAGAGACGTGTCATTTATAAGATAAGAATGGTCAATATGGACCAGAAGAGACCAAGAGCGATCAGTGACTGAACAACTAAAATAGCAAAAGAGCAAGACATAGTAAGAAGAAACAACAGATGGAGTAAAAAACTTGTTTAGTGTCTAATCTAAAGCAAAAGTAGTAAGAAAAACACCAGACAGATGAAAAAGTGATTTCTTGATAAGACATGGTGGAGCAAAGTTCAGACATGGTCACTGTGGAAGGATTTGAGAAACTAACAATGGCTTATATTGAAATCTTATCTAGGCAATTAATCATACTTAACATGTTCTGCAATATAAAAAAGATGCACTTTTCCCAAAAAGTTAAGTGTTTCATACTGTAATGGTTAGTCTCATGACAGACACTGATTTCTTCAAGACTCCAGAGGGATTTTTATATATAAGGTTCACCCAACACTCAAGAGCCATTCAAGGTAGAGAGGGGCTAAATAAGATTATTGTAAAGTGAGAAAGTAAGAGAGAAAGTAAGTATATCCTGAGGATATGTAGGCTAGATAATGGTTAACACTAGACCAGTGGTTGCCAACCATTTTTTTCAGTCATGCCCTACCTTAGCATCTCAAAAATCCTGAGTTCCCCCCATGATGCATAATCCTTATTCAAAAAGGGAATTCCTATTCATGTGGACAAAGCCTAAAAGGCTTGATCTAAACAAGCTTCCAAAAACACAACATCCATAACAGAAAAATAAATTTAATAAAAGGACAGTTGAAGTATTAAGGAAGAAATTGTGTGCGTGTGTTGGTGGGGGTGGGGGGGTGCAGTAGATATCAGCCCAGAACAAGGAATCAGAGAGCCGAGTTCAAATTACAGCTAAATTTGTTGCATTCATATACACGTAAATACTCTTGGGAAAAGTATGGATCCATCATTTCTTCCTCCAGCTATGGGTTAATAATAGGACAGATTGAGTTCTATAGGCTTAGTTGGCAATCAGTCTACCACAGAAAGTAATGGTAACCTACTGCAGAAAAATCTTCTGCCCAGTTAGTCATGTCTTTTTTGAGAAATGATTGCTAACGCATGTATCACATATGGCACTTGACTGATTATATACACACACACACACATATATATATATATATATATATAGTATATGCATAATTTACATATGTACATACATGCACACACAAATATTTTTATGTATGCATACTATAAAGGCACCATATGTACTAACACGCACACATTCATACTCACTAAAAAAAAAAAAAAAAAAAAAAAAAGTTCACTGTTATTAACTCATTCTTGAATTGTCTCCTCAAAAAATCAAATTGTACCCCACATTAGAGAATCCCTGCTCTAGACTTTAAGATCATAGTGGTTGGACAAGCATTAACTCAAGAGTGATCAAAGTAACAGCTCTGGTTGGGAAGAACCTGTAAGAGTGGAACTCCCTCCTCACCAATGAAATGAGGATAATTCAATCCTGTTTATGTGGCATGGAAGATCCTAACTGATATGGTTGAACATAGACTGAACATTTACCATGAAAATAGTAACAGAAATGAGGGTAATAACATTACATTTTGTAAATAAATCATAAAAATAATATAGAAAACTATCACATATAAAAGTGTGAGTTTTTCCAGATATTCCTTGTCAGATTAGGCCAGTGTCACTTGGCAGAAAAGGCCTATTTTTCAAGTGCTGCATTTAAACTAGGAGTTCATTTTACAAGAAAAGTTCAGGTTTATTTGTATACCTCAAACAGTCAGTTAAGGGCAATATGTGATACATGCTTGGATGATCATGTCTCTTTCAATCCATGATTGACTAAGCATAAGATTTTCCTACAGTAGGTTGCCAACCAAGGCTATAGAACTCATAACTGGAGGAAGAAGAGATGGATTACTACATTGGTGGTCCTTCATTTTTAGAAGATTGTTTGTAATTTGAATATGATCTATGCAGAGTTTGGTCAACATCAATAATGTCAAATTAGAAAGAATATGGCCTTTCCTGAAGCTGTCTGAAATCAAGTGTTTTTTGGGTTTTTTTTGTTTTCTGTTTTTTTTTTTCAAGCATACAAATGTAATTTTTTTTCTCCATATCATCCCAGGCAAGACAATAAAACTACTAAAATGCAAGAGAGTAAATATGAATAATAGAAAACATTAGGAACAAATATTAAGACAGAAGATAATTGACAATGAAATTTAAATTTTTGAAAATCAAAGTTGACTGGAAAGCAAGAAGCTGGATGCAAATTAAACAAGTGAGAAATGCAAAAGAAACTTAGCATAATACTTGTGGTTACATCTAGTCATTTCAACTAAAAATAATTAGATCTTAAACCAATCTAATAGTACACTTAAATTCATAAAAATAAATTTTGCCAGTAAAATAACTGACAACTGGCCCTTCACAAGCAGAGAGAAGGAAGTTTTGTCAGCTATGGGTTACCCTTATCTAGTTTTGGTAATTGAATCTCCCTTCTAATTCAGTCTTGAAAAGTAAAAAAAAAGTTCAATCTTTAAACACTAAAGAGTAGGCTCAAAATCCTATAAAGCTTCTTGCATAACAATGAATCAGTAAATCTAAAATAAAATGTTACTCTATTCAAAAATTCCCAACACCTATACAAATGTCAATCTTGAATAGATTTTGATCATATGGACACATAACATTAAACTTTAAGTTAAACTTAGCCAATTTTGCAAGTTTTACCTACCAACCTTTCAACTTGCCTGCTTTGGGATAAAATATTAAAGAGTAATTAAAAATAAATAAATCACTACATCAAAAGAAAAAATACTTTATTAAATCTTTATTCAGTTTTTTAAAGCAATCCTATTGTACCTCAAACAGGTTCACATCACAATGTATAAAAGTAAACAGCCCAAATTACATCAGAAAAATTCTTTTACATCCTCACTCTCAGTGCTGCAAAAATTCATAGTGTGAAAATTGTTGCACTTGGATAATCCCACTCTTTTTATCCTAAGGAGGATTTATCCAGTGGCATGAGGAATCATTAGAATTGGAGACTTCCAGAACTTCTATGCATCATAATCATGCGCTGAGACACTCCAAAGCATCACTTTCACAGGCATTGGATTGGATTTAGGTCTCCTCCACTGACTCTGCCAAATCCGAAAATATTGAGGGTTTCGAACCCATTGGCTACCCCACATTATAAAATAAATTTCTATGATGATTAATGGATTTTATTTTTTAATCATTTATTATTACAATAAACATATTTTAGTAGATACATGTATTTACGTAGGCACTCTGCTTTTTTTGTTTCTTGAAAAAAAAAAAAAAATTATTTACATTTTTACACAGATTACCCTCCCATATGACACTTTTATCATATGAATGTACCGGCCGGTAAATATAATTCACTATTTAAAAATAAATTAAAAACGGCATCTACTTAACTTAATGTTTAAAAGTAATAAATTCCTAATGTAAGAATTGTAGTATTATAAAAGATAATTATTCAAAGCTTAATTAAAACTAGAGTCTATAGAACAAAAAAATGATATTCCAAATTGGTTATACAATACAAAGTTAAAAATAAATTAGTTTTTAAGCATAACAATTTCTAGATTGTTGTTTGGTCCTCTGTAGAAATTTTAATTTTACAATCACTTTTTTTAAAGTTGGAAATAACAGACTACTGTTGCCAACAGTTGATAACAGCTGATGGGCTATCATAGAAATTTTTTTTTTTAAGTTATTTTCACGAGATTTTAAGCAAAACTTAGCGTTAATTTTACAAAAATCTGATTATCATTAAATCTATGACAAAAAGAAATAGTGGATTTTAAAGATATTTTTAAATTTAGTTTTCATTTTTGTTGTCTAACGGAGAAATCAATGAGTGATTGTGCTAATGATTTAATGTTTTAAAAAATACCTAAAACTTTATTTAGCTGATTAAAATGATTTTTAAAATCTCATAAATTTGAAATAATTCAAGCTGTCTAATATTTTATTGAATTTTTTATTTATTTTGTACTTAGGCTACTTAGAAAAAACACTTGTTGAGAAAATGTTCAGTAAATTTCAAATTTGAAGTACCTCTCCTCATGATTTGATAACGTTCTGTACTCCTAAAACGTTTTATACGCACATAAAAAAAAAATTAAAAATTCATTTTAAAAACTGGAGGTCGATGAACGAACTGTACTGAGATTTTCCATTGAAAGTAGTTTTAATAACAATACCTCTTCAAAATTTCAAATTAACATAAATGTTTATAAATTATTTTTAGAAAATATTTTACAAGAATTGTTTTCATTCATAGAAAGTTTTCTAGTTTCAGATTTCCATTTATTTTTTTTTATTTTTACCATTCAAATAGCAAATCTTCTGTAATAGGGGGTGTTGGTGTTCTGTTGAGACAAAGATTTTTTTAAAATCTTTGCTCTCATAAAAAAAAGATTTCCTTAAAAATATTAATTAATTTCTGAATAAGTCATGCAAGTTTTTAATCATTTTAAATTTAATGACAATTTATTATTCAATTATCTGATTTAAAAAAAAAAAAAAGGCTCAAATTACCCGTAAAATTAAAAAAGTACTACGTTAACAAAAAAAAAAAAAGAATAAAAACAATTTTTATTTTTTAGCCAAAAGGTTAAAAGGATTTTTGTCAAATTACATAAAAAATCCTTTGATCATTCTTTCCTCTTGGTCTTTAACAGTTTTTAGTTTAGTTTATTGTGTTTTTATTTTGCCTTTGTTTTTTCATTTTATTTTTTAGTTACGAAGACTTTTCTTTTTGCAAAATGTTTTTTTTATGTACCTAAATGCGTTTTAGTTTTTTTTGTTTTTTTAACTAACAAAGTTTGTTTGCCAGATAAGAATTCGATGGTTACTCTCAAATTCTTAAATTGTTCAAAAAGTAAAAGACAAAAAAGAAAAAAATATTTTCTTTTACAGTACTCAGGCCAAAAAAATCTTTTTTTTTCTTTTTTATATCATTCATGCTTGTTCATCACTGTCCCAGTGAAAGTGTAAAAGTGAATTGGTACTTTTTTTGGATAGACTCACAGTCACAATCACATTAACAATTATTTAAGTTAACGAACAGTCTCTCCAGGCTGACACAGAGTCTGAGTCTAAACTAGCACTTAAGTTGAACATTCGATGTCAGTGTCGAACAAAAAGTTAGGGTTCAGTTTGGCATTACGCGTAATTCCCCCCTGCCCCTCTAGTCACTTACTTCGCTTTTTACAACTTTTGAAACTTTCATTTTTCTCGAAAGTGAATAATACACTGAACAGGTTCAAAAAGAAATAAAGGTCATTTTCATAAAGAGTAAAAAAAAATACACCGGGAAAATCTGATCTATATCGTTCTTATTACAACAGAAAAAAATAAAAACTGTCTTCCAAACAAATAGGAAATGTCATATTTTTTTATGAAGTATAGGATAGGACATGACATGTGTAGGTGGGTTAGGTCACGTGATCATATAAAGTTTTTCCCCCCCCCTCATCTACGATCGAAAAAAAAGTCAACATTGTTCTCGAAGATTTAAATTTTAAATAAACTGTTGCCCTAGAAACCTTTCTCAAGACATCAACATACAAAATTTTTTACTTCGTATTAAAATCTTTAAACACGCATATCACATGCTAAAAAGGTCTTACGACGAATCGTAACTAAGTCTTGCACGTAATGTTGTTTTGGGGTTTTTTTTTAATTATATTACTTCTAACGTCCGAACAACTCTTTAAAAGTCATTTTCTAATATTTTTTTTTTTTTTTGTTTTGGATCGTTCATAGTACTAAGACTTGTTTCTTACAAAAATGCTTAAAGTACAGACTACGGAATGAACATTAAATGAAATGTCGTCAATGTTTATCAATCAATAGTACTTTTTTTTAGTTTGTCAACTTTTAAAAAACTTCCTTTCTAAGTACGTTCATTATTAAAAATTTGCTTTTATTATATTTATGAAAAAAATAGTTTGACTAAAAGCAGCGTACTAGGCATTCACTTTATTTTTTTTTTACGAAAGGTTGGAATGATTTAGTATTTTTAGCGAAAAACTTCTATCACACACGCAAAACATTCATAACATTTTTTCATGTGCCTCATATTGCTAACATTCAAGTACAGTGTAAGTTATATCGGGAATGTACAGAGTGGTATTTTTGTGCCTTTTTCTTTTTGTATTTTAGAAAAAGATACGAATTTATACAAAAATTCATTTAAGTTACAACCTAAATTTATAGATAAAATAAAATAAAAAAATAACCAGATTCACAAAGAAATAGACTTCATTTGTTTTTATTTTGTTAAAAAACCTAATATAAAAAGCGGGAAAAGGGTTTTTTTAAGAACTTTCATTGTTTTTATTTATTTTATATAATTTCTCAACCGCGAAACAGAGGGGGGGTGTTAATGCTAGAGTTGCTAGCGGTTTTTTGGAAGGGAGAGTCAACAAAAATACCAATTTTTGAAATTAATAATTGAAGTTTTTTCGGATGGAAACGGGCACAAGTCAGTTTAAATTTGGATAGCGAAAGAAAAATTAGATTCCAGTCCTTCCTTACTTCATTGAAAAGAAAAAAAAATCTATGAAACAAAATTAAAAATTTAACAAGTTACAAATGAAATTTTTTTTCCGTTTCCCTTAGATTTTTGTTGTTTTTTTTCCATTCCAACGCGCAAAAGTAACTTACATGCAACTATCACCCCTTGAATTTTTCAAGTTTCAACTCAAAATAAGGAAATAAATTCTCAGTTTGTTACTATCGGGCAAATGTTTTCGCAAAAAAAAATAAAATAAATAAAAATAAAAGAAGAATTAAAGTTTTGTTTATGTACATATAAGTACCGGTTTTAAAATCAAAATAACGAATTTTAAATTCTCAAAGGTGGGGGTTAAAAAGTAAGACTTATTTCACTTAAGTTAAAAAAAAAAAACACAAACTAACAACTTAAAAAAAAAATCCCAGCCAAAATTTAAGTATTGTATGTAAAGAAACTTAAAAAAAAAATACTAAAATTATTTTACAAAGAAAAGTAGTGTGTCGGTCTCTAGTTAATTAAAAGAAAAATTACAATCAAGGATAACACTATCTGACATGAAGCGAACGAAGCAAGTTAATTTAGCATGGAAAATTAGGTACAAGTTGCGTAGACAGATTTTTCCGTCGTAAAGAGCACCACGACACA
The DNA here is from genome assembly GCA_037127315.1 of Ascarosepion bandense. Classification (NCBI taxonomy): domain Eukaryota; kingdom Metazoa; phylum Mollusca; class Cephalopoda; order Sepiida; family Sepiidae; genus Ascarosepion; species Ascarosepion bandense. The sequence goes on from JBBBDQ010029864.1 coordinate 245,596, forward strand.
AAATACAAACATTCTCTCCAGCCAGAGAGATAAGAATAAAAATAAACTGAAAAACAAAACACAACAAAAAAAAATTATATTTATTTTTAAAGTGAAAGATGAGTCGAGGCGTGTCAACCTGGTTTCAATGCGTGCTTCTAATAGATTTGATTTATTAGAATTGATTTGAATCCCTATCTATTTGTATGAAAATTCAACAGAATGGTAAAAAAATAAATTAACAGAAATTTGGAAAATTAAGTTAGTTTTTTTGTCTTTAACGAAGGCTACAAGAAGAAAATATTACAATGTAATAAAAAGATACATTGATGATTTTATTCATTTAAAAACATTTTCAACATGCTTTAACACTTTCATTCGGAGAAAAGGTAAAGGAATGTGAAGTCGAAAGTTGTGAAATTTTTTGTACCAGTGTTTGTGCATGTGACTAACGTACGTCAATGTTGAGTGCGCCGTACGCAAGCGCTTTTTGTTATGATAATTAAAATTAAAAAACCTAATAGGTTCTATTTTGTTTGAAAACCTTCTGTACAAAGATTTCCTCAATTCCAACCAAGTTGAAGAACTATTCCAACAAAAATTTGAAGACTTATTCTTCAAATTAGATTGGATATTGTATTTATCTTTAAAAAATATTAATTAAATTAAAAACTCAAATTTAAAAGTAAAAACAGTATTCTTCAAATTAAAGAAAATTAAATTCGTACTACTGAGGTTGCAAAAATTAAAAACTAAAAGTTGACCATTACCATCTAATCAAGCTCAGTGATGTTTTCTTCATCAGCACAGGACTTTTTTTCAATTTGAGAGGAAACAAAAGGAGTATTTTTTTATTAACAGAAATTTTCAAGGCACAACAGAAAAAAAAATTCTACAAGTTGATTGTACAAAAATGAAATTGAAATCATTTGCAGATGGGGTTAGGTTTAGTGAGTGACTAAGTGTCAGTGTCATTAACTGATTGAGATGATTATTTCAGAAGTTAAGTAAGTACCAGCTTCTTTAAATATTTATTTATCCAAGTTTGTTTAAAAATAATCTTCTTGAAAGGCAAATATTCAATAATATGCTTACCATTCTTATGATTTATTAAAAAGTTATAAATTCAATAAGGTTAAGTTTAAAACACAAAATTATAAAATTCATATTCTAAGAAAAACATTTTGAAATTATTTCAATGAGAAAATTAAGTTAATGATACGCGAATTAAAAACCATTTCCTCTATAAAATCCCAGACGTTTTTGCTATTTTCAGAAATAAATATCAATAACAGCCTCTTCAGGTCATCTGTCTGCTTATTTCGCTGGTAGTGGTGATTCAGTGTAGGGGGGTGCTTTTATTTGTTGAGAAGTCTTTAAGAGTAGTTTTCCTGTTGGTTTTAACAGTTTTAGAAGTTGTTACGTTTTTTTGTTTGTTTTTGTTTGTTAATTTTCTACTTCTGTTTTTATGCACTTTTCAATGGTTGACGAGAATACATTCTAAGTATGCCTTGTAAAACTATGAAGTGATTTTTTTGTATTTCATTGGTGGGGGAATTTCATTCACAAAAATCATTTCTGCAAAAAAGATTTGAAAGACGTTTATCTTACAGACCCTTATCACAGGAATGTACATGATGTGGATTGTGGATAGACACAATTTTAAAAGATTAAAGTAAAATTACTTTTTTGCTCAAAATACAAGTTATTTGTACATTGAACAAAAAGTAATTTGTAACAAATAATAAATTTTTAAATGGTTACCTCACATCTGTGTAAAAAAAAAAGTCAAGGACTATGTTAATAAGTTTCAAGAACTGAAACTAAAATCACTCTCTCTCTCACACACACAATGGTCATCAATTTCAAAAATACAAAACTTTATGATTTATCTTTTAATAGTTTGATAGATGAGATGTTCAAAGAAAAGCTGCAGCTGGTTCCATTAATTCATGTCACATGAATCAGTTGAAAGCAGTGAGGAAATCAAAGTGTTGAAGGCTAAAACACAACTAAATGCAAACTCAGTTATATTACACATGTTTGGAATTCTATTACACTTTAATTCTTACTACTACACATTTAATCTATCTAGACCAATGGTTTGTGAATGTCATAAAAATTCTTGACTTCTGCAAATTTGCTGTGAAGTTGAGTATAAAAGGTTTTAATGAACAGAACTACAAATAGAAATTTTCACTAAAAAAACTACTCATTTTAGCTACCATTACTACACATGGCACAAACCAATGATGTTAACAACTTTTCAACATGAATTTCTGTTTTTGTCCAGCTGCTTTTTCCTTCCTTTTTTCTCCTTGGCCTCAAATTATTGGTTGTGTGCTGTTCTGGCTTTAGAAGTACTGCAGAAAAATGCCTTTGTTATAGGACTATTCTCAGCAACCCCAACTGTAGCCAAATAATCCATGATAATGCACTGTGCAACTATATTGTCAATGAAAATTTCTTTATTGACTGAGAAACCTCTCTCCAGCAATCTACAAACAACTTTCAATCTTTGATATTTTTTATCTAGACAAAGAAGAGTAGAACAAAATGCCCAGACGGTCTTCATGCTTGCTGAAATTCTTGAAAGCAATATTTCCAGCAGCCTCCTCCTCTAAAATCTTTGTGCTAATTGATGATGTCATCCCAATCAGACTTTCTGACTTGTTTTCTGTCCATCTATTTTTCCAGGATTTTTAGACTGTCTTCTGTGGCAGATTTCTTTTTTCACAAATGGATCTAAAGTCCAGCTATGCAAGTTACCATACAAGTGATTATGTAAGGAGAGACATTACCAAAGTTTAACATTTTTCAATGGTGGTGATGAATACTGTTGCAAACAGATCTTTTATTGACACATTTAATTTTTTATGGAGAAATTTTGTGTAGCTCTATTTGCTAGAGATCCACACCCAATGTTTACAACATCTTATATATATATATATATATATATATATATATTAGAGTTTGACAAAATTCTTACAAATTGATTGCTTGGAAAAAAAATGTAATTATCAGGAATTGAACCTGAGACCTCTTCATAACAAACTGTAGGCTAGTTTAATTTAAATAAGACTGTTTCAGCCAATCAGAGGCAGGCTTGGGATTGTAGCAGACACTACTTAAGATGTACACAAATTTGGTAAGCAAAGCAAAGCAGGAAGGCATTTGATTGAAAAAGGTGCTAACAGTATGAGCTAATGGATTAATTCTGTGTAAGTTAATTTCACAGCCCTATTTGTTAGGAATCCCCACCCAATGTTTGCAACATCTTTATACAGGTTTGAATTTGACAAAATTCTTACAAATTCATTCAGTTTGGAAAATGTAATTATCTTTTTAGTATTTTCTTCCTTTACAAATCTTAACATTTTCCTGATCATGCTAAAAAGATCAATTGCAACAAACGAAAACAATGGCTTATCACTGATATTTTACCAGAAATGATCTATTGCAGAGAAGCACTTGGTATGGGGACATTTTTGTTTTTTTTCTTAATCAAGTTCACAAACTTGATGACATCTGACTAAAACCGCTTTAACATGGGATGCATAAAGTATCTTTTTTTATTAAGCATTAATTTCCCCTGCCATTGATGAGACTGAAAGGATTTTTGAAATTGACAAGTGAATAAAAATTTCAATCATTTAAATAAAATAAAAAAATTATATATGGGGAAAAAAAAAACACTGATAAAGTTTTAAGATTCTGCTATGTAAATTTTATTACTGTAAAATAATTTATTGTCCTTTCAATAAATTCAATGCATGTGAATTAATTTATCTTTGACAGAGATGTTTAGTTGTCTGACACCTTTTATCTTTGCTTTTCCTCTTGAGTTAGGGTAACAGCTAGAAAACACCTTCAGATTCTTTCTCATCATCTAGATGAGAAAATACAGAAGTAACTATGTCATGAACTCGTTTTTAATCAAGGAAACAAACCACCATTCATAATAATTGCTATATATTGCTGACAAAAAACATTTTTCTTAAAGAAAAATTTTAGCCTATAAAAAAACCAGATTTCTGGAATTTGCCATTTTGACTTTCATGAATTGAGAAAAAGGAAACGTGGGTTACACAAATTAGAAAATTCCAGGACTTTTCAAGCTTTTAAGCTATTGTTGTTTTCCAGGATTTTTCAAGCCCTGGGAAAGACCCTGTCAATTTTCAATAAATTTTCAGGACCTGAAAGATAATAGCTTATTACAAATCAATGTAACATAGTATTAAGTAAGCAAGATAGTTATCCATCTTTGTGCCATGTCCTTTCAAGATGCTGGTGAACATGTTTCTCCACAATTTCCTGTTCTTTGTCGCTCATAATAAATTTTATCTTTTGGTCATCTCTCCTAAACCTTGCTGCACCATCCATTGTTTCCCTCCATCTTTTTTCCAATCTCTTGTATGTATTAAATTTTCTAACCCCCTTTTCCTCATATGCTCTAGAATTTCAACTCTCTATTCCTGATCTTTAGTATCAGTGTCCTTTGTTTTTATCTTGTCAAAATTTGTCATCACCCACATATCTGACCCATGGTATTCTCAGCATCCTCCAGTAGAACTACATTTTTGTTGCTTCAAAATTTTCTTCATTCTCTAAAAGATTGTGGAGTATTAATGCCATATAAGAGGAACAGTTCAGAATGCTTTACTTTTTATAGAACGCTTTACTTTTTATCTTGTAAAATTCTACATAAGTTTCAGGAGTCCAAAAGGGAACAGTTACAAAAACAAAAAAAACAAAAAAGTTTCTTAATCCAATTTCTTATAATATTCAAATTAAGAACTTTATTTCATTCATTCATATATATATTTTTTTCATTTTTAAATGAGTTATTTCGCTACCTTGGTTTCTACCATGAGTGGTTTCTTCAGGTGATTTTTAATAATTTAGTTATTAAAAATCGCCTGAAGACACCACTCATGGTAGAAACCAAGGTAGCAAAATAACTCATTTAAAAATGAAAAATATTCAAAAGTTCTACAATATAATTGCATAGAACACTTTTTAATACAAATGTGTACTGGTCTAACCTATTAGGACCAAAAACTAAGTATTAAACAATCAAAATAGATATATATCAGATAATACATTTTATCAGTAATAACCACTGAAAAATAACAACCTTAGCACTAAATACTATCATAATTACACACACACACACACCATAGATGGAATTCCCAGAACTGCATGCATGTAGTTTCAGACAATAGCACATCTATAAGGAAATAATATAAGCAAGCTTGAAATTCAGTGTATGTCATTTCACTGAAGTACGACTGTTTTTCATACCATTAAACATGTCAGGTTTTGTGCCAAAGAAAATATATTTGCAGGGAATTTTACTGTACAACTTTATTCCAAAGAAATCTGCAGCTGAAACACACAGAATTCTTGTTGAGACTTACAATGACCATGTTCTGTCAGAAACAGCATGCAGCAGAGATCGTTTTAAAAACAATGATTTTGATGCTGAACATAAAGAATGCTCTGGCACACTGAAAACATTTGAAAACAAAGAATTGGAGGCATTACTGCATGAAGACTCATTAAGCACAAACTGAATTTGCAGCATCATTCAGAGTCAATTACACAACAGTTTTGAAATGTTTGAAAGCACTAAGAATGATTCAAAAGCAAGGACATTAGGTGCTGTACAAGTTGAATGGCGTCTTGTCAAATGTAAACAGTTGCTTCAATGGCAGAAAAAGATTTTTTTGCATCATATTGCAACCAGCAATGAAAAGTGGATACACAACAATAATCCTAAGAATAGAAGATTGTGGGGGAAGCCCGGCCAAGTATCAATATAAGCAGCAAAACTGAATATCCATGGTTCTGCATTTAGTATAATCAGCTAGGTTTATTTTATTATGAGCTGCTCAAACCAATCAAAATTATCACAGGAGATTGCTATCGACTACAATTGATGTGTTTGAGCCAGGTATTGCAGGAAAAAAATGGACACTGATACAAGTAGACACAAAGTGATTTTGCAGTATGACAATGCTAGGTCATATGTTGTAAAACAAGTAAAAACCCACTTGGAAATGCTTAAATCCCACCCGCCCTATTCACCAGATATTGCACCTTTCAATTATCACTTGTTCCGATCCATGGCACATGGCATGGCTGAGCAACACAGTCATTGTTATGAAGATGCCAAAAAATGGCTCGACTCATTGTTAGCCTCAAAAGATGTGTTTTTTGATATGGAATCAAATGCTGCCAGAAAAATGGAAAAGTAATGGCTAGCGATGAACAATACTTTCAGTGACAGGTTTCATACTAATTTTTGTAAATAAAACATTACTTCTCATGAAAAAAAAAAAAAGCAGTGTGAACTTATTCAAGGAGCTTACATACACACACACACACACATATATATATATATATAGTCATCCGCAGACAGACCCGCCTCGCTGCATCACTGCTCACCAGTAAGGTTAGACTCTGATTGCTTTTTAACCCAGGATTGAAACCCGACCGAATTGGCGTCAGTCAGCGATTCTACCTCTGGGCTATGGGCGTTTGGTGGAAGAAGGCAGACCTTTTAGCACATATATTAATTATACGTGCCCAGTAGCTAGAGTACTCTAATTCATTTTACTGAATGAGCGATGACTAGTAAGAACAATTAAACAGTTTCATATAAATTTTATGAAACTTTCCTGTTATTTGGTAATTCAGTGATTTATCTAGAACATGTTTAAAAATATGAATAAGGATAAAAAGAAAACTTATATATGAGGTACAGTGAAGTAATAAATAGCAGCTGAGATTGTGAAATCAAAAAGTCTAGTTCATTACATTCACTTATGTGGTAATACCTTTGGGAAAGGAATGAATGAATCCTACTCTTTTCACCCCAATGGGCAAATAACAAGGCTGACTGGGACCTATAGCCTTGGCTAATTGTTACGTCGGGTAAGAGAATTATGTGAAATAATACAAAACAACGTAATAGTATAAAAGTAGGTGTATTGAAAGGAAAGAGAAGTATTTACAAAAGGTGAGGATTAGTGGAATACAGAACAAGGTAATTAGTATACAGTATCGTCTTAGAGACATAATAGATTGACTAGTAGAACACTTCAGGTGCAATACCGGAAATACCCGACTGACTCGCTCACTCGACTTCCTTGCTCAAGGTATAATCACTACTATTTTATATAGTGATTCGAATAGTCCATTTCTGTGGAAAGGTGGAGATCACCCCAACACTAATGAAAACCCTAAATTCAAATCCTGTGGATATATCTGGTGTGTACTACCCCCTGACAGGTTAGAGCCTAAGCCTTGCTATATAATCAGCATTTGGTCCCTTTTCTACCTACAAGTATTTTTTTTTTATAATCATATCGCCCCAAGCAAGGCATTTTACTGCCACTGATTTGCAGGGGGTTACATAGGAAGAAAGTTATGAGAAAGAGTGACAGGTTATAGGGGGTGTCAGGAAGTGGGTAAGAGAAGGTTGAGAATACTGATGAGAGTGGAGTCGACGGAGAAAGGAGCATGAGAGAAAGGATGCAGGTTAGAGAGATTAGGAGATGACTATTGACTTTACATTTAAATTCTTGGAGATTGTAGCTGTCTGTGAAGCAAGTAAATGGAAGGGATATAGAGTATATATGTTACAAATTAAACTAAGCACAACATATACATTATAAAAAAACTCTTTTGCTCGCTTATTAGACAACTGACTATTAAAGGATGAAAATTTTTTAGACTTTGATGCCATTCTTGGATATTTATTTTTTTGTCCAAATCTGTGATTTTGTTTTGTTCATGCTAAGTCTTGAAAATAAAATAAAAAATTTTAAAGTCATACCTTAAAATGCACTTTTTTTTTTAGCCATAAAAATTGCTGCAAAACTGTGACTCAAGATGAAATGATCTATTATGACATGTCTTTAATTTGTATTTAGATACATTGTATTTGTTGTCAATTTTTCTAGTTGAAATGTTTGCCTATATATAGAGATTTTAGTTTGCAATAAATATATACATAATAAAAAAACTCATTTGCTCACTTATTAGACACTAAATTCCATCACTTAGCAGCCTACTAGATTTTTTAACTATCTTTATTAATATTTATGAGCATTCTTAAATTTCAAATATTTTGAAAAAAAAACAAAAACTAACATTTTTATTTTTGCTTATAAAGACTTTAATGAAGTCTATCAGGATAAAACATGTTGGCTAAGATAAGTTTTCTTTTTATCCTTATTCATATTTTTAAACATGTTCTAGATAAATCACTGAATTACCAAATAACAGGAAAGTTTCATAAAATTTATATGAAACTGTTTAATTGTTCTTACTAGTCAATCAACTGATAGGAAATTTTCAGATGAGCATGCCCTCCATCATGCTACTCATGGTTAAGTTGCATTCCATTCAAGCTGGCTGCATGTCACTCAGTTTGTCATGTTGATTATCAGTAAAACCATTTCAAGAAAAGTGACATTTGTACAAAGACTTGTTTTTACATTTACTAGTAATAATAATACAATAACCATAATTATATGCCAGTAGAATAATGACAAGAAATAGGCAAGACAAGTTTAAAGTCCAGTAAAGATTGTAACATTAATTTTTGCACAAATACCCTACAGCAGTGTTTCCAACTATGGCCGTGACTCAAGTGCAATGTTAGTGGGCCATGAAAAGTTATACTAGAATTATGCATTAGCTTCAATTATATGTTATCTGTTGAGATTGAAGAAGACTTATACCTTTATTCTGTTGTTGTATCAAGCAGTATGTTGTTTTGATGAGCTTAACAAATCAGGGTTGGTCATGCTCTCAATTTAATCATTCATCATCATAAAAAGGCAATCAATTTTCACTTATATAAATAAAGTTTATTATACTCTTTCATATATTTTTGCTGTGGTTATGTATAGTGGGTCACGATTCTAAAAAGTTTGGGAACCCCTGCCTTAGGGAAAGGGTATAAATTTGTCTTCCCTTTCCAGATCAGAGTTAAATAGTAGACATAATTGAACTCTCTAGCCATGGTTGGCACCTAATCTAGGAGAAAGAATTCAAAACCATATATAGCCTTAGCAAAGCATATATTATACAGCCAATGACTGTTTTTCTTTTTATAGCATGCCAACACTTGAGTCATTTGAAGCCAAAATATATTTTGTATTGTGAGAATATGATTATGTGTGCTTTAAATCACTTAGCCACAATGCAGCAAGGTTCTATCAGCCCTTTTATGGAATGCACACACTCATTTAGATTTTCTCGGGAACCCATATATGTTCAGTTTTGTATCATTAATTTAAAGCCAGCCAACATTTCTATTACTTTAAAATGTTATTTTTAGCAGACTTATGCTCCCTATGGCCAAGCTGTCTAAAGCACGAGACATAATATACATGGTTTAAAATTAAACAAAAATAAAAATGAGCATCTATTTCTTACATAAGTATCCACTAAAAGAAATAAAACACATACACAGCCTGACAAAAGCATGGTAGCATAATCAGCTTATCTCTCTAACTAATATATATGAAAGAGAGAGTGCGATAGGTAAATTGTCGACATTTTATATTTTTAATTTTGTGCAGACACATTGTTTTTTTTTTATTTTGTCAACTACACAGTATAATAGTTTATTTTTTGAATTTAATGGGGTAGAAATTGTCAAACATTTGATTCAAAGTGCTTTCAGCCAATCAGTTCTGTAGACATTAGATCCAGAAAAGAAAACACTTGTTCGCATAAAAAAAAAAACTCAGAAGTACCTTGTCAGTTTTACTTACCAAAACTTGTATTTAAGAAGAATAAGAGCTCCTAGCTAGTGCATTAATTAAATCCAACTTAGTTTCAAATAAGAAAATTGTGTCAAATGGACTGGAAAATTACCAAAAAGGTCCATCTACAAACATCTGAAGTCAAGATACTGAATAGCAGCTAAATGACAAATCTTATTTGTCTTTATATATATATATATATATATATATATATAGAAAGAGAGAGAGAGACACACACACACACACTTCAAACACATCAATATGCTGATCTATACATAATCTATCATTGGTAGATATGATGCTAGCTAAGTTTTAAACCGCTTAATATTACATATATAAAATTTGACTAGTTAGTTTGTTATTTAAAAAAAAAATCACATTAAATTAAAAGTTATATGCTTGATCAAATGTGGCTATGAGATTACATATAACATGTAAATATTCAATAAATCTTTCAAACAAATAGAACCCTTAATAGCTTACAAGTCAGTTACACTATTCATGTTAATACAGGTATACAACATAACTAAAACACATTACAAATTCCAAAAGAATAAATCAGAATAGATCCATAAGAGTTACACATACAACACAAGGTTCTATATATTTTTTTTCAATTGGGATAGGCTTATCAACTAATGAAGCATACCAATGGTATTTTTATGCAAAGAAAAGCTTCACGGGTAACTGTAAGTAGAATATAAACCAGAAAAGTTATTGGAATAAAAAAAAATTGAATACACATGCACACACAAGGATCAAAATAAAATTTAGCTAATTGGTGTGTGTGTCTATATATATATATATATATATATATATATTGATTGTTTAATACTTAGTTTTTGGTCCTAATAGGGTTAGACCAGTATACCTTTGTATTAAAAAGTGTTCTACACAATTATATTGTAGAACTTTTGAATATTTTTCATTTTTAAACAAGTTATTTCACTACCTTGGTTTCTACCATGAGTGGTGTCTTCAGGCGATTTTTAATAAAAATCGCCTGAAGACACCACTCAGGGTAGAAACCAAGGTAGCAAAATAACTTGTTTAAAAATGAAAAAAAAAAAAATATATATATATATATTCAGTTCCGTTAAGTGCCATACGTGATACACGCTTGGGCTATCATGTCTCGAAAGAGACATGACTGACTGGGCAGAAGATTATCCCGCAGTAGGTTGCCAGCCAAGGCTATAGAACCCAATCTATCCTGTTATTTAGCCCGTAACTGGAGGGAAGAGACAGATTAATACCTTTCCCAAGGGTATTTGCGCATAAGTGAATACAAGGAATTCAGCTAATATATATATTAGTTTAATAAAAAAAATGTAAACACCCTCTTAATCTATTTGCAAAGTTTAGAAACTAAAACAATGTTTTTCTCTACAGAGATTCTTGTGAAACATATGGCACACAAACACACCAAATGATGATACTGCAGTTTCACTAGCAAGTGAAATCTTATGGTGCTGTGTTTTATTCTTGCAGACACTTTTGGAAAGCATAGAACACAACCACACCAAAAAAAAAAAAAAAAGAAATCAAAATATATACCAGTCTTTCAAATTCTGAAAATAGCAATTTCTGAGAAATTTCCTGTTTTTTCTCCTTTTCACCTTTAACTTATTCAAGTGTTTTTCATTTCAATATTAACATGTGTAACATTTCACTGATCCCAGATTTGACAACTTAGTGATTTAGTTCACACATAAAATACACTTTTCATGAAAACACTTTTGTATTATTTATGCAATTAATTATCAAATTATCAAAATAAAAGATATTTCTGTTAGCCATTAGCAATAACTTGTTAAAATATTTATGTATATCAAATACAAATTAGTGTAATCTTTAATAATACTAAAAAAATCCAAATGCTTGTCCTATCAATATATTGAATATGTAATAACATTTTGAACACAATGCAAGAATCACTTTAACCATATTTTTAGAGTGAAAATTCTTAAATTCTAAGATTTTATAAATTTTCCTCCCTATAAAAAGAAAGTATTAAGACAGAACTAGCCATTTCCGTAAATGTTGCAATCATATTCAATAAAATTGTATACAACAGAAATTACAACACAATAAAAAAAAATAAATATAATTAAGTACAAACTAAACATTACTGAAGAGTAAATGAAATGATCCTAACATATCAAACAGTTTTAATATTTAATTTCTAGAAATAAAATTAGTATTCTATTTACAGAAAGGGTAATTGAGCTTATTTTCCAATGAAATTGAAAAATTTTGATACAAATTCTACCCAACATACAAAATCTTAGAGATATTTAATAAAATGAAGATACTTTGAGCCCAAAATCAATTATCCAACTAAACTTCAAGTTTTTCCAGAAGGTTGAAATATTAGTTCTTTAAATATATCAAATACAGCTGATTAAATTAATGTCATTAATTCATTAACAAAGTAATAATGAATGAAAGATCATCCATTCTATCATGATACACTAAATTTCAACATATCCTCCAGATCTCACTAGATTTATCAATATCAAACCATATTTCCAATATGTAAAACAAAAAATAAGGAAATTTAAAATATCCTTAATAATAAAAGTAAAGACAAGTTTCTCTTTCCTCACACATATTGAAATGTGAAATCAATTTAAATTCAAGTCAAGTTCGTTACATTCACTTATGCAAAAAAACCTTTGGAAAAGGCATGAATCCATCTTCTCTCCCAGCTATTAATTAAATGACATTAGAAAAAAAAAATCACTGTTATTCTAAAAAAAGTTGGCAATGCAATATTCACTTGCTAAAAAATAATAATTATTACAATAAAACATGTTTTGGTATTAAGTGGGTTGATAAAATAAATATCTATCCTCACACTACTTATATAATTAATAAAATAATTTATTTTTATGAAATATGTTTTAAATAACTGTTACATTATACCTATTAATAAATTCATATCTTTCTTTAGTACATACTAATGTAAACCCTACAATAAGCCCTTAGATGCTCCAGTTTAAAATCACTTACACTAAAAAACAATATCACTTATTTAATAAAATTTACTTGAAAATGGCTCTACATCAAATATAAGGATAGAGCTAAAACTAGTCCTATATTAACTTTAGCAGGACATTCCTTAAAAAGGGAGTATTTTTCTTTTACTATAGATAATTCATTAAAATACTACATTTACTATGAAAAATAGTTTCATTCATCACATTTACTATGGATTCTAAATCATCTACCAGTCTCATTTACTATGGATTCTAAATCATCTACCAGTCTCATTTACTATGGATTCTAAATCATCTACCAGTCTCATTTACTATGGATTCTAAATCATCTACCAGTCTCATTTACTATGGATTCTAAATCATCTACCAGTCTCATTTACTATGGATTCTAAATCATCTACCAGTCTCATTTACTATGGATTCTAAATCATCTACCAGTCTCATTTACTATGGATTCTAAATCATCTACCAGTCTCATTTACTATGGATTCTAAATCATCTACCAGTCTCATTTACTATGGATTCTAAATCATCTACCAGTCTCATTTACTATGGATTCTAAATCATCTACCAGTCTCATTTACTATGGATTCTAAATCATCTACCAGTCTCATTTACTATGGATTCTAAATCATCTACCAGTCTCATTTACTATGGATTCTAAATCATCTACCAGTCTCATTTACTATGGATTCTAAATCATCTACCAAAGTTAGTGATATTTACAATAAGTAATATTTTTACATTTGGTATGATACAGAGAATTTCAGACAAGGAGAAAGGAAACCAAATAGTTTATAACCCAATCTGAGGGAGTTTTGCTACTATGAAGAAGCTTATCAGAGTCTAGAATGAATGCCTCCTTATAAGTTAGGTGCTACTTTATTTAGCTCCTGTTTTAGGGTAGGTATGCATGGAAAAAATTCTGTATCCAAAGAAACAATTCTTAAGTGCTCAATACTTTGTTAAACTTTGAATTTAAAAATTCCTAATAAAAATAATGTTAAGTGAATCTAACAATTGATTAATAATGCAGATCTCTATTTTAATCAAATATTAATGTTATGACCCCAATAAATTATTTTTAGAGTCTATTCTTATATTCTTCAAATTAAAAAATTGCTTTGTTTTGATTGGTCCACTCTGTCTATGTAACAATGCCTCCCTGATTAAGGGGGTTTGGCTAGTCTTGAACCTTTTCAAACTCTTCAACTTGAAATAAATCTCATCACCTGATAAGACACAAATAGTGTTGAAACAAAATGGCTACTTTTGTAGTGATATTAAAACATATTTATGTCATAAATTCTCTCTCTCTCTCTCTATATATATATATATATACACACACACACACTGACTAACAAACATCCCAACTAATGATTCTTTTTCAAGATATGAGCCATCTCATTTTTTTTTTTACTTTGAGCTAAAATTCACATTAAGAGCCAGATTCAGATATCCCATCACTAGTTGGCACAGTGAATACTGCAACAACCACTAAACATCCCTTGTCTCAATCATTCACTTTAAGTGGTTAGCTCACAGTGAAAGCATCAGTGTTGTGTTCAGTTAATTTACAAAAACTTTTTCAACCATGTGTCTAAAGAAAGTGAGTGCAAAGAACACTACTGAGAAGAAGTGGATGATGTGCATTAAATTAAAAGAAAGTCAGTCAGTTTAGATGCCATACGTGATACACACTTGGGCGATCATGTCTCGAAAGAGACATGACTGACTGGGCAGAAGATTATCCCGCAGTAGGTTGCCATTGCTTTCTGCGGTAGACTGGTTGCCGACCAAGGCTATAGAACCCAATCTGTCCTGCTATTTAACCCATAACTGGAAGGAAGAGACGGATTAATACCTTTCCCAAGGGTATTTGCGCGTAAGTGAATGCAATGGATTCAGCTGGAATTCGAACTCAGCTCACCGGTTTCTCGTTCTGAGCCGATATCCACTGTACCACAACGCACATTTATCAAAAAACATAATCAAGGAAGACTTGGAAGATACCAGGGCACAAACGCATGGAGGATAGACTAATCCTGACACTGGGCGCCAACACAATCAGCAACTGCAAGATCAAGCTGCTGCTCATTTATCATTTGAAAAATCCCAGAATCTTCAAGTTACATAAGATTCTGAAAGAAAAACTGCAAATTATGTCGAGGGCAAATATGAGGGTGTGGGTCACCAGGTAGTTCTTTGTGGAATAGATGAATTTGGTCTTTGATCCTGACATTAACAAATATCTCTAAGAAAAATAACCTAGCCTCTGGAAGCCTTTCTAATCCTGGGCAATGCACCTGCTTATCCACCTAACCTCAAAGATGACATCCTTGAAGAATTCAAGTTTATAAAAGTTCTTTATCTTCTACCCAACATCACTTCTATTCTGCAGTCCATGTACTAGCAAGTGATTTCTAATTTCAAGAAGCTCTTCACCAAGCACCTGTTCTACCACTGCTTTCAAGTGATGGAGAGCACAAACATCAATTTTCAAGAAGTCTGGAAGGACCACTATAACATCATTACTCAGAATTATAGACATGGGATGACAGATTGTTACAATGGAGAAAATTGATTTGACATGCAAGTAATTTGAATTTTAAACTGTCACAGAATAAATTAAACTCTTAAGCTAATTTATGACTAGTCTGTTAACTTTCAGGAATAGACTGAATGATAGCTAGGAAAAGACCAGCAGACACCTGGAAAGACAGGGGACACTGGGGAAGACCAAATGATCTCACCAGACCAGCAACCCAGAGTTCATTAAATAATTGCTACAGAGAGAAATAAAAGAAAATGCCCTCAGGATTCAATGAAATGGAGGGAGGGTGATGAATCTAAGCAAAATAATTGACCAGAAACACAGAACCAAAAAAAAAATGAGTAGAAAAAATTGTACAGATTTCCCATGTCTTTGTGGTCAGAAATTCAGTTCCAAAAATGGACTGAAGATTCACTGTACAAAAATGAGTTGTGCTTCTCTGAAAACAGTTCAGGAATAGCTCTATCAATGCAGAGATGTTGGAAAACCAATGCCAGGATGAATACCACAGTGCTGAGGATATCCAAACTGTTGAATCAAAGGTTAGGATGCAACTCAAATTGTCAAGAATCAAATTTCCACCAGTATCTGACTCAGAAGCATGATGTATGCTAGATCACAATCGTAGCAAAATGCTACAAAAGAAATATCACAAATAATTGAATAGAAGTAGTCAAATCATCTACAGGGATTGTAAGTGATTCTATGGTGTGAAAGAGAAAAATAAGCCACCAACCAAAAAGAACAGGAATCAAAGGGCATAATAGGGCCAAAAGTATAAAATGCCTAATAGAGTAACTGAAAATAGTTCTATGTGGATATGGTAAAAAGAAATATTCCATGGAACATTTCAGTAAACATGACAACATGACCTGATCGAGAATGTGTAATGAGGTTCACATTGTCTTCTCAGAATGTGAACAAAGTTTGCCATTTTTTTGTTAATCTAATTTTGTTGTTGGATATCTGAACTAGTATATTTATGATACACTAGAAATACTAGTGTATCATTATAATGGGGCCTCACATGAGTGAGTGGGGACCAGTGTGCAAATTAAACTGTTGAAAGGAAGTACTCAAAACAGCACAAATTCTGTCCTTATGACTAAATTAATTTAAATGTAAATTTTAGAAGACATTCAAAAGAAATGTAAATTCAATGAAATCATATACTCTAGAGAAGCTTAGTGGAAGTGTCACTGGAATGAGGAGCATTAAACAATCAGCTCACTTTCAGGTGAGTTTCAATTACTTTTCAAGTAATATATATAAATAGATTAGTTATGCCTCAAACTACTTGGATAAACAAGAAGAGTAAATATTATTTGTTAAAGTAAGTTCCCAATAAGTCAAAAGCATTATGTTGTATCTGCTCATCAGCCATTTTTATTTTTTCATTTATTATTAAAAAAACAGTGAGAATATTCTCATCTTGGTTGTATCCTGTATCATTCTTCTGAAATAAGGGTACAACAATCAAAACCATTTATCAATATGAATAATAAAGTATATTTCTCATCTCAAAAGTTCTAAAATGTTCAATATTTATACCCATAATCTGAACCAGAATCTATTGAACATATTAACAATTTGCTTGTTATATTCCATTATCAAACCTTCAAATATAAATTAGGTGACATATTATGTAGAATTTAAGGCTTAAAAAAAAATAAAACTAAGATTTGTTTTGAACAAATATGAAATAATTTGTATCCAATATGGAATTATACACCATTCCATTCAGGTAAACAATTTAAAGCTCCAGACATTATTCTATGTACTAATAGCCGAGTGAACTTAGAATATTGTAATTTAGTTGGTGACTGAGAGTTCAGTCCCTGGGCCAAAAAGCAAAACAATCAGAATTAGGATCACAAGAAAAAAAAAATCTACTCCTGAATAAAGAAGTCAATTCAAGATTTAAAAAAATATTGCCAAATATAACAGTCAGTCAGTTAATTGCCATACGTGAACACGCTTGGGCGATGTCTTGAAAGAGGCATGACTGACTGGGCAGATGATTATCCCGCAGTAGGTTGCCATTGCTTTCTGCAGTAGACTGGTTGCCGACCAAGGCTATAGAACCCAATCTGTCCTGTTATTTAACCCATAACTGGAGGGAAGAGATGGATTAATACCTTTCCCAAGGATATTTGCGTGTAAGTGAATGCATTGAATTCAACTGGAATTTGAACTCGGCTCTCCAATTTCTCTTTCCGAGCCAGTATCTAATGCACCACAACGCCAAATATGACAAGTATCTGAAAAGTACACCAACTGAAAATTGTTACTATGACAACCACAACCAAAATAAGGTTCATGAAAATCAGTATATCATAAATAATTTAATATTTCTAGTTGGGTACCTTTACTTTATCTCTCAGAATTAGTTTAGATAGTTAAAGACTTTTTTCTTTTCTTTCAATGTAAAGAAAAATTCCCATACACGTGCATGTGAGAGAGAGAGAGAGGGAGGGGCTGAGTGAAGTTTTATTGTTATTCTTTTATATTTTCAAATTTTATGTGCTTTCCATTTCATGCGAAATATGAAATAATTATAATAATGGAAAATAAAAGTATTCAATATATTTCTCCTAATGGTGTAAATACTTAAATACTTGTAAACTACAATATCCTAAAGAAAGTAATGGCAACCTACTGCGGGATAATCTTCTGCCCAGTCAGTCATGTCTCTTTCGAGACATGATCGCCCAAGTGTGTATCACGTATGGCACTTAACTGACTATAAGATAGAAATTTTATAAGCCTGTGCTGTCATTTTCATAAATGTCCTCCAGATAAACAAGCAACAAAGCCTCTTTAACAAAGTTAATTGATTTTTCACGCTAGGAAGAAAAATGCAGAACTTTATAACACAAATGAATCAATTGAACAATATTGACCAAGATATATAATTATCAAGTTATTTCAGTTTCTAGCAAATCTTTTGTAGTCTTTCTCAGAGAAGATTGGAGAGGAAGAAAAATATAAACATATTCACTTAAACAGAAGAAATTTTTAAACTATAATTAGTATAATGTAACAAGAAATTAGTTCTAAATGAAACAAGAATGTACTTTTAATACTAGAAAAATTAAATTCATTATTTGCCAAAGTTTATAGTGACATCAACATTAATTTAATTTTTTATTGCAAACGTTTTCAATAAATCTTCAAACTATTCTTTAGTCTCTAAAATAAAGTATTTTGTACAGAATTTGCATTGGTATTTATGTCTTAACTCTTTATCTGTCATTTAAAGCTGAAACATTTCTGGGATTACAATTACATTCTTTTTTTTTTTTTGCAAGCAAATAATGCATTAACACTTTTTTGAAGATAATGATTTTACAAATCTTACTATTTAACTCATAGCTAAAGGATTGTGTGCACAAAAGAAAATCTAACAGCAGCAGTCGAAATTAATAACCACCTAATACATAATTTTACAATTTCTACCTTTCAATCAAGAAAGATTCAAAGCAATTAGTAAACATTTGTTAACAATATGCACAAATATTAATGACATAATTCTTTCATAATCCTGCAACTTAAGAAGAGATGAATATAAAACGAATATTCTCAACTTGAAAGCAGTTGATGCTATCATATCTAATTTATGAAAAGAGAAAAAAGGTCAATGTTAGTACATTTTACTAGTCTTGCTATTTAAAAGAAATGTACTGTACATGCTTGACTGATTTTCCCGCCCCTACAGAGTTAATTCCCTTATACATCACACTTTATAAAACATTCTTTAAAGTTAGTTTGTGATTGTTTTAAAAACATTTAATAGTTAAGATACAAACATTTTTATATCAGAAAACTTAGTATATAGGAAGTTATTGTATTATTATAGAAACGGACAAAATACACTACAAATTATATTAGAAGTTACTTTTATGCTATATTTATTTATTTAAATTAAATAATTTTTATAAGATAATTTATTATGCTATAAGATAATTTTATGCTTAAACTACATTTTGAAAATAGCTGTTTTATAAATTTACCAAATTACATTTTTCATGTGTAACTGTTTAACAGAATCTTAAAAATATTTTTATATTAAAAGTCATTGTGAGAACAATTTTTTTATATTTTTTAATTTTCACTAAAGAAAAAAACTGTTTATTGAGCCATTTATAATTTATTTACTATATTTCTAACATGTGGTATCGCAAGAATTTGCGTTTTACTTAACCTTAATTTTGATAAACATGCATTAAAACTTTAATGTTAATAATACTACACTAAATTTCAATCTTTTGAGACAAGATAAGATTCTAAATTTTAAATTCACAGAAGCTAATTATTCATTAATTAACATCCTAAACATTACACTTCTGACAAGACAAACTTTAAGTAAAACAAAATTAAAATTGCTTAGAAATATAATTTAAAAAACTATAAGTCATTAGTAGATTTTTTTATTCATTCATCATTATCATACCGATGATAAAAATAAAGTGAGCTGGTAGGGGAATTAATGTTGTTTTTAACCATTTCTTGAAATTCGTAATTTTTTTTTTTTTTTTCATTTCAAGAATTTAACAAAACTTTCCTTTCACGCCTAAAAAAACAATAAAATAAAATCTAGTGTACCGAAATTTAGTTCGCAACAATATTATCAACCACCAGTTATAAAATTAGCTGATCCCACTACCAAAATTTTGGTTCGTTATTTTTTTTATAAATTAATGAAATGGTATTATTGAGTAGTTCTCAGCATAAGAACTTACCAAATGTACGTATTCATTTTTTTCTAAGTTAAAAATATACTTTTTTTTAATTATTATTTCCGCCTTTGAAAATAAAGCATTTCATATCCCGTAGAATTTCATTATCACTTACTCGGTTTTTATTTGACGCCTGAATTCTTTTGCATTATGAATAGATGTGCAGATGGATGAACCATTTACAAACAATGGATCATTTAAGGACTATTTTTTTTTAAATAATATACAAACGTTAGAGTACTTACCTTCAAAAAACTAATCATCGCAAATTTGACATTTAAAAATTCGGAAGACAATAACAAAATCAATTACCACAAAGAAACGAAAAAGCATGTGAAATATAAAAAATACAGGACACTTGCAGAGTGTTCTGAAACATAGATATTTAATTTAAACGTCATCTAAAAACATAAAAAATTGGGTTCAATTTTAAAGTTACAATTACATGCACACCTTACCCAGAGTCCCATGCAAGCCATACACAAAAAATAAAAATGTAGATGACTTTTTTGATGAATACACGTGTGTACTTGAAAATTAATTAAATTATATTATAATCAAATCAATACATTCAAATTCAATATTTTTAGCTACACAATTTAAAAAAGTTTAATTCTTTTTTTTACTATATTTATTAAGATAACATTTTAATTCCCGATGCAAATTGAAGACGTCTACCCCCAAAAATACCTTTAAGCGTACACTTAACATTGAATAAAGAACTTTATGAACTTTTTTTGGTTGGTGGCGGTGGTGGGGGGGATCTCCTCCTCTTCCTTAACTACCCACCTTAAAGATAGCGGCACGCTTACAAAATAATAAAATTCTTAGATTTCTTTTAAACAACTGACTATGAATTTGGTAGGAATGCGTATGTAAACGCATGTACGCACACATACAAAAGAAAAATATATAGTTAAATTTACGTCGAAAGTACGCACCTTGTAGTTGTCTACAAGTTAAAGTCACGCACTTGTTTTAAATTGGTCACTTAGACCAGAATATGCATGTCCACTAATACTAAATAGTGAATGTGTTGAATTGAATATCCATTGTGTTTCGTTTGTTTGTTGTTTTTTTTTTACTTTCGCACATACACACGCACGCACACATGCAACATATAGTTTAACATACTTGTTATTATTAATATTAATTATATATATTCACAATCGTACAAGTTAGTTTTGAAAAGTGTAGGCAACACGGAGTGTGAGGAAAAGATGTCCATATAAAATGACACACACATATACATAGTACTGTTTTTTTGCAGGTCTATGCTTTGCTTACGCCTCCTGAGTTCTATATGCGACGATGCGTTTATATATATATATATATATATTAAATGCCGAGCATACAGGGTTTTGTTCAATTACAGACATAGATGTTGTTAGTGGTGGAACTATATACAAACAGTGACTGAAAAATATATGCTTTGCTTCATACATCAGACACTATCCAGACAAACAGACAGACATATGTGTGTATAAAAAGTGTTTGGATATATAAATATATATGCGATGTAAAGTAGCGTGTGCTATAGAAACATACATAAATGAATCATTACTGAACAAGTTGTAAGTAACAAAAGAGGCGATATTAACGAAAAAAGTAAGTTACACTACCTGTCGCGAGGGTCAATCCAAGTAGTTTTCTTTGTATTGTGGTCGATATAGAAAACCTTTCCATCATAGTCAGTTCCTTCTTCCCATCCTGACGGTAGGGATAGCTCACCATTCCTCCATTTAGGCATTATTTTATTTATTTACTTTTTGTTTTATTTTTTTCGCACACAAGCTGTGGAGTGGTACGGCATACAAGAGTAAACAGCTACATGGCGGTATTCATCTTTCTCTGCCCAGCCTTTAACAAATCGCGTGACGTCATGTACACCATAAGAGCCCCCAGTCAGGTACCCCCACCTCTACTGCCTTGCCTATCCAAGCTTAAGGCTTGCATACCATCTATACCGAACCGCGATGGTTTCCGGCTTTTGGTTGGTGAAGCCTAACTACCAGCAGCCAGCCAAATGTCTTGTTACTAAACTCGTTAACTACTCCTCTCTAAGTTTTTCATTTATCTATATACCACTTTGTAACATGTTCGCCTTGAGTGCTTAAATTTAACTGGACACATTGATTGAGGATTAGATTTTTATTTTGTTATTTCTCTTCGTTATTTATGTTTTTTTTGTTTTATTTTTTTACTTTTGTTTATCATCTTTCTCAACTTCAGATAGGTATATGAATCTAAAAATGTACCCCAACTTTTTTTTTCAAGTTACCTTTTTATTCTTAAACCAGTTAATTTTGTATTCATTTTATGGAGTACAGTACTTGTTTCAGTTTTGTTGAAAAATTAATATTTTGCATGTTTCATTCGTACTTAAACTTATTCTAGAACTTATTTCTAATAAAGTTTTTACATTTGTTTTCACAACTTTTTTAACTTTCTCTCTATCATTACTTGTTTTCTTTCTTCATTATTTTAATAACTGATGACTTGCTATTTAGAATAATTTCTGATAAACTATAAGGGTCATTTCTTTTTTATTCATTTCTTTCGGCCTTTTGCCCCTCTTCTTGACTATATATTTTTCTTTCTTATTTAGCAGTCTTTTATGCTATTGTTGTAACAATAGTATTATTGTACAATGGTTTTGTTGATTTGACATTTGAGGAATATTTTTAGCGTCCATTTTAGTGTCCGGAATATTTTTCACATACCAAGTGTTGCTTTGCAATGCTTAGCTTCATTTTCTGAGGGTGCATTTCTCATATATTAAAAAAAATGAAGTATTACTTGTGACTAATTTGTAAAATTAAAATATAAACCAAAGTACCTACTTTCTTTGGATGTGAAAAGAGATTTTGTAAATAAAAACTATAAATACACGCTAAAACGCAATATTTAATCTATATAAGAATTATTCAATCCTGTGAAAAGATTCACAGCTATATTAATTTTACCTAGGTTTTCCAAACTCTGGCGGCACTTTTAAAAAAAGGCGGTCCCAAGGGGAATGTTTCCCAAATTGTTAAATTAAAATAAGACAAGGGAAGTAATTCAGTATGTGAAATATGGGAAGATATTCGACTTTAAAAAGTATTCTACATTTTGAAATTAGCTTAGTAATAGCTTAAATAAATAATTATTATAAATCTGTTGTTGGAGTAAGCAATTTATAACAAAATTCACGTATCATAGAACAATAATTAAAATGCTTTTAATTAGGATTTTTCAGTCAGTTAATTACCATACGTGGGTGATCATGTCTCGAAAGAGACATGACTGACTAGGCAGAAGATTTTCCCACAGTAGGTTACCATTTTTTTTTGTGTGTGTGCTAAACTGGTTGCCAACATGGCTATAAAGTCCAGTCCAGTCTGTTCTGCTCCCCAATCCATATAGATAGTGGGAGAAGAGATGGATTTCCCAAGGTTTTTGTGCATAAGTGAATGCAATAAATGAATTCAACTGGATTTCAAACTTGGTTCTCTGATTTCTCATTCTCAGTCAATATTTATTGTATATATTAGGATTTAAGTATGCTTAAAAAGTCCAGAGAAATTATTCTATTTCTGATATTTTTTTTATCCCTATCCTCCATCTGTATTACAAAGGTCATTCAGTAACCCTCTACGTTGAGTGGCTTTTTCAATGTGCATTAGAGGTCCTGGGTATGACAGTAAACTGCATCCAGCAGCAAAGCCTCTGATTGGGAGGTTGTGAGGAGCATGGAACCACCTCTTAATTGCTGTTGTTCCCAGGTCCACCTTGACCCAGAGTGGTAGCACCTGTTAGGGTCCCAGCTATGGGTAAATAGCCAACCCCAAACTGGGGTCAAAACACTATGAAAGTATAAAAATACTTTTATAGAAATATAATATATATAAAAAATAGACTTTTATAGAAAAATATACACTTTTGAATGAAAAATATTACCAACAATACTTTCTTTTTAAGAAAAAAAATTATTGCCAGCAATACATTATTCGAAGGGAAAAAATTATTACGAGCAGTGAACAGGTGAAGAGGCTCATCCCTTGTTTCCTGTTTAGAATGCGGTTTCTGGTTGTCTCTTTTCCAATCTTCTCACTCCTATGTAGCCCCCTGCACATCAGTGGTGTTACCGCCTTGCACTCAGGGTGATATGATTAAAAAAAAAAAAAAAGTACATTTTTCGAAGAGAAAAATTACGAGCAATACATTTTTGAATACGAAACTAGAAGACATCTTCAGTTTTCTAAAACAAAATAAAAAATAAATTTTTTTTGTCAAAAATTGACAAAATGAACTTTCTTAATATAACCGAACATTAAAAAAAATATCTTTAAACTCTACCTTTTCAGCATTAAATAACCCACATAGGTGTTGATATGCCATTAAAAACAAAATCAAATGTGCATTAGGTGAACATTATTTTTAAAAAAGAAAGTGTAATGCAGTTCATTTCTATAAATTACTTTTTCTTTAACAAACAAATAAATAATTTCTTTAATTATTAATTTATTTTCTCATAATCCATAAATAGGCTAAATGATTTTACTTCTGAAACTTTTTGGTGAAATTTCAGACAGTCTATCTGTAAAAGGACAATATGCATAAAGAGATAAAATATTTCTCTCCTACAATAAACCTCAAATTTTCTAACAGTGGAAATGAAGTGTTAAAAGTTTTTTTAAAAATAGAATGATCTCATGCAAATTCCAGCAGTGCACAACATGTGAAGGCTTGAAATGAACGCTCCTATTCAAAACAACACAAAATAAATTACAATGTAACAGTCAAGATATTAGGAAAATATAACAACACCAAAGACAAAACACCCTTGAAAATGACTGTAGAAGTGGCCAAAAGCACTTGGGACAACAAAAAAATATGGAAAATTCTTGTACTCCCTTACTTTTATTAAACGAGAAAATGTAAGGATACTGGAAAATAATTAAATTTTCCTAGTTAGTCATATTTAATGAAAGATGTTTGAAAGAAAGGTTGCTTCCCAAATATAGATTAATTTTATATATATATATATAGTTTTAGTGCAAAGAATTTGTCACTTTAATTGAAAAGGTTCATGCTGACTTCAAAGTTTTATGAGGACTCCATTATGATGTCTTCACTCATCAGGGCTGATTTTTTTTTTTTTGTTTTTTTGTTTTTTTGTTGTTCCCAGTTCCCTTTCCTATTTATAAAGAACCTGGTGTACTTTCATATTTTCTAAGTGATCTCGTTTGAGATTGGTTGATTTTCCTTTTCTTTATTTTTATTTTCATTATGCAAAGGTGTGATTTCTTTTTGTTTTAATTTTGCATGTTTTTGACTTTTTTTAATGCTTTATTTATTTCTTTTAATGTATGTGGGAGTTGATTTCTGCTTAATTATTTTGTATTGAATAGGTGTCAGCTTAATTGCTTTATTTAGTTGGTTTATTCATTTTGTTTAGGTTGACTTCTTATATTGATTTGACTTTTTTTCTTTATTATGTTGATGAGGGTTTTTTTTAAGTAATGGTTGTATTTGTAGACTTTGTATTTTTCATTTGGTGGTTGTTATACTATTTTCTGTTATTTTGTTATGATTGAGTGTTTGTATATTTATGGTTTTATTTGCTTTGTTTTTATTATTATTATTTGTGTAGCAAAGCAGATATCTGTTTACATGTCTACATTATCCCATTATCTCCTTTTTTTTATTTAACATTTTATTTTGTTTTTTTAAAGCTCATTATTGCTAGCTTTCCTTCTTGTCATAATTGACAGTTTTAGCTATTGTTACTGTGTGATGGTGCTCTTTTTACTATTTCCTGTTTAATTTTGGTAGTAATGTTTTTTTTTTCTAGTTCCATATATACTTTGATAGCATTGTGTTGTTTTTGTATTTTTTGTGTTGAGTAATGTTTTTTAAATTTCCTTTAAAGGATGTTTCTGTTGCTCCTATGTAAATCTTTTTCTTTTCTTATTAGTGTTATTTGTTGCAGCAGCTCTGTATATTATGTTGTTGATTAGACATGTATTATTAAGTGGATAGTTGTCTTTCTTTCAGCAGTTACATTTGTTCATATTGTGTTGTTGGTTTGTGTTATTGTTATTTGACTTTATTAAGTATTTTTTTTTGTGTTTGGTTATTATTTTCTTCATGTTTTCCATGCAGCTGTAACTGATTTTGACTGTGTTTTTGTTGATGATTTTGACAGTTTATGTTTGGAGAAATGTTTTTCTATTCTGTTTTCCAATTTTTGTTTTTATTTTGTAATAGGGTGGGTTGAACCAAATTATTTTCTTTTTCTATTAGCTTGGTTTATCTTCGTTTGTGTATTCAAGTTTATTAGGGTATCCGTTGTTTCTTAGTGCTGACTTATATGGTTCTTTATTTTTGTTGAATATTTTCATGTTCCTGGAGTTTGTAGATAGCCTTTTATTTTTAGATATGGGTATGCGTTTGAATACATTGGGAGGGAGGATTAGAATTTTTGTGGATATATATGGGATTGTTATTTTCTTTTCTGTAAGGTTTGTATGTATTGTTGTTTAAGTTGAGTATTATGTCTAAGAAATTTATAATTATTAGTTCATGTTAGTTACAATTCCTAAAGCGTTAAAATTTTTATTTGTTTTTTTTTTTATATTATACATGTTGTGTTTTGGTGTTAATTTTTATTGGTCAGATATGTGTCACATGTATTAAACCAATAGATAATTTTTTTTTTTACTTTTAAATGAATGTGCATAGAATATTTTACATGGTAAAGTGTATAATAATGTATATGTATGCTTGTATAGAAATGCTTATCTGTTTAGGTGTATGTTGGACGGTACCGTTAATATATGTGTATGAGGATAAATGTAGGAGACATTTCCCATTAAATCATTGAAATGTAGGGAGATGTTGCGTTGGGTTTGTGTTTGGATATTTTATATAAATATATAATTGCCACTGTGTATATGGGAATGCTGTTGACACTTCTACATAGTAACTGAAATGCAGTTTGATTGTGCTCAATCTCTGAAGAAGCTTTAATAAAAGTGAAACAGGCTAGATTCAGATACGTTTTCCTATTTGTTCGTTTCCTTCATTTTATATATATATATATATATATTCAGATACTTTAATCTAAGAGGAAAAAGCAGGAAGGTAAATTCCAGTTTCTGAAAGGATTTTTTTGTTGCTGAGGTGATGTGTTATCCCCTGTGGGGATTTTCATATCGAAATGGTCATCCAATATCCTTGAATTAATCCTATTTTAATATATATATATATATATATATATATATATATATGTGTGTGTGTGTGTGTGTGTGTGGATGACTAATATATTATGCTCTCATTATGATTGAGCTCTCTGGAGAAGAAAATTTTAAAAACAGTTTCCACTTCGACTATAATGCGTGACTCTTCAGAAATAAATTGAGTTCTCTCAGTGACTGGCGTCTGTATACACTGCTTACATACAAGACATTAAAATTTCCCTTCTCTGACCCCATGCGCCGATGGCTTAGGGAGTAGAGACTCTGACCGACACCAAATCGGTCTAGTTTCGATCCCGGCCAAAAGCAAGTGGATATGTCTAGCCACACTGATGAGCTGTGATACAGCAAAACAGGCTTGTATGTGGATGACTAATATATATATATATATATATATATATATTACAGAAAAGTGAAAGAACACGTAGATTAAAAACTCACTGTTCAAGCATCTACTTTTATAAACCGTGCTTGAGAGAGAGAGTTAACAGGAAATCTCTGAAGAAGCTTTAATGAAAGTGAAATATGTTTGATTGTGATATGTTTTCCTATTTGTTCTTTAACTATGTTATATAGTCATATGTAACCTGATTGAACACTGTAAAAGAATGGTAGACTTTAAAAAATAGTAGCTACTCACACATTTACGCATCATTCATTCAGTAATGAATTTGAATACCCTTGGCTACTGGCATGTGTTTACATTGTATATAACATGGTAAAATCCTTCCTCTACCGAGCACCTATAGCTCAGAGATAGAATTGCCAACTGATATCAATTTGGTCGGGTTTCAATCCTGGCTAGAAGCAATCAGATATCTAACCATATACATGAGTTATGATACAGCAAAACAGATCTGTCTGTGGATAATTATATATATATTAGAGGGAGTTAAACAGGAAATCTCTGAAGAAGCTTTAATGAAAGTGAAACGCATTAGATTGGGATACATATTCCTATTTCTTCTTTTTCTTTATTTTATTATATACTAGCAGTATAGCCCGGCATTGCTCAGGTGTAATGAAAACTTTAAAACTAATCCATGGTCCTGGATTCTGGACTCAGCCTAACGAATATTTGTGTGAAGTTTAGTGAGAATTGGTTAAAAATTGTGGATTTTTATAAAGGACATACAGACAGATAAACAGACACACACACAAACATCTTACCTTATATATATATATATATATATATATATATATATATATATATATATAATCAGTTTTCTGCACTATTGTAAGAACTGCAACCTTGAAACTTCTGAATATCATTTCTTATGTCTTTGTCTATGAGTGTATCAAATTTGATTAAAATCGGACCATTTCTTCTATAACCCAATTTTTTTCGATTATCGATTTTCGATGTTTATTGGGGCTACCTTGACACAAAAGCTAGCTAAGAACACTCATAGTACAACTGTGTAAATTTTCAAGAAAATCGGTTCAGCTATTTCGGAGTCTGTAGGTAACGGACGCACACACACACACACACAAAGTTCCATTTATAAATAAGTTTAGATTTAGATAGATTAGATTCTAGCATGTGTGTTGTGGTGCAGTGAATATTGGCTCAGAACAAGAAATCAGAGAACCAAGTTCAAACTCCAGTTGTATTTCTTGCATTCACTCATAAGCAAATATCATTGGGAAAGGTACTAATCCATCTCTTCTTCCTCCAGCTATGGGATAAATAACAGGACAGATTTGGTTCTATAGCCTTGGCTGGCAGCTAGTCTACCACAGAAATTAATAAAAAATCTACTGTGGGAAAATCTTCTGCTCAGTCAGTCATGTCTCTTTTAAGACATGATTGCCCAAGTGTGTATTATGTATGGTACTTAACTGACTGATTTTATATATACCTTTAAAAATATCTTCATATATATATATATATATATATATATATATAATGAAGATTAACAAAATGGTCTTAAAACAACCAACAATTTAAAATGATTTATTTGAACAAATTTCCGTGACATGTTTACATTTGTTGACATTACAATACATTTTAGTGCAGATATGGTCATTTACAGTGAATCGAAAAGTGTTATATAGGCTTGATTTAACTTTGTTTAGACTGTTGTTCATTCATGGTCGAGAGGTCTAAGACGCGCCAGATCACTTGGTGGCTTTTCCTATGTGGATAGGGGTTGCAGGCTTGAATCCTGCCGAATGACACATATTTTTGTAACAAAAATTTATCGTAAATAATCAGTCCAGTAGAAATAAATATATATACTGTTTGATTATAAAACAGAATATCTACATAAATTACAAGTATTGATCAAAAATAATATTCAAACAATTTATTTCATATACATATATATATTTCCAGGTGAAGAGGACTCGATGTTTTATTATTTTGAGTGCTCTGGCATTTATTTTATTATAAACAGTGCTCAATATAATGAGTATTATAGAGCTTAATATAATTATGTAGTTATGCATCAATTGTACATACAATTGATACATAACTATATATATATATATATATAAAATCTAAGTGAGCCAAAAACCTACCACGGTTTCACTTAACAGCTCGTCGGGGAAAATTGGCTTTGTGCACTCTACTTTCGTATTGAGCTCTTTATTGTTAAGGTTTTTGTGTTGTTTTTTTTTTCTTTCTCAGGAATGCTTGACTTTTTGTTCAGGTATTTCGTTTGTTTCTTTTTTACTTCCCCTTCTTTTCTCTGCGGGTTAGTTCCCGGTGGGTTTCAAGACGATCTCATTTGTAGTTTAATTATTGATAATCTTGACAGAATTAGGTCTGTTGTTATTGGTATTACAACTATATATATATATATATATATATATATATATATATATATATATATACACACACACACACAGAGAAAGAGTGAGAGAGAGTTAAATCGGAAATAGTAACAGTTTGAGGAAAAGCAAAATAATAAAAATGCATTCCAAATACTATTGCTGTAGAACACATTATAAATTATTTTACTATAGAAAACATTGGAAATCAAACAGAAAGTGAGTATCAATACCAGGAATAAAGTATTAATGACAATTATGGCCGTATCTGACTACCGGGCACAACAGGCATGGGTCCATGCAATTATAGTGAAAATCCGGGCGAGGAAAAATGTCTTTGTTAGAAATCAAACTAAACAATTCATGAAGAAAGTAAGAAAGAAAGAAAGAAAGAAAGAAAAACAAAGAAAACATCCAAATGAACACAGTAAAAATCTGTTTGTTTATTTATTAATTTTGGGAGAAAAGACTGGTTATACTCAGAAAGTCTGAACCCGATTTCCTGCTTTCGTTCATATTCTGTGCCTAATTTCTATTGGAATAGCCGAAAAAATCCACAAAAATCATAGTCCAGGCAATTTTCTCTGTGTCCAGTGTTTTTTTAGCATCAGCTACGGCCCTGAAGACAATATGTATGTATAAAAAATATATATACACATGTATAAAGTAAATAAGGTAACATTTTCAAATGTATGGTAAAAAAATTATGCTAGAAAACTACATTGTAAATGACTTTACTATAGATATTCATTGAAACAAAAAAATCATTTATCAAGAATTTATGCAAGCATAACTTACTGGATATAGTATTGTTATATAATTGTTATATACATACCTATGAACATTAATAAGTATGTACCAATCCTCATAAACACATTGGACACTATTGTAAGTGGGATTACATTGCTGTCTAGTGATTAACTTCACTCAGATTCAATTCTGACATTGTTTGACTCTATGCCTTCGAGCAGAGACCAACCCAGTAGAGTCTGGTCTGGGAATATTAGACATTGAATTTTTGCCCGAGCTATATGACTAAGATTACCCACATTTAAAAGGCTTTTTGCCACATTTTATCTTAAGTGAAGAGGCAGCTAAATATCTATATTGCTGTCTATCAGTTCACCACTAGCAGTGGTTATCTACTTCATGCAGCTGGTAAATATTGTATTTTGTTGGTGTTATAAAGAATACTATTTCATTTTCCAACCTCTGTTTTGATTATTTCTCATTCAGTAACTTTTTAGTTTACAACAATAATATAGCTATTTAACTGAATTTTTCAATATTTTCTGTTCTACTTGTTATGGGGATTTTTTCTTAATATGCTTCTTTCTTATGCCTTTTCCCTGTCTTAACCAAAAGCAGAGATAAAACACTATCAATATATGAGAATTACGTAAATAAACTAAAACCACAAAAATGTGTTATTAACTAAAATGTTTTCTTTGTTAACAAAATTCTTTCAAAGTAAGGATAAATAAATTTTAAAAAGTACCTTGAATGAAAAACCTTCTTGGAAGTAATTGACATTTTATTAATGTCATGCTCATAGATAGGACTAGCACTTTTCTTATTGCTTATATATATATATATATATATATATATATATATATATATTTTCATTTTGCTGTTGCTGAAGAAGCAAGGATTTCCTCATAGAAATGGCTATTCAACGGATTTAAATATCAAAATTTTTTGTTTTATTTTTTATATTTGGCTCTGTAAATAGAATATAATATTTGTATCGAGCCCTCCTTGATCAATTTTAATATTAACGAAATTAATATTAATTAGGATCGGGTTTTTGGGATTTACCTATCTGATCATTTAAAATATATATATATATAGTAATTTTGAAATGAGTTATTTCTGCAACCTAGGTTTTAATCTTTTGGTATCTTCAGGCAATATACAATAACTGATTTTTTTGTTTTTAAAATGTACATACAGGGACTTTTTACAAAGACTCAACTAAAATTTTCAAACAACCAAAATTTTCAAAATTAGGGAAGAGTCATTCAAAGATCTTACAACACTTTCATCCCTGTTTGTATGATTCTAGTATATATTTATAGGTATGATTACATCTGGACATAATATTTAAAACTTAGTTTGCAAAAATAACACATTTCCAAATTTAAAATATTTAAATGCTCTACAATATAAATGTATTGAACACTTTTTAATACAATATATATATATATATATATACGAAAAAAATCGCAAGATCGCCAAGACCTACCGCGGTTTCGCACAACGGCTCGTCAGGGCAAAGGCAGACCAAGGACTAATCAAATAAATAGACACCTATTAAAGACTAACCCATTTGGGGAAGGGGTTGTTTGAGGAAAAAAAAAAAAAAAAAATTGGGGGGGGGGTCGATTTTATTATTATTATATATATATATATATATATATATATATATATATACATATGGATATGCAGGCAAGTATATGTACATATATTTCTAGTGTTAATAAAACTGTGCTTGATGTAATATAACAAAGCTATAAAGTACATATTAGTAAATATACATATATCCTACATCTATAGCACAACTTTGTGTTTCATGCACTATGCAATCATCAGGTGCATATTATGAACTGACTATTCTGGGATTTGGATTTTTTGGTTCTCTCATTTTTATTTATGGTAGTTATATGTTATAACGTTAGAATGCTATTTTGTAATTGTATAATTTAATTTGGGTTGGAATAAAACTTAAATATGAAATTGGAAAGCTAACTTAATATTAATAAGTAGGATATTTTAAGAGCCAAGGTTATACATTTGTGCTTGGTCAAGGGGGATTACATGTAGTTTTTCTTTTCGGAAAAAACAAAAAGCATTAATAAAAAGAAACAAATAAATAAAAAATAAAAGCTAAGTAAATAAAATAATATAATAATAAAAATAAAACAAATGAATAAATAAAAATACATCAAGAAATTTAAGTTAATCTAAGTCAATGTATTTGAAATATTTATTTCTATGCTTGCATGGGATCATCAATTTCTTTCACTTAAAAACCAAAACTCCAAATCCCAGAATGGTCAGTTCATAATAAGCACCTGATGATTGCATAGTGCATGAAACTCCAATTCATGCTATATATATATATATATATATATATATATATATATATATAGCATAATGATGATCCACGTATACTGTCTTAAACTGTATAGGAAAAACTACTAAAAAGTTGTAAGTTTAAAAATGTATTTTTTTGACAGTATTTATTTTTTTCTATTATTATATATATATATATTTGATATTTCAGACCGGCCTCGGCTTTTCATCAGAAACAATGATTTTAAAATTTAAACTAGAAGTGTTCATCGTGAGAAGCGTCTGTCGCAAGATGTTTACATCACATGACGTAGAAAGCGACAGTTTTTTTAATATTTTTAAACGTAAACCTAACTGTAATAATACTTTTAAATGTTGTTTTAAAGAAAATATATTATATATGGCCTGAAGATTGTGTTCAAGCACCAAACAGTTTCATCACTTGTTGTTGACCTCAGTGTTCACTTTTATATTTATGCATGTTCTATCTTTGCTAGTGAGCATGTTTACCCATGAATCAGTCTGTTAAGTGCCATACATGATACACGCTTCGGCGACTGTCTCAAAAGAAACATGACTGACTGGGCAGTTGAATTCCTTGCATTCACTTGGGAAAGGTATTAATCTCTCTTCCCTCCAGTTATGGGTTAAATAATAGGACAGATTGGGTTCTATAGCCTTGGCTGGCAACTAGTCTACCATAGAAAACAATAGCAACCTACTGCGGGATAATCTTCTGCCCAGTCAGTCATGTCTCTTTTGAGACATGATCACCCAAAGCCTGTATGGCACTTAACAGACTGATACTTCCTTATATATTTTTCTTGAAAGAGCACATCTGGCCAGTTTTGAAAGAATTGATTTATCTAATATTTTTATTACTTCAGACATTATTATAGTGGATACTCATATTTGAAATAGAAGACCCATTTTCATGTTTATTTCAAACCGTGCATATTGTACTGAGAGAAAGAACAATTGAAGTGGTGGATTGATTTTATTTTTCTCATTACTTTATGAATTCAGAATTTGTCTTTCCCGTTGTTATGAATTCAGAATTTTTCTTTCTTACTGCTTTATGAGTTCAGAATTTGTCTTTCCCATCGTGTTATGAATACTGAATTTATTTTTCTCATTACTTTATGAATTCAGAATTTGTCTTTCTCGTTGTTATGAATTATTGAAGTTTAATGCAATAAATGGTCAATGATAAAAGAAATCAAAGATTTTCTTACCATCTCCTTAAGCCTAATTTCCAGAGTTTTAAATTGATGGGGTTACAAATAAATTTGGAGCTCTTCTCTCTATTTATTTTATCAAATATATTCTACAAGTTTAACAGTGTAATTGTGTACAGTTTATGTTAATGAAAACTTCATCCAGTTAATCTTAATTTCAAAAAACTGTCTTGACTTTGAAAAAGAACACTTCAGACTTAACCTTCATGAAATCAGAGAAACAATTAATATTTGTTTATTTTAACAATTAAAAGAATTATTTTGAAATCTCTATTACTACATAGCCTTGTTTAATATCCCCCAGCTATTTCTTCTTCTTCTGCTATGTGTCCTGTCCTTTCAAGACGTAGGTAATCATGGCTTTCCACGTCTCCCTATCCCTGGTGGCTCTTAGCATGCTTTCTCCTGTTACACCATGCAACCCCTGCTCTGCCATCTACCTGCTCAAGTCTGTCAACTATGTTACACGCTGATTTCCCCTGTCTCTCCTTCCCTCTATCTATGTTAGTTTCAGGTTCTCCAAGCCCTCTTTCCTCACTGCATGTCCCAGGAACTTCAGCTGTCTCTTCCTGATGCTCATTATTAATTTCTTTTTCATCTCCATCCTTTCCAAAACCTCATCATTGCTCACATGCTCAATCCATGATATTTGCAGCATCCTTCTGTAGAACCACATTTCAGTTGATTCAAATTTTTCCTTCTTCTTTGATGATATTGTCCAGCATTCACTGCCATATTGAAGAACTGACATCACATAGCAATCCAGTACTCTCTTCTTTGTCGCGAGCAAAATTGTCCTGTTTCTTAATATTCTTGATGACTTCTTCTATGTGCCCTGTCCGTTCAGGACATAAGCGATCATGGCTTTCAATGTCTCCCTATACCTGGTGGCTGTTAGCACACCTTCTCATGTTACACCATGCAACCCTTGTTCCATCATCCACCTGATTAAGTCCTTCAAATATGTTATCAGCTGCTTTCCCCTAGGTTCTCCAAGCATTCTTTCCTCATTGCATGTCCAAGGGACTTCAGCTGCCTATTCCTGATGCTCAGTATTAATTTCCTTTTCTGTTCCATCATTTCCAAAACCTCATCATTGCTCATATGCTCGATCCATAATATTCGCAGCATCCTTCTGTAGAACTACATTTCAGTTGATTCAAGTTTTTCCTTCATCTTTGATGATATTGTCCAGCATTCACTGCCATATTGAAGGACGGACAGCACTTAGCAATCCAGTACTCTCTTCTTTGTTTCTAGTGAAATTGTCCTGTTTCTTAACACCTTACTCAACTTCTGGAATGCTTCCTTCACCATGCCAATTCGCCTTCAGATCTCTGTGTCACACTTTCTGTCTTCTGTTATAACACTTCCCAGGTATTTGAATTTTTGTACCATCTTGATTCTAGTATCCCCGACCTGTATTTGGCATATTGGGCTGCCTTTTTTACTGATGACCATGCATTTGGTTTTCTTGCAGTTTATTTGTAGTCCTTTCTTGTCACTCTCTTCAGCTACATTCTGTGGGAGGTCTTGTATTTTCCTTTCTGTGTCTGCTATCAGCACTGTATCATCTGCATACCTTAGGTTGTTTAAATTGTGGCCTCCGATGACAAATCCAGGCATAACTTCTAGGGTCCTCAAAATATTCTCACTGTACAAGTTGTGACAGATCTGGTGAAAAGACACATCCTTGTCTTATGTCCCTTTCTATCTTTGTATATCTGCTGAATTCGCTACCTGTTCGTATACAAGTGGTTTGCTGCCAGTAAAGATTCTTAATTACTCTTAAGTCTTTCCCAAATATGTCACGGCTGCCAAGTATCTCCATCAATTCTTTGTGGTGTATTTTGTCAAATGCCTTCGCATAATCAATAAAGCACAGGTATAAGTCCTTTTTCATTTGTATAGCCCTTTCAGAGAGTATCCTAATCATAAATATGGTGTTCCTTGTTTCAGTGTCTTTGATGAAACCATACTGTTCTTGTCCTATTGCTGGCCTGATTCTGCTTCTCGCTCTATTCATCAGGATTCAGATGATCAGTTTTGTTATATGGCTCATTAAACTGATGGTTCTGTGGAGTTCACACACGTTTGCTCCTGGGTTCTTAGGTAGTGCTATAAAGATTGACTTGCTGAGGTCATCTGATATTACACCACTATTATAAACTTCATTTACTCA
This sequence comes from Ascarosepion bandense, assembly GCA_037127315.1. Lineage (NCBI taxonomy): Eukaryota > Metazoa > Mollusca > Cephalopoda > Sepiida > Sepiidae > Ascarosepion > Ascarosepion bandense. The sequence goes on from JBBBDQ010029864.1 coordinate 282,169, forward strand.
TTGAAAAATATGCTTACACATACAAACTGGTCATTAAATTTTTGAAATTATTAAGGAGAAAGCTAATTATTATAACTGAATTTCATTTATATTTAGTACTAGCAGGATAGCCCAGTGTTGCTTGGGTGTAATGAAAGCTTTAAAACTAATCCATGGTCCTGGATGTTGGCACAAAAGTCTTTCATGCCAACATCCAACTCTTTGGATGTTGGCATGAAAGACTAAAAAGCAATAGTTGTTTCCAGTCAAAGCGAAACTGTAGATTGAAAGAAAAATGAATCGATGTAAGTCAAATTTTGATTTCCTGGTATCGATATCAAATAAGTTTTTTTCATCGTAAACTGAATTTTGAAGGCTAAATAAGTCCTCTGAGTAAATGGTATCATGGCTGAGACTAAGAACTACAATTATACCTACTTAGAGCCAAACCTGAAACAAAAACTAAAATAAAAGGGCTGAAAAAAAATACAGACATTCAGGCAGATAAACAGACACACACAAACATCATGCCTTTTATATATATATATATATATATATATTATTGATTTCCTGCACTATTGTAAGAACTGCAGCCTTGAAACTCCTGAATATCGTTTCTTATGTCTTTGTCTATGAGTGTATCAAATTTGATTAAAATAGGACCACTCCTTCTATAACCCGATTTTTTTTATTATCAATTTTCGATATTTATTGGGGGTACCTCAACACAAAACCTAGCTAAGAACACTCGCAGACACTTATAGTACAACTGTGTAAATTTTCAAGAAAATCAGTTCAGTGATTTCGGAGTCTATAGGTAACAGACAGACACACACACACACACAGACAAAGTTCCATTTATAAATAAGTTTAGATATATCAATCAGCTTTTTCTAGCTTAATATTTCATAGATATTTTTAGATACAAAAATTTCCAGAAAAATTCTTTTGTTTTTGTATAAAGATAAGCATTTGTAGATATATCACTCACTCCAATGTTATTCTTTTCTTCTGTCCATTTTTCAATGTGATTGTATTAAATATTATTTCTTTTAGAAATTGCTATCATCAATATCATATTTCATACCTGTCACACATTCTTAATAAAATACAAATGTTTAAGATGTTCTTTTCTCATTGCTTCTTATTTATGATTGACTGAATAAGAAATTGATTTATTTATGAATGAATGAATAGATGAATGGCCACATAGTACAGCAAAACCTGTGAATTACTATTGGCTTTTAATCCACCTGTATCTTTATCCCTTGAGTTTAAATTAATTTTTGGGGGTTCTTGTGAGTATACCTTTTGGAGGGAAATACTTTTTGATAAAATTAAACAATGTCTCCACACTAGCAATACAAACAAAAAACAAAATAATAGAAAAATATATATATTTCATTGTTTAAATTGTTTTATAAAATATATATGGAAAAATTTATTATTTATCAGAAATAAAGAACAAAATATTTTATTTATGTATTCATTCACAAAGATTTTTTTTGATTTTTTGGAAGCAAATATCAAAATATTCTATGTTTTATAGAATTTACCATGTATCAAAAAAGTAATAATAATAAAGAAATCAAAATTTAATTTTATGGTAAAAGATATTTGCCTTTCATATGCAATATCAGCTTTTCAAAAGTCTCCCTACACAGAATTCTAATCTGAACACTTTATTTAATTTCTGGTGGTAGATTCTTGTTTTATTGCTCATTTTTAGAGATATCAAGGACTAGAACTGTATACCTACAAAGATTAAATTGCTCAGTTAAATTCACTGTAGGTTAACAAGATCAACATATACTTGAGGAAGGTCATAGGGTAGAGTGGATGAAACATTGTGAAGAGGACAATAGTTTTGAATACAAATAGTATAAATAATAATTCCTCATTGTGGAAATTTATGAAAAAAAACAAACTATTAGCATAGAACTTATGGTGATTTTCTAAGCATAGCTTAGATATGGCACAAGACCAAAAATATGGGGCACCCAGTGAAGATCGGATTCACTATTCGGCTGATCTGATCTAGAACCAAAGTGCTCTAGCATGGAACTTATGGTTACATCTAGCCATTTCAACTGTAAAATGATGAGACCTTCCTGCTAATGTATTCTAAATTCTAGTAGAGTCTTAAATCATAAAGTTTAGGTACTAAAGAAAAAAGCTCCCCTGAACAATTGCAATTATAATATTTATAGCAAAGGCACAGGGAAACTGCTACAGTAGTAGGAAAGTGACTGAAGCCAAGATGCCAGGTCAATATCAGAGATGCAATCTCTGAATGGGCATGTAAATTGGTACATTACATTGGTTTTTTGTAGAGAATTTAACCAAATTAAATTTAAACTAAATTCTCTACAAAAAACCAATGTAGTGTACCAATTTACATGCCCATTCAGAGATTGCATCTCTGATTCTAATAAAAAACCTAGTACATATATTGGTTTTACTACAACCATGCTCTCCCATAGACTTACATGTCATCTTTCTGATCAGAGTACTATTAAACAACATTTCTCTGAAAAACATAAACATGTAAGTAATATCAGACAGATTTTGGTCAACAATACGGTGATCCTTACTCATACACACAGTAAGAGGAATATGCAGATATTGGAGGCCATGTACATCAAATCTAAACAACCAACACTCAATAAAATCAACTTTAAAACCAGAAATAACATATTACATTGCATTTGACTACATGGTTTTGTTATCATTTCGCGCTATCACGCAGTGTGACATCATAAAACCGCATCGCAAATTTAAGAACTGCGTTTATTATTTTTGGTAACTGTTGCCATTGCCAAGCGGAGTTTTATGTCAACACAAAATAAAATTGTCAGTGATGGTGGATGTTATAATATTTCAGTCTAAGCAACCTCTCTGAAGATGGCTCATGTGAGCCGAAAGGTTAGAAGAAAATCAATAAATAATTATCCAAATGTTGGAAAATTTTTGTCTTTATTTTCAACTGAAATTAAAGCAAAAATATGACGTTTAGAACGGCTCATGATTAAACATAATAGACATTCATTGTCTCTTATATTTAACAGTATACGTTTAGAAAATTACTTGCGCTTCAATACACTAAATATATATATATATATAATTGTTCCAAGTGTGTAAACGGAGAGGATAATTCAAAAAGATCTATTTAATGTAAGATATTAAGAGATAGATTTGTATTGAGAGCTCAATGGATATTATCCAGAGCAATACAATATACATAAAGAAAAACATGACACGTCAACTAAAGTGGTTATAAACTATAATTTATTTCAACCAGTGTATAAACCCAACAATTCACGCCAGGATGTCATTTGGTTTAATTTCCTCAGAAAATTCAAAAAAATTTTGAAAAATGTTAGATTCCAAGTAATTTGACCCAGAATAAAAATCTTTAATGTTATATTGTTAGGTTCATAAAGATTAAGGGAGAAAAAGTTCATGTATTAAGTGTGCTGATTGGACAGAATAAGTCACTATAAATCAAGCACACACACATGCATCCAACCACATGTATATGTACACACACACATATCATTCATTCATTCAGTAATGAATTTGAACACTCTTGGCTACTGGCATGTGTTTACATTGTATATAACATGCTAAAGTCCGCCTTCCTCTACAGAGTGCCTATAGCTCAGAGGTAGAATTGCCAACTGATGTCAATTTGGTCGGGTTTCAATACTAGCTAGAGAAGAAACATCTGTTAGGAGAAACATCTATAGTCTTTTCTCTTAGATGGTCTGATGCTATATACTAGTAAAATTATCTCCTTAATCTTTGCGATATTGATTTTATTGTTGACATTCTTCCACTATTTTCTGGAGGGTTAATTTGGGATCTATTTCTAATTTAGCAAGTATCTTGGGTCTTATTTCTACATCCTTATTAGAAGTTAAACTCTGTACAAATATGAGACATTTAAATAAATCCGGAGTTAATTTATTTAACTTGAACATCTCCCATTTTCGATTTATAACTCCTGTATAAGTGACAAAATTTTCTTGTTGGACTTTACTAAGTTAAGACATTGCTATTGTGTATTAAATAATGAATACCTATCAGCAAAGATTTTTGATAATATTACAGCAGTAATTTATCTCACCTATTTATTTATTTTTATAATTTTTTTTGGCGAAAATAAGTCACATACTTTTCATATTCAGCAGGGGAAAATTTCCTTAAATATTTCCTGCAAATATGATGTGAAGTGGTAAGTTTTACTGAATATCCTATTACAACATGTAGGATAAATTTTTTTTTCTTTTTGGTTTGGTGGAGTGGATATTGGCTCGGAATGAGAAATCAGGGAGCCGAGTTCAAATTCCAGTGCAAATACCCTTGGGAAAAGTATTAGTCCATCTCTTCCTTCCAGTTATGGGTTAAATAACAGGACAGATTGGGTCCTATAGCCTTGGCTGGCAACAAGTCTACCGCAGAAAGCAATGGCAACCTACTGCAGGATAATCTTCTGCCCAGTCAGCCATGTCTCTTTCGAGACATGATCGCCCAAGCATGTTTCATGTATGGCACTTAACTGACTGACTGTATAAGTTCAACAAATACTCATCACCACATTTATAAAGTCAATTTGTAAAGTCACAGATAGAAAAATAATAATGCCTTCAAACAATACCACGTCAGACACTTATTCTCAAATACTAATCACCGAATGCTTATCATACGCCCATATATATATTGTTTTTAAATGTCATGTGATCCCAGCAGTATAATACCTCTAATTACATCAAGATGAGAGCAACTGAGTTTGCTCTCTGGCAATCTGTGCTCAAACCCAAGTGGTGGCAGTGAAACATTATTCCTATATGACAGATTGATTAGACGATTTTCTTTTACCTTTTCTGACATAAAATGATCTTTTCTCATCACATAAGCCTTGTATATGATGTCTTTGTGGATAACATTTCGAATTGTTCCTTCTGACACATGATGTTCTTTCTCAATTAATCTCATAGATCCTCTGAGATTGTCATCAATGTTCTGCTGTACTTACCAAATAAATTCAGGTGTTCAATGGTATCAGTTAATCTGGAATGTTTTTATATTTTATATACTGGCAATACATTTTCGTCTTTGGCTTCTGTTATGAGGATGCATTTATATATAAAAATAATATTAATAATGTATAAAAAGTTATAGTAATGGATTCTAACGAGTCCTAAGTGTTATTCCAAAAAAGTTTTAATTCAGGAAATAGTTGTAAAAATAAGGAAATTAGAAATAGAATGTTTTGGAAAATTGTAGAAAGTTCCAGTAGAGTCGAGAGAGTTTGAAAGGTTCTAGAAGTATGCAAATTAGGCACTAGCTCCTATAAAAATAAGTTTTAGGCACGGAGCAGTCAGTTGATAGCAGGATGGGTTGACCTCTACAGCTCCGGTTAAGATTCAGGATGTATATCCAGCCGAAAACTAAAACTTGAAATAGTTGATAAAAGGATGTGCTGATGTCCTCAGCACCGGTTTCGATTCAAGGAATTATATCCAGCTGAAAGAATCTTTCTAGTCGATGACAAACAAAAACTTGAAAGAGTTGTTAAAAGGATTTGCTGTCATATCAACTCTGATATAGATTCTAGGATCTATATCTGGCTGAAAGAATCTCACAGAAAAGTCCGACCAACTAAAACCTGAAAGAGAACCTCATGGAACTATCTGGGTAAATACATATTTTTGCCTCTTTCATTGACCAAGCCAATAATTAGTCTTTGAATACTCATTTGAGAATTTCCAACAAGTATAGCACTTAACTCCCCCCCCCCCGCCAACTTAACTGGGTTAAGATACTTGACTCCTTGTCTTCCCCTTCTCTCCTCATGACACTTCACCTGCCAGTAGTAAACTCTATGTTTCTATTTGAATGTAAAACTGTATATTTGTAAATATTTTTATCTAATGTTTTGTGAATTAAATATTTGTCTGTATTAACTTTGAGTTTTGGTCCATCATTTTTATTTTTTCTTATGTTACAATTAACACGTAACACCTCTAACTCCTTGCAAATTTTGTAGAAAAAGAATCTAGCAACTTTTAAAAATTGTATAAGCATAGGATCAACCATTAATAACTCTGAAATATAATGAATATAAAGCCAAATAATATACTGCTATAGTAAAAATAACATATGTCCTCAAATACTTTAAAACATCCTGTATATATATATATATATATATATATATATATATAATATATATATATATATATATATATATATATATATATATATATATATATATATATATATATATATATATATATAATATATATATATATATATATATATATATATATATTTGATATATACAAGGTGTTTTTATATATATATATATATATTGATTGTTTAATACTTAGTTTTTGGTCCTAATAGGGTAATATAGGGTTAGACCAGTGCACATTTATATTAAAAAGTGTTCTATACAATTATGCAACCTATACATGGTAGAAACCAAGGTAGTGAAATAACTTGTTTAAAGATGAAAAAAAAAAATCATACCATCCACAGACAGGCCTGTTTTACTGTATCACAGCTCTTCAGTGCAGTTAGATTAAGCGTTTGCCTCAAGTCAGGACTGAAACCTACCTGACCTGACAGCAATTGGATTTTCACTCACACACACACACACACACACACACATAAAATTTGTTTAAATGTTATTTTTATGTATACAAAACTTTACAAATTTCATCACAAAATGTATTAATTCTGACATATTTTTATATCTTATATATACATATAACAGTTTATGAGGTGCTATAGGAAAATTCCAAAACTATATTATTTCTTATAATATTTTCACTAAAAATGAAATGTTATTGTATTGCCAGTGGAAATGAGCACAAAATTAATGCTTATTGGAACTCTGACTACTGAGTTAATCTGTTAATAGGCTTCAATCTTTCTCTTCATGTTCCATAAGATTTTGGAATACTGTATTAGAATAACTCAACAATTTTTACGATAACTGACAAATTTAAGCAAGAAGCCTTAAACTTTTCGTATGAAGTTCAGCAGATCTACTTCTAAGTCCTTCAAGACACTTCATTAAGCATTTGGTGAACATTCTTTAAGTCAAACACAGGGTTTTAAGTGGCACTTGTGTTTCAAGACCAGTCAAGTTTCAGTTCAAGAAGGTGAACTTTTTATAATTCACTTGTAATAGTTATTTGTTAGATTAAGCCACTTTTTCCATTGCCACTTTCATGGGCAAATCCATAAAAAATAGTCATGAATAATGGCCTAATAATTGCTCGTATGATGATTTTAAAATAAGCATATGAATCATTTCAGTATAACATAACTGATTAGATTGTTTTTTAGAGTTTATCAACCCCTTCTGGATACATTGTAACCAAATTATGAGAATAATTCTTATTTTTTGCAAGTGAATAAATTAAGTAAATAAAGTAATGGGATTATTTATTTGTTTTTAGGGCTTTTCAGCACCTTGTGTATTCATTGAAGCCAAATTATTAGATTAGTTTAATTTTTTTTTTCTTTTTAGCAAATGAATAAATTAAGTAAAAGGGGTTTTCTATTTGTTTTTAGGAATTATCAGCCATTTCTGTGTTATTTAAGGCTGAAAAATTTTGGGGATTTTAAGAATAATTCTTTTTTTTTTGCGAGTGAATATTGCATTAACAATATTTTTGAGAATAAAGATAATTTTTCCAGATACACATTGTACTATTTAACTCATAGTTGTAGGGAGAAGACAAATGCATACACAAAGTGCATTGTCACATGAAATGAATATAAAAAACTTGACTGGATTTCTCATTCTGAGCCACCATCTATTATACTACTCACACATCATTCATTATTACATATTTTATGCTGTATGTCAGAAAATATTGCATTATATTAAAACTTGTATTACAATATTATTATATTTTCATTTTTTATTCATAGAGGATCTTTTGAGAAGACCTATATATTCTCAAGTTTATGTAATGCTGATACAGAAAAAGAAAGTTCTAGCAGCCACTTAACCTATTAACATTTAATATTCCCATTGCCAATGCATAAAGTATTTTTCAATGATTCTAGTCAGTATTAAATAAAGGCATAAACAGGCAACTGGGCTATGTTCACCCACATTGTCCATGGTCAGTGTCTACTATCCCTAAAACCTACCAACTGGAATAGAATTTGTGGATACATTCATTTCATGTTCATCCTCATTATTCAAGGTCAGTGTCTACTATCCCTGAAATCTCCCAACTGGAATAGAATTTGGGGATACATTCATTTCATTTGCTGACCACCATTGTTCATGGTCAATCTACTATCCCTGAAAATTCCCTACTGGAATAGACTTTGAGAATACATTCATTTCATATGTTCAGCCTCATTGTCCATCGTCAGTCTACTATCCCTGAAACTTCCCAACTGAAATAGAATTTGAGGATATGTTCATTTCATATGTTCACCCTCATTGTCCATGGTCAGTCTACTATCCATGAAACTCACCAAGTGGAATATAATTTGGGGATACATTCATTTCATTTGCTCACCACCATTGTTCATGGTCAGTCTACTATCCCTGAAACTTCCGAACTGGTATAATCTTTGAGAATACGTTCATTTCATATGTTCAGCCTCATTGTCTATCATCAGTGTCTACTATCCCTGAAACCTACCAACTAGAATAGAATTTGGGGATACATTCATTTCATATGTTCACCCTCATTGTTCAAGGTCAGTGTCCCAGATCCCTGAAATCTCCCAACTGGAATAAAATTTGGGGAGACATTAATTTCATTTGCTCACCACCATTGTTCATGGTCAATCTACTATCCCTGAAAATTCCCTACAGGAATAGAATTTGAGCATATGTTCATTTCATATGTTCACCCTCATTGTCCATGGTCAGTGTTACTATCCCTAAAACCTAACAACTGGAATAGAATTTGGGGAGACATTCATTTCATTTGCTCACCATGAATTGTCCATTCTCAGTATCTACACTCTCTGAAACTTCTCTACTGGAATAGAATTTGAGGATACATTCATTTCATATGTTCATCTTCATTCTCCATGGTCAGTGTTTACTATCCCTGAAACCTACCAAATGAAATAGTATTTGGGGCAACATTCATTTCATTTGCTCACCACCATTGTTCATGGTCAGTCTACTATCCCTGAAACTTTTGAACTGGAATAGAATTTGAGGATACGTTCATTTCATATGTTTACCCTCATTGTCCATGGTCAGTATCTACTATCCCTGAAACTTCCCAACTGGAATAGAATTTGAGGATACATTGATTTCATATGTTCACCCTCATTGTCCATGGTCAGTGTTTACTATCCCTGAAACTTCCCACCTGGAATAGAATTTCAAGATACATTCATTTCATATGTTCACCACTGTTGTCCATGGTCAGTGTTACTATACCTGAAACCTACCAACTGGTATAATCTTTGAGAATACGTTCATTTCATATGTTCAGTCTCATTGTCCATCATCAGTGTCTACTATCCCTGAAACCCACCAACTGGAATAGAGTTTGGGGAGACATTCATTTCATTTGCTCACCAACATTGTTCATGGTCAATCTACTATCCCTGAAACTTCCCAACTGAAATAGAATTTGAGGATATGTTCATTTCATAAGTTCATCCACATTTTCCATGGTCAGTGTCTACTATCCATGAAACACACCAAGTAGAATAGAATTTGGGGAGACATTCATTTCATTTGCTCACCACCATTGTCCATGCTCAGTATCTGCACTCCCTGAAACTTCCCTACTCGAATAGAATTTGAGGATACCTTCATTTCATATGTTCATCCTCATTGTCCATGGTCAGTGTCTACTATCCCTGAACCCTCCCATCTGGAATAGAATTTGGGGATACATTCATTTCATTTGCTCACCAACATTGTTCATGGTCAGTCTACTATCCCTGAAACTTCCGAACTGGAATAGAATTTGAGCATTACGTTCATTTAATATGTTCACCCTCATTGTCCATGGTCAGTGTTACTATCCCTGGAACCTACCAATTGGAATAGAATTTGGGGATATATTCATTTCATTTCTTCCCCACCATTTTCCATGGTCAGTGTCTACTATCACTGAACGCTCCCTACTGGAATAGAAATTAAGGATAAGTTCATTTCATATGTTCACCCTCATTGTCCATCGTAAGTGTTATTATCCCTGAACCCTCCCAACTAGAATAGAATTTAAGGATACGTTCATTCCATATATTCACTTTCATTGTCCATGGTCAGTGTTACTATCCCTGAAACCTCCCAACTTGTATAGAATTTGGGGAAATATTCATTTCATTTGCTCACCACCAATGTTCATGATCAATCTACTATCCCTGAAAATGTTCTACTGGAATAGAATTTGAGGATACGTTCATTCCATATGTTCACCCTAATTGTCCATGGTCAGTGTTACTATCCTTGAAACCTTCCAACTGAAATACAATTTGGAGATACATTCATTTCATTTCCTAACCAAAATTGTCCATATTCAGTGTCTATTATCCCTGAAACCACCCTACTGGCATAGAATTTGAGGATACGTTCATTTCATATGTTCACCCTCATTGTCCATGGTCAGTGTTACTATCCCTGAAACCTCCCGACTGGAATAGAATTTGGGGATACATTCATTTCATTTCCTCCCCACCATTTTCCATGGTCAGTGTCTACTATCACTGAACTCTCCCTACTGGAATAGAATTTGAGGATACGTTCCTTTCATGGGTTCACCCTCATTATCCATGGTCAGTGTCTTCTATCCCTGAAACCTCCCAACTTGAATAGAATTTGGGGATACATTCATTTCATTTGCTCACCACCATTATTCATTGTCAGTCTACAATCCCCGAAAATGTTCTACTGGAATAGAATTTGAGGATACGTTCACTTCATATGTTCACCCTCATTGTCCATGGTCAGTCTTAATATCCCTGAAACCTACAAACTGCAATAGAATTTGAAGATGCATTCATTTCATTGGCTCACCACAATTATTCATGGTTAGTCTACTATCCCTGAAACTTCCCAACTGGAATAGAATTTGAAGATACGTTCATTTCATATGATTACCCTCATTGTCCATGGTCAGTCTTAATATACCTGAAACTTCCCAACTGGAATAGAATTTGGGTAGACATTCATTTAATTGGCTCACCAAAATTGTTCATGGTCAGTTTACTATCCCTGAACCCTCCCAACTGGAATAGAATTTGGGAATACGTTCATTTCGTATGTTCACCCTCATTGTCCATGGTCAATGTCTACTATCCCTGAACCCTCCCAACTGGAATAGAATTTGCGGATACATTCATTTCAGTAGCTCACCACCATTATCCATGATCAGTGTCTACTATCCCTGAGACTTTCCAATTGGAACAGAATCTGGGGATACATTCATTTCATATGTTCACCTTAATTGTCCATTGTCAGTGTCTACTATCCCAGAAACTTCCCAACTGGAATAGAATTTGGGGATACACTCATTTCATATGTTCACCTCTGTTGTCCATGATCAGTGTTACTATACCTGAAACCTCCCAACTGGAATAGAATTTGAGGATACACTCATTTCATTTGCTCATCCTCATTGTCCGTGGTCAATGTCTACTATCTTTTAAACTGTCCCAAGTGGAATAGAATTTGGGGATAAATTCATTTCATTTGCTCTGCTGTCCCTGAACCCTCCCTACTGGAATAAAATTTGAGGATACGTTCCTTTCCTATGTTCACTCTCATTATCCATGGTCAGTGTCTACTATCGCTGAAACCTCCCAGCTGGGATAGAAATTGGTGATGCATTCATTTCATTTGCTCACCCTCATTGTCCATGGACAGTGTTACTATCCCTGAACCCTCACAACTGGAATAGAATTTGGGGATACGTTCATTTCATATGTTCATAACCATTGTCCATGATCAGTGTCTACTATCCTTGAACCCTCCTAACTGGAATAGATTTTGAGGATACGTATATTTCATATGTTCATCCTCATTATCCATTGTCAGTGTCTACTATCCCCGAACCCTTTCAACTAGAATAGAAATTGGTAATACATTCATTTCATTTGCTCACCACCATTGTTCATGGTCAGTCTACTATCTCAGAAACTTCCCAACTGGAATAGAATTTGGGGCTACCTTCATTTCATATATTCACCCTCATTGTCCATTGTCAGTATCTACTATCCCTGAACCCTCCCAACTGGAATAGAATATGCGGATACATTCATTTCAGTTGCTCACCACTATTGTCCATGATCAGTCTACTATCCCTGAACCCTCCCATCTGGAATAGAATTTGGGGATACATTCATTTCATTTGCTCACCACCATTGTTCATGATCAGTCTACTATCCCTGAAATTTCCAACTGAAATAGAATTTGAGGATACATTTATTTTATTTGCTCACCCTCATTGTCCATGGTCAGTGTCTACTATCCCTGAGCCCTCACAACTGGAATAGAATTTGGGGATACGTTCATTTCATATGTTCATAACCTTGTCCATGATCAGTGTCTACTATCCTTGAACCCTCCTAACTGGAATAGAATTTGGGGATACGTATATTTCATATGTTCATCCTCATTATCCATTGTCAGTATCTACTATCCCTGAAACCTACCACCTGGAATAGAATTTGGGGATACGTTCATTTCATATGTTCATAACCATTGTCCATGATCAGTGTCTACTATCCTTGAACCCTCCTAACTGGAATAGATTTTGAGGATACGTATATTTCATATGTTCATCCTCATTATCCATTGTCAGTGTCTACTATCCCCAACCCTTTCAACTAGAATAGAAATTGGTAATACATTCATTTCATTTGCTCACCACCATTGTTCATGGTCAGTCTACTATCTCAGAAACTTCCCAACTGGAATAGAATATGGGGCTACCTTCATTTCATATATTCACACTCATTGTCCATTGTCAGTGTCTACTATCCCTGAAACCTACCACCTGGAATAGAATTTGGGGATACGTTCATTTCATATGTTTATAACCATTGTCCATGATCAGTGCCTACTATCCCTGAAACTTTCCAACTGGAATAGAGTTTGGGGATACATTCGTTTCATATGTTCACCCTCATTGTCCATTGTCAGTGTCTACTATCCCTGAAACCTCCCAACTGGAATAGAATTTGGGGATACGTTCATTTCATATGTTTATAACCATTGTCCATGATCAGTGCCTACTATCCCTGAAACTTTCCAACTGGAATAGAGTTTGGGGATACATTCGTTTCATATGTTCACCCTCATTGTCCATTGTCAGTGTCTACTATCCCTGAAACCTCCCAACTGGAATAGAATTTGGGGATACGTTCATTTCATATGTTTATAACCATTGTCCATGATCAGTGCCTACTATCCCTGAAACTTTCCAACTGGAGTAGAGTTTGGGGATACATTCGTTTCATATGTTCACCCTCATTGTCCATTGTCAGTGTCTACTATCCCTGAAACCTCCCAACTGGAATAGAATTTGGGGATACGTTCATTTCATATGTTTATAACCATTGTCCATGATCAGTGCCTACTATCCCTGAAACTTTCCAACTGGAATAGAGTTTGGGGATACATTCGTTTCATATGTTCACCCTCATTGTCCATGGTCAGTGTCTACTATCCCTGAAACCTCCCAACTGTAATAGAATTTGGGGATACGTTCATTTCATATGTTTATAACCATTGTCCATGATCAGTGCCTACTATCCCTGAAACTTTCCAACTGGAATAGAGTTTGGGGATACATTCGTTTCATATGTTCACCCTCATTGTCCATTGTCAGTGTCTACTATCCCTGAAACCTCCCAACTGTAATAGAATTTGGGGATACGTTCATTTCATATGTTTATAACCATTGTCCATGATCAGTGCCTACTATCCCTGAAACTTTCCAACTGGAATAGTTTGGGGATACATTCGTTTCATATGTTCACCCTCATTGTCCATTGTCAGTGTCTACTATCCCTGAAACCTCCCAACTGTAATAGAATTTGGGGATACATTCATTTCATATGTTTATAACCATTGTCCATGATCAGTGCCTACTATCCCTGAAACTTTCCAACTGGAATAGAGTTTGGGGATACATTCGTTTCATATGTTCACCCTCATTGTCCATTGTCAGTGTCTACTATCCCTGAAACCTCCCAACTGGAATAGAATTTGGGGATACGTTCATTTCATATGTTTATAACCATTGTCCATGATCAGTGCCTACTATCCCTGAAACTTTCCAACTGGAATAGAGTTTGGGGATACATTCGTTTCATATGTTCACCCTCATTGTCCATTGTCAGTGTCTACTATCCCTGAAACCTCCCAACTGGAATAGAATTTGGGGATACGTTCATTTCATATGTTTATAACCATTGTCCATGATCAGTGCCTACTATCCCTGAAACTTTCCAACTGGAATAGAGTTTGGGGATACATTCGTTTCATATGTTCACCCTCATTGTCCATTGTCAGTGTCTACTATCCCTGAAACCTCCCAACTGTAATAGAATATGGGGATACGTTCATTTCATATGTTTATAACCATTGTCCATGATCAGTGCCTACTATCCCTGAAACTTTCTAACTGGAATAGAGTTTGGGGATACATTCGTTTCATATGTTCACCCTCATTGTCCATTGTCAGTGTCTACTATCCCTGAAACCTCCCAACTGGAATAGAATTTGGGGATACGTTCATTTCATATGTTTATAACCATTGTCCATGATCAGTGCCTACTATCCCTGAAACTTTCCAACTGGAATAGAGTTTGGGGATACATTCGTTTCATATGTTCACCCTCATTGTCCATTGTCAGTGTCTACTATCCCTGAAACCTCCCAACTGGAATAGAATTTGGGGATACGTTCATTTCATATGTTTATAACCATTGTCCATGATCAGTGCCTACTATCCCTGAAACTTTCCAACTGGAATAGAGTTTGGGGATACATTCGTTTCATATGTTCACCCTCATTGTCCATTGTCAGTGTCTACTATCCCTGAAACCTCCCAACTGTAATAGAATTTGGGGATACGTTCATTTCATATGTTTATAACCATTGTCCATGATCAGTGCCTACTATCCCTGAAACTTTCCAACTGGAATAGAGTTTGGGGATACATTCGTTTCATATGTTCACCCTCATTGTCCATTGTCAGTGTCTACTATCCCTGAAACCTCCCAACTGGAATAGAATTTGCGGATACATTCATTTCATATGTTTATAACCATGACTGCCTACTATCCCTGAAACTTTCCAACTGGAATAGAGTTTGGGGATACATTCGCTTGTATATGGTTCACCCTCATTGTCCATTGTCAGTGTCACTTATCCCTGAAACCTCCCAACTGTAATAGAATTTGGGGATACGTTCATTTCATATGTTTATAACCATTGTCATGATCAGTGCCTACTATCCCTGAAACTTTCCAACTGGAATAGAGTTTGGGATACATTCGTTTCATATGTTCACCCTCATTGTCCATTGTCAGTGCTCCACTATCCCTGAAACCTCCCAACTGTAATAGAATTTGGGGATACGTTCATTTCATATGTTTATAACCATTGTCCATGATCAGTGCCTACTATCCCTGAAACTTTCCAACTGGAATAGAGTTTGGGGATACATTCGTTTCATATGTTCACCCTCATTGTCCATTGTCAGTGTCTACTATCTCTGAAACCTCCCAACTGTAATAGAATTTGGGGATACGTTCATTTCATATGTTTATAACCATTGTCCATGATCAGCTCACTATCCCTGAAACTTTCCAACTGGAATAGAGTTTGGGGATACATCTGCTTATGTCTGCTCCCCATTGTCCATTGTCAGTGTCTACTATCCCTGAAACTCCCCAACTGTAATAGAATTTGGGGATACGTTCATTTCATATGTTTATAACCATTGTCCATGATCAGTGCCTACTATCCCTGAAACTTTCCAACTGGAATAGAGTCAGATACATTCGTTTCATATGTTCACCCTCATTGTCCATTGTCAGTGTCTACTATCCCTGAAATCCTCCCAACTGGAATAGAATTTTATGGATACATTCATTTCATATGTTTATAACCATTGTCCATGATCAGTGCCTACTATCCCTGAAACTTTCCAACTGGAATAGAGTTTGGGGATACATTCGTTTCATATGTTCACCCTCATTGTCCATTGTCAGTGTCTACTATCCCTGAAACCTCCCAACTGGAATAGAATTTGGGGATACGTTCATTTCATATGTTTATAACCATTGTCCATGATCAGTGCTCTTACTATCCCTGAAACTTTCCAACTGGAATAGAGTTTGGGGATACATTCGTTTCATATGTTCACCCCCTCATTGTCCATTGTCAGTGTCTACTATCCCTGAAACCTCCCAACTGGGCTAGAATTCTAAGGATACATTCATTTCATATGTTTATAACCATTGTCCATGATCATGCCTACTATCCCTGAAACTTTCCAACTGGAATAGAGTTTGGGGATACATTCGTTTCATATGTTCACCCCTCATTGTCCATTGTCAGTGTCTACCATCCCTGAAACCTCCCAACTGTAATAGGAATTTGGGGATACGTTCATTTCATATGTTTATAACCATTGTCCATGATCAGTGCCTACTATCCCTGAAACTTTCCAACTGAATAGAGTTTGGGGATACATTCTCAAGCTTCATATGTTCACCCTCATTGTCCATGGTCAGTGTCTTTCTATCCCTGAAACCTCCCAAACTGTAATAGAATTTGGGGATACGTTCATTTCATGTTTATAACCATTGTCCATGATCAGTGCCTACTATCCCTGAACTTTCCAACTGGAATAGAGTTTGGGGATACATTCGTTTCATATGTTCACCCTTTGTCCATTGTCAGTGTCTACTATCCCTGAAACCTCCCAACTGCAGAATTTGGGGATACGTTCATTTCATATGTTTATAACCATTGTCCATGATCAGTGCCTACTATCCCTGAAAACTTTCCAACTGGAATAGAGTTTGGGGATACATTCGTTTCATATGTTCACCCTCATTGTCCATTGTCAGTGTCTACTTATCCCTGAAACCTCCCAACTGTAATAGAATTTGGGGATACGTTCATTTCATATGTTTGCAACCATTGTCCATGATCAGTGCCTACTATCCCTGAAACTTTCCAACTGGAATAGAGTTTGGGGCTACATTCATTTCATATGTTCACCCTTATTGTCCATGTTCACTGTTTACTATCCCTGAAACTTCCCACCTGGAATAGAATATAGGGCTACCTTCATTTCATATATTCACCCTCATTGTCCATGGTCAGTCTACTATCCCTGAACCCTCCCAACTGGAATAGAATTTGCGGATACATTCATTTCATTTGCTCACCACCATTGTCCATGTTCACTGTTTACTATCCCTGAAACTTTCCAACTGGAATAGAGTTTGGGGATACATTTGTTTCATATGTTCACCCTCATTGTCCATTGTCAGTGTCTACTATCCCTGAAACCTCCCAACTGGAATAGAATTTGGGGATACATTCATTTCATATGTTCACCCTCATTGTCCATGTTCACTGTTTACTATCCCTGAAACTTCCCACCTGGAATAGAATTTGGAGATACATTCATTTCATATGTTCACCACTGTTGTCCATGGTCAGTGTTACTATACCTGAAACTTCCCAACTAGAATAGAATTTGGGGATATGCTCATTTCATTTGCTCACCCTCATTGTCCATGGTCAGTGTCTACTATCTTTTAAACCCTCCCCTACTGGAATAGAATTTGGGGATACGTTTATTTCATTTGCTCACCACCATTGTCCATGATCAGTGTCTACTATCTTTGAAACTTCCCACCTTGAATAGAATGTGGGGATATCTTTGTTTCATATGTTCACCCTCATTGTCCATTGTCAGTGTCTACTATCCTTGAAACCTCCCAACTGGGACAAGGTGTGCCCAACCCTGGTTTAGAGCTTTGGCTAGTGCTTTTTGAACCATATTTTATTAACATTTATTATTTTCTACCTACATTTTTATCCATTACAAATTAAACTAAGCAGAACTGGCTATTAAAAAATTAAAAATGTTTGCAGATTTTTACATAATTCTGGTTTCTTTTTTTTTTTTTTTTTGTGCAAATCCAGGAATTTGTTTTGCTCATGCTATGTTTCAAAAAATAAAAGATTCACTATTTTTATCCATGTTGTATCCTTGAGACAGGTACAATAATGAATTGTGCACCCAAGTGGTTAACTACTAAATATGGACTTCATAAAGCAAACTGTGTTGTTCTGTACAAGATTGTCACTGAGAGATTAGTCTACTGCAATATACATTACCATATACAATCTTTACTAATCAGTAGCTATGACTGTCATATAACTGATGGACTCATCCAGCTTACTGTTCCAGAAATGTAGCAGGATATTACACTACAACACCCCCATCACAGATAATTTTTTTCATAATGAAAAAAAATTTCTTCAATATTTTTTCCGTTTAGGGTTAGGACTTAACCTTTGAAGTGGTTTTCTTTTCCTAATACTCTTTCTTTTCACACTACTCTGAATATGTATTTTAAAGAACAAGTACTAGTGTTGATGTGGGAACTGGCACCTGGAAAATATCATAAAGTACTTCCATCAGTATTTCCTCAGTGTCTTCCACAATATCATTTGTGTACCTCGGTCACAATTGTTTTATGTGCCTTTTGCACTCGGACCCATTTTTTTTTCACAATGTACATCACTCTGCCAAATATTTTTATGATTGTACCATCTTCCCAAAATGATTTTCCAGCTCTTTAGAACTTGAAAAATATTTTGTCTCCAGTCTGATAAGTTCTCACTTCAGTGTTTATAACTTTAGAAGTTTACTTTACATGACTGGGCAATAGCCTGTCAAATACGGATCTTATTGTCATGGCAAACATTAGTTCAGCAGGTGACAGGCCAGGATTCACATTTGAATTAGGTGTGATTCTGTATAGAGCTAAAAACTTCTGTATAGCATCATCATTTGTATGCATTCCTTGATTTTTCATAAGTGCCCTCTTAAAGGTATCCACAATTTTCTCTGCTTGCCCATTAGACCTTGGGTGATATACAGAAGTAGTTACATGACTTACAGCCAAAGATGTATAGAAAATCTTGAATTCATGTCCAGCGAACTGCATACCATTATCAGTAACCAGATACGATAACTTCCTTTTCTGAATCAAAATGTGCCAACAAGAAGTCCACCAATAACCATTCATTTTTCACATTTTTCAGACCAATACCATCTAATGTTTTTCTTTAGCAATTCATTTAATGGAACTCTTAGGTCATACAACTTAGGGAAGTAAATACCATAATAGTTTGCTAGCACCAGAAATGACTGTCCCGGTTCACACTCCACCCACGTCTATTGAACAGGTGAAGAGGCTTATCCCTTGTTTCCTGTTCAGGTTGTGGTTTCCAGTTTTTCTCTTCTCCAATCTTTTCACTCTTACGTAGCCCCCTGCACATCAGTGGTGTTTTCGCCTTGCTTGGGGTGATATGATTAAAAAAAAAAAAGTAACTCATTTACGTTTGTTGATTATGGCATATTCCTAATTGCTTCTGCTCTTTCTGGGTCCAGTCTTCTAACATGCTGATCAATAATCTGACCCAAATTAATATTTAATTTGTCGCATAAAAAAATTTGCATTATGAATGCTCAGCCTAAAGCCATACTCCTGAATTCTTCAGAACCCCACTCTAACAAACTTGGCATTTACATCCTGGTTTCTTACAAGAATATCATCTAAATAGGCTGTTGCGAAATCTAAACCCACCAACATAGTTTCTATCACTTATTGAAACAGGTTTGGTGCTATTTTTAACTCAAACGGTAAATGGTATAGTTTAAAAAGGCCCTTTTGCGTGTTGATCACAGGTAATTTTGAACATTCTTCCTCAACTCTCAGTTGTAAATATGTGTCTGAAAGATCAATTTTTAAAAAATCTTATCATCAGTCAATTTTACAAATATATCTTCTGGTAATGATCATGGATAGGCATGATCCTTTATATAATCATTTAACTCCCTTTTAAAATCAGCGCAGACGCTAACATTTTTGTTTTTCTTCTTTATGTAAACTGTTGGAGCTGCCCACTCCGAATAATCAACTTTTGTCAAAACACCTATGTTTTCCAATTGTTCTAATTTGTCATTTATTTGTTTGAGTACTGTAAATGGCACACTCCTTTTCAGTTTAAATACTGGCTTAACATTATCCTTAAGCTCAAACTTGACTTTTGTTTTCATACAGAGTTCCAGCCCTTCCACAAATACTTGAAGAAATTCATCCCACAACTCAGTAGTCAGTTTTTCCATTTCTTTTGCTCTATTCTGTATGATAATGTCAACTTTACTGCAAAAGAAGTTTATGGGTAATTCTCATAGATTAAACATAATTAACCAATATGTGCCAAATATATTTGTTGCACTCAGCATCATGTAAATTTTAGATTTACACGTCTTACTGACAAAACAGATATTTCCAGTAAATTCTCTCATGAATTTAATGTTTTGCCAAGATACACCTCTGGCAATTTTGTTTCACTTTTTCAATATTGGACAACCAATTGTTTCTACATTTCATCACTAATAATGAAAATATCATTCCTTGTGTCTAGTAGAAGTTTCACTGCATATCCATTTATTTTGACAGTTACATATTTCCTTTTGTCATTGCTTAGTAATTCTTTTTTAAAATGTAAAACATTTACCTCAGAGTTACACTTTTTCTTGTTCTTCTGCTTAGTTTTGCAGTGTAAGCTTTTATGCCCTTGATAAACACAAGTAAAGCAAATCTTGTTTTTGAAAAAAAATCAATCTTTTTTTTGCATGATACCCAGCACAACACATGCCAGACATGGAGATATTTTCATTTTACCAACAGATAATTTCTTCTTAACCTCCAGCGCACTTTTTTCATTCTCTGGGTTATATGCCAATTAAGACAACAAATTTGCTATTCCTTCAAGGGAAAAAAATCTTGTATTTTGTTCTTCCTTAGACTTGGACATTATCGATTCAAACAGTTATCTTATATCCTCTTGTTGTTTCACTTCCTGTTTTACCATTCGTTCTGCTATTTCTTCAGTTTTTTGTTGTTGTCTCATTATTTGTTTTTGCATTAACTGCAAACAGGCTTGTAGAGCCTTAGTTAACTCTGAGAACTGTTCCATTCTTAACAGAAAATATATTTATGCACAACTTCCAAAAAGTAACTGTTCAAACAAAAATAATAGAAAAATAATAAGAATTTTCTTTCCAACTATGATTGCTATAATTAATGAATACTCGCTTGTGTTTAATCCACAATATTTGAATCTCTGTTCAAAAAAATGTTGCATTGATGTCTTTTCTATCTGTGGTCAACAACACTGTCGCATTCACCTAGAAAATATTTTCATAAATTTTCCTTTTGCTTCAACCACGTGTTCCTAGAGTTTTATCGTTACTGAATTTAGTAATTATCCAATTGAATTCACTGTAAATTTTTTCTTTGAAAATTTTTTTTTTATATTTTATATTGGATTAGATAGACTAAACTATCACCCGGTTCACACTCCACCCACGTCTATTGAACAGGTGTAGAGGCTCATCCCTTGTTCCCTGTTTAGGATGTGGTTTCCAGCTTTCTCTTTTCCAATCCTTTCACTCTTATATAGCCCCCTTCACATCAGTGGCATGACCACCTTGCTCAGGGTGATATGATTAAAAAATATATATATATATATATATTTGGTTGTTCTGTTGTACTTTGCAAGTACTCAATTGAGTTGTTAGAAAATCTTCAAATCTTCACAACTTTGTCACTTACTAATATATTTGACAACTACCTGCTTGAGTTCTTCGAATTCTCATTGCTACAAATGTTGTACCCTTGAGAAAGGTACAATAATGAATTGTGCACCCAAGTGGTAAACAACCAAATATAAACATTGTAAAGCAAACCAGATTGTTCTGTACAAGAATGTCACTGAAAGATTAGTCTACTGCAATATGCACTACAATATAGACTCCTCGCTAATCAGTTGCTATGACTCTCATGCGACAGATGGACTCATCCAACCATACTGTACCTGAAGGGGTAGTAGGATATTCCACTACAACAATCCATAATGTTGAATGTGTTAAATAATTTATTTTTTTAACAAAAGAAATTAAAAGTTGATGTTAAAAATTGGCACAAAACATTATTGATTTATTTAAAATGAAATGATCTATTATGACAGGTCTCTTATTTGTATTTAGATACATTGTATTTATTTTCAATTTTTCTAGTTGAATTGTTCCCCTACATTGCATATGGTCCATTATGGTAGATAATTAGGTTATAATAAAATTTGTATTTTATATGAATACTACCTAATAAAAATTGGGATTTAGTAGAGTTGGGGGCTCCCATATTATAGATTGCATGGCCCCGTATCATAGATTTGGTGGGGTCTCACAAGACCCTCACACTGGCCCTGTCAGTATACAAAAAAAATCTAAATGGGGTTTCCTGGTGAGGTCCTATCAAATTTAAATTTCAAATTAATTCAAAGGAGCCCCATTAAATCTGAAAATAAACAAATCTTATATCTTTTTTTAGTTTTAGATGCCCTCTCTAGCCTTGGGGCTTTTATCATATGTAAATCTAGCAATGATTCTAATTCTTATGAAAGTTTTCTATTGCTAATAATCATGTTTCATTTTTTTACAATTGATGGTCATCTATTCTAGATATTATTTCAAGGGACAAGTCGCTACTCTTAAAATGCTTGAGTTAATTTTAGGTACTTTAGTCAGATGTTGTTTTATTTTCTTCTAGTTTGCAAATTTTGCAAATATTTTCAGTGACTTTGAAATGCAGTTGAAAATGGTAATGTCATGATAATGTTAGCTGTTTCCTTATAAGATAACAATTGGCATTCATTGATCAAGTAGTAGTGTTGCTTTTGGTTGAAATTCATAAAATATTTTTCTCAAAACACTTTTTCCAGAAGACAAAGGTTTTCAAGTAGTTGTTATTGTAACAATATTGTAACAATTTTATTGTTATAGTCCAGTAGCTGTTATTGCTCTTTCCATTACTAATGGTGGTTTCCTTCTTTATGTTTTACTTGAGGTGATGTATATTATATACATGACAATGAGGCTCCAGCTACTGCTACTACAGTGGTCAGTTTGGGACTCTTATGATAGTGGCTGCTGTTGCTAATTGGGTCATCATCAGTACAAAATAAATCTTTAAACCTCTACACATGTTTGTCATATATATCTATTTTTCCATTCATTTCAGCACCAGCTCATATATCTGCACAAACGTAAGTGTGCTCTAGAAAATAGTCATAGATGGGGAAATGCATCATGTTCATTAAACAACAATATGAGGCAAGTCAGTTTCATCTCAAATTTGAAGAGAAATATAATTTCTTCAGAAAATGGCAATTGTACTGGTTCCCATTTAATATAAGCCACCCAGTATACCAAACATGACTTGATTTATGTAGGTTGCACAACTGAAAAATTAAAAGATTTTATGGCCACAGGTGTGATGTCTAACACAACAATGCTACATTAATAATAATAATAATAATATCCCCATTTTAAAGAGATTTTCTCCCAACCTGACTATCATTTCTTTCAAGTAAAACAAAAACAGACTAATTTTATACAAACTAAAAACTAAAAACTAAAACCCTAAAAAATACATTGGGATTCCTGATTGTTGTGCTCCAAAACAGTCATAGATGGGGAAATCTTGTTCATTATTTGACAATATGCAAGTCAATTTCATCCCAAATTTAAAGAGAAATATATTAGTATGTTTGGCATACTAGGTAACTCGATTTATGTGGGTTGCATGATAGAAAAATTTTAAAAAATGATTTAATGGCCACAATTATGGTGTCTGACACAGCAATGTGACTTCAATAGAACTTGCAGAAAATTTTATCTCAAACAACTGTAATTTCAATGAACAGCTTAAAGCATACATTTTATAAAAGAGTATACATAAGATTTATACTAAACTATTTGATTGTTTTTAAAAACTAATCAACCGACAGAAAATTTAACATTGAGCATGATCCCTATCTTGTTACTCACATTTAAGTTGCATTCCATCCATGCTGGCTGCATTTTGTTCATTTTGTTGCATTGATTACCAGTACAACCATTTTCTCAGGACAAGTTACATTTGTACAAAAACTTCTATTTTTTATACTTGTATACAATTTTTAAAAGTAACTTGAAAAAGACAGGCATACTGTCAAAATATTGTTAGACATTATTAAACTCTGTGTCATTTATTTTATTTTTATTTTCCAAAATTGGGCTCTTCTCTAAGTGTAATAATAATCTATATATATAAAAGGCAAGATGTTTGTGTGTGTGTCTGTCTGTCTGCCTGCCTGTATGTATGTATGTATGTATTTATGTATGTCCTTTATACAAATTCAAAATTTTTATCCGATTCTCACCAAACTTCACACAAATATTCTTTAGGCTTCTGGTCAACTCATGGGCTACTTAGTTTTTCTGATTTTCCCCTGATATAAGAAATCAATACCTCGATATCCTATCAGGTCTGATCAAGATCAGGATTTCAGCCTTTTATTATGGTTCTTGCTGCAGAATTTGATCTAACTTGGTAAAATTATAGTTTTTAGTCTCAAACATTAGTAGATCTTCTCAGACGACTCATTTTCTTCTATATCGGAAATTGATATTCCTAATATTCTATCGAATCTGATCAAAAACCCGATATTCAGCCATCAATATGACTCATTTTCTCCAATTTTACTCCCGATGGGTACGATAAGTTTTCATGGACTTACTTAGGTTAGTTTATGCTTGGATGACTTATTTGACTCCAATATTGGAAATTGATACCCCTGATATCTTATTGTGTCTGATCAAAATCAGGTTTTCAGCCCTTTTATTTTGGTTTTTGCTTCAGGTTTTGCCCTAAGTAGGTGTAATTGTAGTTCTTAGTCTCAACCATACCATTTACTCAGAGGACTTATTTAGCCTTCAAAATTCAGTTTGCAATGGAAAACTCATTTGACATCAATACTGGAAATCAAAATTTGATTTACATCCATTCATTTTAGTAAGTTGTATGGCTTCAAGATCAACCTTTCAACAACCTACGTTTTTCGTGCTAACATCCAAAGAGCTCCAGGGCCATGGATTAGTTTTAAAGTTTTCATTACACCCAAGCAACGCCTGACTATACTGCTAGTAATAATAATAATTCTTTGATTCTACAGGCATAATAATTTACTAGTGCCTTGCATCTTGTTCATATACAATTAAAGCTTTAGTAAATTATAAGGCTTTCATTATCACTAGAATTAAACTCCAGCACTACAGTTTTGAACCTAAATGTAATCCTTAAACATGTTTCCTCAAAAAATAATAATTTAGAAAAAAATATCTTGCATCATTATTTATTATATCGAACCCCAACTTTCACACTTTTGCAATATTCAGTCAGTCAGTTAAGTATCATATGGGATACACACTTGGGTGATCATGCCTTGAAAGAGACATGACTGACTGGATAGAACAATATCCTGCAGTAGGTTGCCATTACTTTCTGCAGTAGACTGGTTGCCAGCCAAAGCTATAGAACCCAGTCTATCCTGTTATTTAATCCATAATTGGAGGGAATAGATGGATTAATATCTTCCCCAAGGGTATTTGTGCAAAAGTGAATGCAAGGAATTCAATTGGAATTCGAACTTGATAATATTACGGTTCCAAAAATGACCTGCCTTTTTTTTTTTTTTTTTTTTTTTTTTTTTTTAATCATCTCACCCCAAGCAAGGCATTCCACTGCCACTATTGCGCATGGGGCTACATAGGGGAAGGTAAAGAGAAGGAGTGGATAGACATAGGGAATGTCAGGAGAAAGGTGATAGATGAGTAAGGATAGCAAGGATAAGTGTCGGGCAGATGGGAAGAGTGTTTGATAGAATGGGAGCAGGTTAGTGTGTTAGGAGGTGTCTATTGACCTTACATTTAAACTCCTGGAGATTGTAGCCGTCGGGGAAGCAATCGTTTGGAAGAGAATTCCACAGTTGGGAAGTGCGAGGAAAGAAACTGTTGGAGTAGAAGTTACGGCTGCATTTTATCGATTTCACTGTAAAAGGGTGGGATCTAGTTGCTAATCTAGTATCTCGTGCAAATTCGTATTTAGGGGGCACCAGTGATCTAAGTTCATCGGAGCAGAAGCCGTGAAAGTATTTATAGAAGAGACACAGCGAAGCCACGTCTCGCCGGTGGGAGAGAGACTGCAGGCGGTCTGCCAAGTCGGTATCTATCACATTACAGACCCTCCTCTGAACCTTATCGAGAAGCCCGAGGAGAACAGCAGGGGCACCCGACCAGATATGGCAGCAGTATTCAATGCACGGGCGGATGGTAGATTTGTAAATGTGCAGGATAGATTTAGACGGAAAAAACTTCCGGGCCCTACACAGAGAACCGACTTTCATAGCAGCGGATTTAGCAATGGATTCGATATAGTCATTCCATTTGAGGTCCGCTGAAAGTGTGAGACCAAGGAGGCGTAGTGTTTTACTCTCTGGGAGGCAAGCCTGGTCCATGCTAATGGGAGGTAGGTGAGATTGTCGATGATGGTTAATTGACAGTAGCTTCGTTTTAGAAGCATTAAAATTTAATAATCTGCCTTATTGTATATTTGTGACTCCAGTGTCACTTTAATGACAAGCTGTTATCTCAACTAATAATTATAACACAATTGAGTCGTAGCCTTCAAGTGAAATAAGTAATGTAATAAAAATGTTATAAAAAAAGGAAAATACTTTTGATACAGACTAATAAATTATGGATTTTCATACACAATAGATTCATTTTTTATGTATGGGTTTTCTTGTGATATCCATTAAGCACATAGTTATTCAACTAAATCAGGATCCAGATTTGAAAGTTTCTATTCATTGAATTGAAATACAGAAGAAATAAAATAATTGTAAGCATTTTGAGTTATGTAATATTTTATAGGATTTTTTCTTATATTATCTATTATTATAATAAAAAGGAATGACCACCACATTTAATCATTAAGTTATGCTTTTAATAATACATATAACAAAAATACTAACACAGGAAAGATTATATTCATTGTTAATGTATAAGATTTAAATCTCAGCCTAAAACAAACATTTATAAAATAACTATATTTTTTCAGAATGTAAGTTTATTAGGCATAAAATTATTTTGAAAACAGTTTTGAAAAAAATAAATAAATAACCTCCAGTCATATTTGAAAGAATTGAAAACATTTGGCAACCTTTGTGCCTACCAAAAGACAGCATCTCAAAAGGACAGTTTTTCCTTTGACACCACTATTATTTTACCTACCTTCACTTCACAACAATGTTTATTGTCTTAAAAAGCAATGATTAAAATTTTAGCAAAACATGTTGTCATTCTTTGCATATCAATGTGAGTATAAGTAATCATAGCACAGCTCTGCATGTCCTCTGTGATGGCAGGCTCTCTCTCTCTCTCTCTCTCTCTCCATATATATATATATATATATATATATATATATATATATACACTGGTCTCTTCTTTTTGTATACAATACTACACTTCTCTGACTTGGAAAAATTGTACACCCTTATTTTTTTCTCTTAATACTCCAAATTAGCTTTCTTTTTATACTGTCCTTCCTCTAATCTCTCTTGTTTGCTCTTTCATGGTGATCTTGGCCTTTCTTCATTTTCCTCTTCATCTTTGTCCATTTTTTCATTCTCACCTTCTTCCATTTTCTGCTCTGTTCCATTTTCATAACTTTCTGTTTCTTTTTGTTCTTGACCTTCCATTTCTGCATCCTCTAGATTGTCTCTGCCTCTGAATTGATCTGCATGTGTCAGTATATGTTGCCCTTGTTCCTGATCTTCCATTTCTGCATCCTCCAGCTCGTCTCTGCTTCTGAACTGATCTGCATGCGCCAGTATATCTTGTCTCTTCTTTTCTAATATAGCTGTGTTGTGACCTTTTTGCATCAAGAATTCTTTCTATACTACACCTTTTCTCTTGTTGCAAAAGACATGGGGGCTTTGATTTGTCTTTTCATTAATGCTGACGAGTTCAGTTTCCTTCCTGCATGTAGAATAGACCTGTAACTGAAAAGCATTTTTGGTAAATATGCTTCTATGTTTTCTGTAAGTGGTGAGAATGCTTTTATGTGCGTTGTGGTACAGTGGATATCGGCTCGGAACGAGAAGCCGGGGAACCAAGTTCAAATTCCAGTTGAATCCATTGTATTCACTTACGCGCAAATACCCTTGGGAAAGGTATTAATCCATCTATTCCTTCCAGTTATGGGTTAAGTAGCAGGACAGATTGGGTTCTATAGCCTTGGTCGGCAACCAGTCTACCGCAGAAAGCAATGGCAACCTACTGCGGGATAATCTTCTGCCCAGTCAGTCATGTCTCTTTTGAGACATGATCGCCCAAGCGTGTATCACGTATGGCACTCAACTGACTGACTGAATATAATAGTTGGAATAATGATTAAGGCTTCTACTGGTCATAAAGTGGGGGATCAGTTTATTACTTCATAACAATAGGAAACCGATCCCCCACTAATTACTACATAATAATATAATATATTTATTCCCCCTCTACCTATAAGTCAAATAACAGGACAGATTGGGTCCTATAGCCTTGGTCGGCAACCAGTCTACCGCAGAAAGCAATGGCAACCTACTGCGGGATAATCTTCTGCCCAGTCAGTCATGTCTCTTTCGAGACATGATCGCCCAAGCGTGTATCACGTATGGCACTTAACTGACTGCCATTAGACTGTGGGTTATATGGTGGTGTCTTGTATGAAATGCATTCAATTTGTTTTAACCACACACAAATTTCCCTTGTATTGTCAGTGACTAGTGTCTAGGGTACTCTATTCCTTAAGAATATAGTCCTTAGTATTTGTTTTATCTTTTTCTGTCTTTTACTCTGACAACTTCTAGCTATCCTGAATATGATTTCACTAATACTAAGAATAATCCCCTATCTCTTGTATGTGCGTGATCCATATAGACCCTAACCCATGGTTCTGCTTCCTTGGGTCATGAGTGAAGTTTTGCTTGCTTGAAGTTCTTTATTTCCACACATTTTGGGCATCTCTTAATGTATTCCTCTACAACTTTTGAATATCCTGGACACCACGCTTGTAACTTAAGTCTTCTTTGCGTTGCTGTTATGCCACAATGTATGTCATCATACACTCCTTTTAGTATGTTCCTTCTCAGTATTTGTGGAGCTACTATTACATCTCCATTGTATATAATACCATTTTATATGGTTAGTTTGCTTTGTTTTCTTTAAAAATGTTGTAAAGCAGCTAACATTCCTCTGGTACTCTAAAGAATGGATTGGTCTGTAGACCAAGGTAGCTATAAAAATAAAAACTAATAGCAGTCTGGGATTTTGGAGTGTTATTGACAATTACTATCAGACTCTGCTCTCGGCAGTTCTAACGACTTAACCACTCCTCTCTTCTACTATTTGTTGTTCTGTCTTCTGGTATTTATATTAATATCCCTTAGCACGGATATTGTGCTGTAAATACTCATCACACATATTCTGGTTATCGTCCTGCTAGCTCGGCGATACAACAGATTGGCAACGAAGAAAGTTCACTATTTATTAAATTAAATTTATTATAATAATTGGCGGACAAGATTTGTTTTTTCGACTGTCGAAACCAGTACGTCGAAAAAATCTTACGTCGTAAACAATAAACTGACATCAAAAATATTGACAAACAAAATCTATATACAACAGATATGGCTACGTTAGAACTGACAGGACAAAAAAAACCCTGCTCTTCAACAGGATGTATAAAATCCAAGGGTGGAACAATCATATTGGAGAAAAAGGAAATACTCCAACGATGGGAAGAATATATAAAAGATCTTTTCCACGACAAGAGAGAGCAACCGTTAATACACAAAGATGAGGACGGACCGGAAATATTAAAGTCTGAAGTGGAATCTGCAATAGTCAAACTGAATAGAAACAAAGCAGCTGGACCATACAGCATAGTCATAGAGCTGCTGATAGCCCTGAAAGAATTTGACATAGAGAAAAATAATGAAAAATAAATTAAATTTATAATAGTGGTGTAATACCAGATGACCTCAGCAAGTCGAGCTTCATAGCAGTGCCTAAGAAGCCAGGAGCAAACGAGTGCGAACTCCACAGAACCATCAGTTTAATGAGCCATATAACAAAACTAATCGTCCGAATCCTGATGAATAGAGCGAGAAGCAGAATCAGGCCATAGATAGGGCAAGAACAGTGTGGTTTCGTCAAAGACACTAAAACAAGGAATGCCATATTTATGATTAGGATGCTCTCTGAAAGGGCAATACAAATAAAGGACTTATACCTGTGCTTTATTGATTATCCTAAGGCGTTTGACAAAACGCGCCACAAAGAATTGGTGGAGATGCTCGGCAGCCTTGACATATTTGGGAAAGACTTAAGAGTAATTAAGAATCTTTACTGGCAGCAAACCACTTGTATACGGACAGGTAATGAATGCAGCAGATATACAAAGATAGAAAGAGGCGTAAGACAAGGATGTGTCGTTTCACCGGATCTCTTCAACTTGTACGAGAATATTTTGAAGACATCATTGGAGGCCACAATTTAAACAAACAAAGGCACGCGGATGATACAGTGCTGATAGCAGACACAGAATGGTAACTACAAGACCTCCCACAGAAGGTAGCTGAAGAGAGTGACAAGAAAGGACTACAAATAAACTGCAAAAAAACCGAATGCATGGTCATCAGTAAAAAGGGCAGCCTGATATGCCAAATACATGTCGGGGATGCTAGAATCAAGCAGGTACAAAAATTTAAATACCTGGGAAGTGTTATAACAGAAGATGGAAAGTGTGACACAGAGATCCGAAGGTGAATTGGCATGGCGAAGGAAGCATTCTAGAAGTTGAGTAAAGTATTTAGAAACAGGACCATTTTTCTAGAAACAAAGAAGAGAGTACTGGATTGTTATATGATGTCGGTTCTTCAATATGGCAGTGAATGTTGGACAATATCGTCAAAGATGAAGGAAAAACTTGAAGCAACTGAAATGTGGTTCTTCAGAAGGATGCTGCGAATATCATGGATCGAGCATGTGAGCAATGATGAGGTTTTGGAAATGATGGAACAGAAAAGGAAATTAATACTGAGCATCAGGAAGAGACAGCTGAAGTTCCTGGGACATGAAGGAGGGTTTGGTGAACCTGATACTAACAGGCCAGATAGAGGGAAAAGGAGACAGGGAAAAGCAGCGGATAATATATTTGAAGGACCTAATCAATTGGATGATGGAACGAGGGTTGCATGGTGTAACAGGAGAAGGCGTGCTAAGAGTCACCAGGGATAGGGAGACGTGGAAAGCTATGATCGCCTACATCCTGAAAGGACAGGTCACATAGAAGATTTCAAACAAGCAAATAGAATCTATAATAACAGATTTAGCATTGAAAACTTGGATAGCAGTTTCGTCCAAAAAATATTTGTACATATTTATTGACAAAAACGATCACTTAGACGACATTTTCAAATTAATCAGGAACTTTAACTTTTCAGCAAATTTAAAAATGGAAGACTTCCTGGAATGTTTCTTTAGTTTTGCAAACAACAAGAATTAGCACAAAAAAGGCAATAAGAATTAGCTCAGAAACGGTAAGAAAAGCCACTTGCTATATTGTCGGAAATTTTCTCAAAAAAAGAAACAAGCCCAGATAAACCAGATACATTTTCTTAGGATGCAGTACTTAAATCAATTGGAATTTTTTTTATATAGACCTGGAGAGGAGGTTACATTTGATGCTTATTGTCGCAGGTTTGAGAAGATATTTGTTAAAGACTGCTTGAACTGAACAGATGATAAAAAAAATTCCTTTAATAAGTAAGTTTGGTGATTCGGAACACAAAAAATACAGAAACAATATTCTACCAAAACAACCTACAGAAATTATGTTTGAAGAAACTATACAGATATTATATAAAATGTTTTGAAAACATAGATGGCATTGTTTAAATTTATCAAACCATGAAAACTACACAACGTTCACAAGTATAGTGAATAAGAAGTGTGAAATGTTTCGACTGGATGAATTAAGTACGGATATGTTGAAGTGTTTAATTTTTGTACAAGAATTAACCTCATTAAACGAAACAGACGTACGTGCAAGACTCTTAACAAAGTTGGAACAAGACCAAGAAATAGCTCTACAAAAATTGGCTGAGGAATGTCAGAGAATGGGAAACTTAAAAATGATATGCAAATATTGAACAATGGGACATATCATATATTAGAAAGTAAAACCACAAAGTAGGAATGTTAAAATAAATCCATGCTGCGGTTTTGGTCAGTTACATCTATACAAGGATTTGGATTCAAAGATAAAAAAAAAAAAAAAATGCTTCAATTGTGGTTATAAAAGTCATAATTTTTTTTTTTTTTTAAAGAAAAGTAAAAAAAAAAAATATGGTTCGTTATACCATGGGTGAAAAAGTTGCCGAAAAAAGAAATTTCATAAACGCCTGATTAAATGACACGGAAATAAAAATCCTAATTGACACATGGTCAGACCTGACAATTATTAATGCAAATACAGGGAATAAAATTGGTTTTGGTTTGGTTGTTTTGTTTTTATGGCATATCAACCTCGGCGGGTCATTTATTGCCAACTAAATTTTATTTATTTATTGCTGGTAATACCTTTTTCTTTCAACAATTGCTGTTTTTATATAAGTTTTGTGTCTAGTAATAATTTTTCTTTTCGAGTAACAAAATTTGTTTTTAAGGGTAGGGTCCCCAAGTTCTACCCTGTTATTTAACCCATAACTGGAGGGAAGGGACGGATTAAAACTTTTCCCAAGGGTGCCAGTGCTTAAGTGAATGCAGGGTATTCAACTGGAATTCGAACTCGGCTCACCGATTTCTCTTTCCGTGTCGATATCTACTGCACCACAACGCACATCCGTCACTAAATGCTTACAGCACCTGGTATTCCCAAGCGGTCACCCATTTAAGTACTGACCAGGACCGGTGTATTCAACGTGATATGGCCGTAAGCCATAAAATTGGTAGACTGGCATTATGCAGATCAAAAAAAAAATGCCAAAAACTAATTTCTTGGTGAAATTTATTTTTCACATTGGTTTTGCTGGAAAAGAGAGAAAATATTAGCCTATATTATGCAACAAATGCATAATCTCTTCAGTATTGATTGGATGGTGAGGTTTGATTTATTCAATATTCCTATCAACACATTTTGTGACAATGTTGTTGGGTCATCTAATTACACAGAGAACTTCAAATGGGATTTAAGAGCAAGATTCCCAGATATTTTTTGATGACCTAGGATTTTTTTCTAAGATTAAAGCAAAGCTTGTGTTAAAAGAAAAGTTAACTTCAGTATTTCGACCTAAGCGACCGATACCATTCGCCGTACTAGAAGATATAGACAAAGAGTTGGAATGCCTAGAAAAATTATAGAAAAAACAAATTACAGCCAATAAGGAAGTCCAACAGTTGTACATAAGGAAAAAAAGTAATAAAATCGGAATTTACGCCGACTACTCCACAGGATTAAATGAATGCCTGAAACAGCATAATTTTTTTTTTTTTTTTTTAATCGTATCACCCCGAGCAAGGCGGTAACGCCACTGATGTGCAGGGGGCTACATAATAGTGAAAAGATTGGAAAAGAGAAAGCCAGAAACCACATCCTAAACAGGGAACAAGGGATGAGCCTCTACACCTGTTCAATAGACGTGGGTGGAGTGTGAACCTGGCGATTTACCCTTTACCTTCAGCAGAAGATATATTTGCAAAGCTGAAAGGAGGAAGAATATTTACTAAGTTAGGCTTGTCAGAAGCAGGTTTAGAAATTCCAATGGATGAGGAGTATGCAAAAATATTAACTATAAATATATACAAAGGTCTGTTTAAGTTTAACAGATTACCGTTCGAAGTAAAAGTAGCACCAGCAGTTTTTCAACAAGCAATGGACACGGTTTTAAGTGGTTTGAATTCTGATATGGCATATCTTGATGATGGGTTAATTAAAAGCATAGACCGTAATGAACATGTGAAGCACATGAATGAGGTGTTTAAAGATGCAAGATTACGGTTTTAAAATCAATGTAGAAAAGTGTGCGTTCTTTCTACCAAGAATTATATATTTAGATCCAATTATTGATGACAAAGATAGAAGGACGAATCCTTACAAAATAAGTGCTATAAAAACATGTCAGCACCTATAAATATTGCATCCTTACAAGCATTCTTAGAATTAGCGAACTTCTACATTCATAAAATGAATGAATGAGCTCTGAGCATCTTTGAATAAATTGTTGCAAAAATATGAAAAGTGGGCCTGGTCTGAAGAATGTGAGAAAGCAATTCAGAAAATGAATGCGGCTCTAATTTCTGGTCTATCGTTAATGCATTACGCGACAAGCAAGGAAATATATGTAGCAAGTGATGCTAGTAATTTTGGGTTAGAGGCCCTATTGCTTCATAAACAAAATGATGGGAAACTAAAAGCTGTTTATCACCTCAGGGACTCAAATCGAAAAAGAAGGTTTAGCAATCGTATTTGATGTAAGAAAGTTTCACGAGTATATTCAAGACAGACAGTTTATTTTTCAAACAGATCATAGTCAGTTGGTGATAATTTTTGGCTTGAAGAAAGGTATTCCAACGCACACTGCAAACAGACTGCAAAGATAGGCGACTATCTTGCTTAACTATTCTTTTAAAATTTACCTTTAAAAAATAGCACATGCACACAGATTATCAAGATTGATTGCGAAAATGGCTGAAACAGTAATAGCTTCATAAATTTGTGAGTCAGAAATCTGTGAGAGAATTACCTGTCAGAATTGATGACTTTAGAACTAAAGCAAAGTTTGACAAGTTCATAACTCACAAAAAGAAAGAGTTATTGGAAAAAAAGGAAAATAAGAAAAATATTTTTTCAATTTGTCAAGACATACCATTGTACTGTGAATAGGTGGTCATCTCGACAGTATTAACCCCCCCCCCCCCCCACGCCCAAGAAAAATACTACGAAGTTTCCATATTGGACATCCGAGCATTTCTCATATGAAAGCACTTATGCAAAGTTTCGTGTATTGGAACGGAATGGATAAATACACTGGAAATTTGGTCAAAAATTGCAAGAAATGCCAGTTAGCGGCAAAATCACTACTCATAAAGTTTAATCCATGGCCCAAAACAGACAAGCCTTGGTTTACGCTACACATAGATTATGCAGGGCTGATAACGGGTATATAATACTTTGTTGTGGTGGATAGCTTTTCAAAATGGTCAGAAGTATTCGAATGCAAATCGTCGACAACAAAAAGCACAATAGAATTTCTAAACGAATTGTTTGCAATATTTGGTGAACCGGATACGATCTTATCGGACAATGGGAACGCAATTATCTCAAGAGAATTCTCAAATTTTTGCAAAATGCATACAGTGACCCATTTGACATCCGCACCCTACCATCCAAGATCTAACGGTTTGGTAGAACGATTTATAGATGGTTTAAAAGAGCAATTAGAAATGCAAGAGGCATAGACAAGAAATGCGGAACTACAGAATTTATCATCTATCTACTGACCGTATCACACAAAACGCAAATGCTAATGCAGAAATGTCTCCAGCATAGTTAATGTTTGCAACGAAGATCAAATCAGTTTTCAATAAACTGAAACCAAATCAAGAAAAGAAAAAAGACTGACAGAACTAAGTGTGACGGCAAATGTTTCTACCCTGGTGACAGTTTATTTTTAAAATTACAAACTCAGTAAAGTGTCATGGGAATAAGGTATTATACACAAAAGAATTTGGCTACATGATGTACCTTAAAAAACATCCAAGATAGATTATAAGAAGATATGTAAACCAAATAAAAAGAAGGTACACTACTGAACAGCGTATAACCCATGGAAGTAATATACTACATGTTCGATGTGCCGATGCCTCCAGAGGTACAACAAAGACGCTTAAGAAAGCGGAAAAGGAAAGCTACGATTGAGATCGATCCAAAAAGAAGAAAATATCTTGTCTAGGAGACGAAACAGTTCATCAGGGAAGTGTTCATAGAGCAGCTAACACTCCTCTGGCACTCTTAAGAATGAAATGGTCTGTGAACCGAGGTAGCTATAAAAATAAAGACTAATAGCAGTCTGGGATTTCGGAGTGTCATTGTTGATTAGTATCGGACTGTGCTCTCTGTTACTCTAAAGACTTAACCTTTCCCCCTCTTCTACGATTTGTTCTCTCTTATGGTGTTTGTCGTACTTGTATTAATATTCCTTAGCACGGATATTGTGCTGTAGTTATTCAGCACACATCTTCTGGGTATCGTCTTGCCACCTCGGCGATACAACAAAGGGTCGTTCTACCATCAAACAATTACTCCATTTATTATTTTTTATTCTCTCTACTTTTCTACTTAATACTAGGTCTTTAGAGAAATAACATGTTTCCACCCAGTGTATTATTTTATCTTCAGCATTTTCTTGTCTTTCTTCTGTTTCATTCTTGAACTGCAATCTTGATAAAGCATCTACGTGAGGAATAGTGTTTCCTTTTAGATGCACTATGTCAAAATTGAATGCCATGATTTTTATTGCCCATCTTAAAATCATTGACTAAATGACTTTTGACAATTATTTTCTCAGGTTAAATATGAATTCTAATGGTTTGTGGTTCAATGTTCATAAGAATTATTTTCCTATAAAAAAAGTTCCATGCCTTTTCCGTGCTTCATACTATTGCTAGCGCAACATTCGAGTAGTTAGTTTCTGCTGGCCTAAACCTTCATGATACGTACATGATTGGGTGTTCTTCTTGTGATAGAACAGCAGAAATCGCCTTTACACTTGCGTCCACGGTTAATGTTATTTCTTTTTGGGGACCAAAAACTCTTATTGGTTTGCTCTTCAGAATATTGTTTAGTCTTTCAAAAGCGATGGTATGCTTCTGTGTCCACTCAAATTCATTGTTTTTTTGTTTGTTTTGTTTTGTTTTGTTTTGTTTTGTTTTTTTGGGGGGGTGTTTTGTAAATAGTTCTATTATGTCGCTGTATCTTGGTATATATTTACTATAAAAAATTATCAGCCCCCCCCCCCCCCCACCACCACCACCAAAAAAAAAGATTTTGATTCTTTTTTATTTGTTGGAGCAGCTATTTCTGTTATTTTCCTTGTTAGTCTAGTCTATCATCAGGTGATATGCCGTCTTTTGATATTTGATATCCTAAATATATCTCTTACAGTCAAAATTATATTTCCTTTTATTTGTGGTCAAGCTTGCCTTCTTAAATCTCATCGAAATTTGTTCTGTTTTATATTTGAATTCTTCTTTAGTTCTCGCCGCTCCACCTATATAATCATGGTATATTATCATTCTTTTTTTTTTTTTAATAAAACTCTTTCAATTGATTTTGGAAAAATATAGCTGGAAGTTTTTATCACAAACAGTATACGTGTCCATCTTAATAAGTCTATAGAGGTGTTTATCGTGGTTATTTCCTTGAATTTCTCGTCAATTTCTATTTGATTGCATGCTAACTTGAGATCAATTTTTACAAAGTATTCTGTTTTTACAAACTCATGGCTTGCAGTTTTGATATTTAGCAACGGAAACGAGTTGGAACATATTTGATGATTCCCCTCTATCTGGCCTTAAATCTCCATCAGCTTTCTTTATCGCTGCTATCAGTGACGCTCAATTACTACCACCTTGAGTTACTTTTTCTAATATGCTTTGTTGTATCAATTAAAATTTTGCTACTACCGATGGTAAGATATGAACTGGAACTTTCTTGACTCTATATACTTTGATAGTTCTTCTTTAGTCGAATTTTTGCTTTATAGCCTTTCAATAATTCTATTGCATTTCCTTCTGCTTTCATAGAATTGATTAGTCTTGCTGTGTCTACTTTTAATATATCAATCCCTAATAATCCGTGATCTTTTTTGCGTGCTACAACTGTAATGGGAATTATTCCAAAACGCTTGTTGGTTTCAACATTGTATGGTCGTTCCATCAAATTGCTTTAGTTGTACGCCGCTTTTTCTTAATTTTGGTTGTTCTAATTTTACTCAGAAATGTTTTGGTATCAGTGTAATTTCACTGCTTGTATCAACTTGCATGTCAAATACTTGGCCATTTATCCTTATTTTTTCTCTACCTCTTTTTTGTGTATTGATTGTAAATACTCCAGCTTCTTCTTCAGTGAAGGGTTTGTTTGAATAGGTTTTACTCTTCTTATTTGCTTTTCGTATTTGCTTACGTTCTGATAATTACATTTTTTTTTTTTTTGCAATTTGAGCATATTTTTCCAAAAGCTGGACATTTATACTTGTCTCATATGACTTTTCCACAATATTTACATTTAATTATGGATTTGGTAGCGCTCATCCGATATATCTCAAATTCTTCTTTTGGTTGATTAGATACTTCAATGAACTCTAATTGTTGCAAAAACTTGATGGTAGCGTCCAAACTCATTCTGCTACTCTGCAAACATTCTAGTATTTTGTGTTTGTGGTTTTGGCCTTGCAAACCTTCAATTAATCTAAGAAGAATTTTTTTTTTTTTTAATCATATCACCCCAAGCAGGGCGAAAACGCCACTGATGCGCAGGGGGCTACGTAAGAGTGAAAAGATTGAAAAAGAGAAAAACCGGAAACCACATCCTAAACAGGAAACAAGGAATGAGCCTCTTCACCTGTTCAATAGACGTGGGTGGAGTGTGAACCGGGCGATATTTTAGTCTATCTACTCCAATTGAAAAAATATAAAATAAAATAAAAGAGTGAAAAGATTGGAAAAGAGAAAAACCGGAAACAACATCCTAAACAGGAAACAAGGGATGAGCCTCTTCATCTGTTCAATAGACGTGGGTGGAGTGTGAACCAGGTGATAGTTTAGTCTATCTACTCCAATTGAAAAAAATAAAATAAAATAAAAGAGTGAAAAGATTGGAAAAGAATTAATTCATCTTCTGTAGTCATTTCATGTGCTCCCTATTTAAATTCACAATACTTTATTCGTTCTTTCAATCTATTTAAGTATTGTATAATGGGATCCTGTGGTGCTTGCCTTGTTTCCAAAAACTTGGTTCTTTTCAGTATTACATTTTTTTTTTTTTGGCTTATGTTTTTTTTACGACTTTCACGATTTGCTCAAACATCATTTCTTCTAACTCACTCGGATAACGCATTGTCAAAATTTTCTTCATGGCTTCACATCCCACTGTAGCAAGAAATAAATAGATTATCTCATTTTCTTCTCCATCGATCTTTGAGCCTTTTAATTTTTTCTCTCTTGCAAATGCCTCAAAATTTCTCATCTATGTTTCTACATCTATGTTTTGTCCAGTGAAATCATAGATTCTATTGGCAACACCATTGTTGTGTTTTGCATATCAATGTGATTAGCACTGGTCATAGCACATCTCTGTGTGTCCTTTGTGATGGCAGACTATTTTCTGTCCTACTCTCTCTCTCTATATATATATATACTGGTCTCCTCACTTGCATACAATACTACACTTGTATAATGGATAAATATATGGTATAAATTCATTTTCATATGTTTATATGAAAGTGAATTTATACATTTTTTGGGGTTTTGAGAATTGACAACAAAAATAATAAACACTAATCTAAAATTTTACTAGCCCTTAAAAGGCAAGAAAAGGTTGCATGAATATGCACACCAAATGAGAAAATTTATTTTTAAAGGGTAATTTTTATACTTATTTTTGCTTTAATTATATACAAAACTATAAAAAGGATTTTAAATTCTTTAGGTTATTAAAATAAAGAAAAGGTGAAATAAAACAATCTTAGATTCCTAAATACAATACATTTAACAGTATGATGTATTATTCCTAAATACAATACATTTAACAGTATGATGTATTCCATGCAAAATGATGTTTGCACTAAGTTTTCCCTATTTTTCACCTCTTCAAGAAGTAAGCATAAAGACATAACATTGGCTTTGTCTTATTCTTTATACACATTCCATATTATCCAGGAAATGTATAAAAGTTATTCTAATAAAAGTGATAATATTAAAAAGTATGAGATAAAAATAATTGAAATGCTGAAATTGTATAAAAGTTCATGTAGAAATTATTTTAATAAAAAGATAATTTTCAAATATGAATGTTGAAATGAATAAAGATTAATATAAAAATTATTTTAATAAAGCATATAATATTGAATTGTATGAAAAAATAATTAAGAAAATTAGAATGTTACTAATGCAGTATTTTTTTTTAAAAAACCCTAAGCTGAAACCAGATAAAATATATTTTATGAATAAAAATTGATGCTTAGATATTGAAAAACAAAATGCGGTTTTAAATTGATTTTAATAGAAATCATCAAAATTAAGCTAGGCAGTTTACAAAATATCACTAAAATGAGACCAAATGGTTGAAACATTCAGTGGCAAAATTTGACAGAAAATGGGCTCAGCCTTGATTTTACTAAAAACTATCCAAATCTGAATTGAAAGAAGGTATAGTTTGATAAGTGACTCAAGTTTTTAACCAATGAGGATAAAATTAAAAAGTATAGACACTTTAAAGAATTGGTTTTTGATCTGGTTGGAGCTACCTATTTGCTACATAAGATGGGAAATTTTGACTGCAAAGTTAAAAAGGAAATAAACCACTCACTTTGAGATTGAGAAAGCTGTGATCTTTTCTTTTTTTATAATCATTTCAACCCAAGCAAGGCAGGTTCACCACTGGTGTGCAGAGTGTTAGAGTGAGAGAAAAAACAAGGTAAAGCTGATGATGATGAAAAGATAAGTAATGAATGGGAATCAAGATGATAGAAGATGGCAATAGATGTTGCATTTAAACTTTTAAAGATTGTAGCTATCAAGGAAGCAAGCAAATAGAAGGGGGTTCCAAAATCAGGAAGTGTGAGAAAAGAAACTGTTAGAGTAGAAGAAAAGGTTACATTTAACTATTTTGATGGTAAAAAGGTGGGACCTTGATGCCAGTCTAGTAGCCCACATAAATATATGTGGTGAGGGAATCAGGGAGAAAAGCTTGTTAGAGCAATTGCCATGAAAATAATTGTAGAAAAGACAGAGGGAAGCCACATCTTGTTGGTGAGAAAGTGACTGAAGGTAGGCTACCAAGTCAGGATCAATTATATTGCAGATCCTCCTTTGAATTTTGTTGAGAACCTCAAGATGAATAGTGGGAGCACCCAACCAGATATGTCATTAGTATTCAATGCATGGATGAATAGTAGATTTATAAATGTGTAAGATGGATTCTCATGAAAAAAAATTCCTGACCTAACAGAGTAACCCAAATTTTCTAGCATTAGATGTAGGCTATAGATTCTATATAGTCATTCCATTTGAGATCATTTGAGAGAAGTAAGTACAGTGTTTTGCTCTCTAGGTGGCTAACATTATTCATTCTGATAGTAAGCCAGAAAATTTCTTTATGGTGGCTAAATAAAAGCAACTTTGTTTTGGAGGCATTAAAATTTACAAGGCATTTCTTACTCCATTTAATCATAGATCAGAGGTTCTTTTGAAGGGCAGCAACCAGATTTACTTTTTTAGCCTTGGCAAATTTCTTATTGAGACAGGAGTAAATATTTACTTGGTAGCTGATTGCATTGATGAAGATCAGAAAAATTGTAGCACCTATGATAGAGCCTTGAGGAATGTTCCAGTTTGTATGAAAGTATCTGGAAGCTTGCCCATTCAAAACAATCTTTATTTCATGATTTGAGGAATGAGTCAATATTTTTTTCTTTTTAGGGTTGATGTCAATTCTTGTTGTATCTCTTCCTCTTACTATGCCTCTTTTAGACCCCCTTTTTAAAATCCTTTTGCAGGAAAGGCATGTCAAATATATCAAAGAGAACATCCATGGGTTCCATCACATCTGCGTATTGTTTTCTTGAACTTCATGCCTCTTTTTTATTTGGCTATAATACTTTTTATGCACTATTTCTAGTCCCTTAACCAGATGTATCATTTTTCCTATTCTTTGAACAATAGTACCAATTTCCCAATACAGTTTGTTCAACCAATGCATGCAGTAAAAGAATTTATTGTTTAATATTAAATAAGTCTTTCCCAGTTAGTTTTTCATATGTTCCAATTTTTTCTATTAGGAATCAGTTTATCAAACACTGCTTGTATTTTACAAGCAAACATAATCTCTACTAGAGTCATGGCTAAATGTGTGTTTTTATTTGGTGTAACTCTATACACCTGCAGAAATTGCTGTACTGCTGTATTTGTGGATTCATTGTTTTTAAAACTCTTAAATGTATCTACAAAATGCTCTGCCTGGCCATTGCTTCTAGGATGATAAGGGACAATTGTAATGTGATTTAACGCAAACATCTTACATAATTCCTTGAACTCTTTTGATGTAAATTGTATACCATTATCAGAAACAATTGAATCTAGAACTCCAAACCTCATGAACAGTTAGGGTAAAAACTGTATTACTATTTGCGTGGTTGGACACTTACATCCAAAAATCCTATGACAATAAGATAGTTTAAACCATTCATTGGACTAGCAAAATCAATATGAAAATGTAACCATGGACAGTCAGTTTCTGGTCATTTAATTGGTGGTGCCTCAGCTGCCAAAGAACAGATTTTTCACAACTTTACCAAAGTTTCCATGTTTCTATCTATGTTATGCCAGTAAACATAGCTTCTCATTATCCTCTTTATACTGGATATAACAGGGTGTTCTGCATGGAATTCTTTCAAAATCCATTTTTGTAGTGCTAGAGGTAGCACTTTTCTTTTGCTGTACATGAGAACATTGTCACATATTGAATAACATTTAGAGTCTGTTCTATTTTTGTCTTAAATTATTTTTCATTCCAATAATGAATTTTTCATCCACTGCTTTCTATTTTATATCATCCAATGTTACCAGTAGTTCCCACATAGTATTGCACAAAATATTTTTAAT
Organism: Ascarosepion bandense; assembly: GCA_037127315.1. NCBI lineage: Eukaryota > Metazoa > Mollusca > Cephalopoda > Sepiida > Sepiidae > Ascarosepion > Ascarosepion bandense. Next base: position 325,305 of record JBBBDQ010029864.1, read on the forward strand.
CTTTACTTTAGATTGTAAAGTAGTAATGACTGTGTCTTTGAAGGGTTCATTATTCCTTGGAATCAGTTTGAACAATCTGTCTGTATGACTTAGTTTAGTTGACAGCAAAAAACTTCACTATGAAGTCATAATTTAGAAGAATGGTTCCCTTTGTTGCAATCTGTTAGTCATATGAGTCAGCATTCTTTTTTTATCTGTAAATCACTAACACAGTTTATGATCTGTCTGCAATGTAAATTTTCACCTGTGAATAAATCTATGGAACTTTTAAAGGGCAAAGATAATCCATACACTTTCCTAAAATAGTGTCCACGTATGTAAGAGAATAGGAATATTCCATTCCTGTATGTAAGAGAATAGGAATATTCCATTCCTGTATGTAAGAGAATAGGAATATCCCATTCCTGTATGTAAGAGAATAGGCATATTCCATTCCTGTATGTAAGAGAATAGGCATATTCCATTCCTGTATGTAAGAGAATAGGCATATTCCATTCCTGTATGTAAGAGAATAGGCATATTCCATTCCTGTATGTAAGAGAATAGGCATATTCCATTCCTGTATGTAAGAGAATAGGCATATTCCATTCCTGTATGTAAGAGAATAGGCATATTCCATTCCTGTATGTAAGAGAATAGGCATATTCCATTCCTGTATGTAAGAGAATAGGCATATTCCATTCCTGTATGTAAGAGAATAGGCATATTCCATTCCTATGTAGAATAGGCATATTCCAATTCCGTATAAGAATAGGCATATTCCATTCCTGTATGTAAGAGAATAGGCATATTCCATTCCTGTATGTAAGAGAATAGGCATATTCCATTCCTGTATGTAAGAGAATAGGCATATTCCATTCCTGTATGTAAGAGAATAGGCATATTCCATTCCTGTATGTAAGAGAATAGGCATATTCCATTCCTGTATGTAAGAGAATAGGCATATTCCATTCCTGTATGTAAGAGAATAGGCATATTCCATTCCTGTATGTAAGAGAATAGGCATATTCCATTCCTGTATGTAAGAGAATAGGCATATTCCATTCCTGTATGTAAGAGAATAGGCATATTCCATTCCTGTATGTAAGAGAATAGGCATATTCCATTCCTGTATGTAAGAGAATAGGCATATTCCATTCCTGTATGTAAGAGAATAGGCATATTCCATTCCTGTATGTAAGAGAATAGGCATATTCCATTCCTGTATGTAAGAGAATAGGCATATTCCATTCCTGTATGTAAGAGAATAGGCATATTCCATTCCTGTATGTAAGAGAATAGGCATATTCCATTCCTGTATGTAAGAGAATAGGCATATCCCATTCCTGTATACAGGTGGGTATACAATATATATATATATATATATATATATATATATATATATATATATATATTACTCAGTTGAGCTTCAGTTCTAAGTGGGAAATTGGGTATGGGTACACCAGATGAGTCAAGTGGGAAGTTGGATAAGAATTTACAAGTAAAGCACTCAAGCTTGTCTGCTGTAGATGTAAGGACTTTGAATTGATTAAACAGAAGAGGAATTGAGGGTTTTCTGTTGTTCATCACACTCTTGCAGAGCTGCCAGTAAGCTTTGGAACAAAACTTGCAAAATACTATATCCTGCTTCATTCTGTCAGCAAACAATAACATAGCATCATTTAGGTTCTGCTTTTATTCATTATGATCAGAGACAAAAAGGCATGTTACTCTGTTAAAGGTGGAAGATGTGGGTGATGAACCAAGAAGATGAACAAAGTTTAAGCCAAACTTTACTGGCTGGGATGAAAACATCAATGCTGGTTTTCCCCCAGCAGGAAACTTCAGAGGTGCAGACTTGAACAGGGAGACTAAAAACTTTGTTCCAAGAGACATAGCAAAGAAAATCACAGAATGGATTTCAGTGTGATCTTTGGTAGCAGTAAGATATTCTGTTAGTAGGAGGTTCATGGATAGAATGGGTAGTAGAAAGAGATATTAACATACATCACAGCCTTATCAGAGTTGTATAACATGGCAACAGCCAGGAATAAAACTCAAGAAGAGATCTACAAGAAAAGTGTGTCCATCATAGCTACTAGGGAAATGCATGGGAAAATTCACCACTTTTGTGAGAGACTGAGTGATTGAGAAGTTCAGTATTTGGTCTCCAGCAAGATTGGTGACAGAGTTTTCCAACCATTTGGCATGATAGACATTAAAGCCACTGAACACAAATATATTAGTGAATGGGTTAAAGGAAATGGCCTTGTCGACATTATCTTAAATACTATTGAGCCTGGAACAGTCAGAAGAAGGGGAGCAGTAAAGAAAGAATAAATAGCTTACTGAGCTTAACAGAGAGAGACAGACAGACAGACAGACAGACAGACAGAGACACATGTAAGAGTGGACAGAAGATTCAAGAGAAATCTCCCTAGCCAGAGGGCGTTTGCTGACATAAACACCCATGCCATCCATGTGGACATTGGACTCCTTCATAAAAAAAGGAAGGTATTCAGGAATTGAGAAATCAGAAGAGGGAATTGTAGAGTTGAGGTTAGTTTTGTAGAGAGTTAGGATGTCATGGGTACCTTTCATAGAGGAACAATTCCCCACTACAAAAGTTGATACAGATACAAAAGATGTTAGACAAAGAGATGTTAAGAGATTTAGGTGTTTTTTTGTTTAGCTGGTTTAGTTTTGTATCTTTGTATATTTTCATGATTTAGAATTATTTTGGTAAGGAGAGGCTTAGAGTAGCAGTCAGTAGTCAAATGCAACATATGTGGGAAGGGAACTGGCCCAGACTGCAGCATAATGTGGCTTCAGAATTGCCCACTGGAGACATTTGTAGGGACACCCATCCATGTTTGACATGACATTACATGAACCTCAATATTATTCAACTTTTGATCAGAGCAATCACTTAAGAGGCTATGCAAGATTTTGAGATCCTAACTACTAGTCGAAAGCAACAACCAGAAAGCTGCCAACTTGGTACCATCAGTATAAAGAGAAATTTGCCATCATCCATCCATATCACAAAAACTTATGACAGTACTACTCTTAAGGATATGCATTGTGGTGTAGTGGATATTGACTCAGAATGACAAATCGGGGAGCCGAGTTCAAATTCCAGTTGAATTTCTTGCATTCACTTACGCACAAATACCTTTGGGAAAGATATTAATCCATCTCTTCCCTCCAGTTATGGGTTAAATAATAGGACAGATTGGGTTCTATAGCTTTGGCTGGCAACCAGTCTACCGCAGAAAGCAATGGCAACCTACTGTGGGAAAATATTCTGCCCAGTCAGTCATGTCCTTTCGAGACATGATTACCCAAAGTATGTATCACAAATGGCACTTAACTGACTGTTAAGGAGGGGAAAGAAACTGAGAACCCCTTCCTGAACAGGGATGGGCTTCTACTTCTTCTCAAGAGAAGGGAAAGAAGTACAAACCAGGTGATAGGAAAACCTGACTATAAATAAAATAAAAAAATTAAAAATTACTAAGTTTTAACTAAGTATAAGTCAGAAAAAAACTTAGTATAATCCTCATTAAGGGATTAAAAAAAGGTAAAGCGATACCTCTGAAAACTCAAAAGTAAAAACATGAAAAATAAACATCCAAAGAGTAAAGTAAATTATTTCAAATCTTCTATAAAATTGACTTTTTATGATATTACAAAATTTACCATTCAAATAAAATACATGTTAAGACTTGAAACGCTCTTTAGACAAATTTAAAAATATGTTCTTGTCCAAATAAAGAATGTTATTTGCAGACATTAAATAAGAAAATGATAAAAAAATAAAATTATAGGCAAATATTGTTAAAAAGAAAAGAAAAAAACATTTGAATAATGAATGTTAAGGAAAGGAAATCAATGATACTCAAGTCTGAGACAAACAAAACAAACATTATGACTCACAAATGATTTTCTTGCAATTTGGAAAGTTACATCCTCCTTTATAAAAAGATCAATGTTACACTAAATATAAAATTAGAATTATTCATGCAAATGTATAAGCAATTTAAGAAATACAGGGTATTGAATATTCTTAATAAAATAATTCTTAAACTTGTGACATAATATATATTTTTATAAATAAAAGTAAAACAATCAATCAGTGGGTGCCTTGACTTATCTTAAAAAATGAAAGTGTGGATATTAATAATTAAAGATTACAAATGCATAAAAAATATAACAAAAATTATAATGTAATAAGAAACAAAGACATAACAGTAAATGGATAATTAAAAAAATCAAAACTTCCCTTTCAAAATGCAACATCACTTTTTTTGAGCAATGAGAAAATACATCCATTCACAATGACATTCTAATTTCTAAAGAGTCCAAAATGACTGTATAAGTTTCAGAATAGATAGTAATCAAATAGAACAAGATTTAGGAAATAAGCATGTCTTCAATCTTTTAAAATATCTATGATTTGTGAAACTGCATATTATCAGGATAGATTCAACCATCTGGGCAAGAAAAACTGTGACCTAGGATCATAAAAACCTGCTGCAACTACAACTACTGTTGCTACTACAGCTACTGCTACTGAAGAAGGCCATAAAAACCTGCAATAATTCTCTTTGTTAAGAATATCTTTTCTAAACCTATGAGAGTTTATTTCATATTTGAGAACACCTGTTCCAAAATCCCAAATATTTTGTTTAATGGACTCAGAAAAAAAAGCATCACCTTCCTTTTTTCACCCACTTCAACTTTTGAATTGTGAATTTTTTAAGTAAGCAAATTTCTTTTGTTGCTAAAATTCACTTATTAATGAAAAATTGTTATCATTATTGTTTTTTCAGAGAACACAGATTTTATTGCAAAGAACTGTATTTTGTCATGATAGTTTATAAGGGTGGGCTGAAAAGTTCATAGGCTGTCTATGAGAAGTGATGCTATAGCTGTGAAATCTTGCATGCATTAATTTCAACTCTTATCAATAACTGTATTGTTTATCTCCAGACAAAATGGCATCTGACTCTTTATCATGATGATCAAAAAAGTCATCAACAGCTACAGTCCTGTACAACAGCCATTGAAACAAAGGACTTATCCTGGAGCATCATCCTTTTGAAACAAGACCTCTAGTGTCAGTTTTCCTGGGTACTTGGTCTTAATAGTATTTCATAACTACTTCAGTAATTTGGCATAGTACTCTTCAATGATGGTGTATCCTTCTTGAAGATAGTTAATAAATAATGCCTCTTGTATCCCCCAAAACAGGAGCCATCACTTTCCCTGCAGATGAAATGACATTGACATTCTTTGAAGCAGCTAAGGATTGTCTCTTTGTCTCTGGCTCAGTGATGAAACCAACACTCTTCCTGTGTTAGGAAATGATCAAGGAAATCTGCTCGATCTACCTCATTGTTAGGCTTTCTTGTTATATAATCAGCCTGATGTGCTTTGACCAGGTGTCAAATGATGTGGTATCCACTGAATAAAAACCTTTATGCCAAATACATTGTGCAGAATATACTCAACTTTTTCACAGAATATGCTAATAGCATTAGTTATTTAGTTTATAGTCAATTGCCTGTCATTCATCACCATAATTAATGTTTTCTTCAGTGGTGGGAATTGCAGTACATTCAGATGTTGGGTCATCTTCAAGATGGTTCCTTTTCCTTCTAAATTTAGCTACACACATTTGTACTTTTTTTTTTTTAATCATATCACCCCGAGCAAGGTGGTAACGCCACTGATGTGCAGGGAGCTACGTAAGAGTGAAAAGATTGGGAAAGAGAAAGCTGGAAACCACATCCTAAGCAGGGAACAAGGGATGAGCCTCTACACCTGTTCAATAGACGTGGGTGGAGTGTGAACCAGATTGGGGTGTCATCCCATAATGTAGCAACTACATCAACATGAATGTCTTTCAGGGCTAATCTCTTTTTCTGTAGATAATTGATAACAGCACAATGCCGACTTTTGTTCATTTTCAAGAGAGGGCAGTTATTAATAAAAAGGATTGAAATTAATTTTTGCAAGATTCCATAATACTAGCATCATTTATTTATTGTCAGCCTATGAACTTTTAAGCCCACCTTTGTATGGCATAAAAGGAAAATTTTGTACAAGGCTTCTTACAGCTTTCACACAAGTTACGTTGTTTAACGAGGAAATGAAAATGAATCAAGTAACCAAACTGCCCATATTCATGGAATTGAATGTACTTGCTTGGTTCACAACTGTGGAAACACAATTCAACCTATGATGACAAAACAGCAAAGCAAAATTTAAACTAGTATTTGGAAAAGCAACAACATGTACAACTACTACTGAATTGTCAACTTATTCATATACTCCGTCAAATGAGAAGTGAAGTGATGTGGTGAATACAAAATAAAAATAACTTTATTTTCTTCACTGCACATTTGCAAGCCTCTGTAAAATTATTAATTAACCAATGAAAAGAGAGTGATTTGCAGAAAACAACAAATTCAGTTTATTAAATGATCTATATCATGTTTCTTCTTGCCCAAAAATGAGTTTGCATTGGATGCCTACCATGTGATTCGAGTTGGCTACATATTTCACATTTTTCAGTCAATCAGATAGAGGGGGAGGAGGAAGCAGAGAGTGCTCAACCTATCATAATGTAAAAGAAGCTGACAACCGATGATCGAGTACAACAATCCCTGTGACCTGTATTTGCACCTTCTCAATTTCTCTCTCATACTGTTTATCTTTTTTTTTCCTCCTCACCCACTCGCCATCCACAACAGAAAGAGAAGAACAAAACATTACTACTGCCCTGTTGATACATCACATCAAAAACATGGACTTATATCTTTATCTGCACAAATCAAATTTCATTACAACAAACTCTTAATTCTGTAAACTTCTCACTAAACTTTTTCTTATAACATTTCACTGTTAATAATTTCATACCTATAACTTGAAGTCATGCTGTTCAATAAATAAATTTTCATTTATTTATATAAACAAAACAGTTTTATCTTTTCAACCTTCTGATCTGGAGTAAATAGTGGGGAGTTCAGTTATGTTTGGTGCAAGGCCAATTTAATAAACATGATCAAGCTCCTTATACCTAATTATATTTTGTAAAATTTGTATATTATAAAAGTGTTTCATCATTTTAATAAATGTCTGTGTTTTAATAAATTTCACTGAGTAATAGTCTTGTCTTTTTTGTTAATATCTTTAAAAGTATTAATAAAGAAAGAGTAGAAGACATTTGAATATTTTCCATTTTCTTTTATTTTCTTTTTAAATGATGTAACCTCATGAATTCTAATAGAGTTCTAAAGTTGCCAATTAATAATTTTAACTCAAAACCTCATATCATGAATGAATGATGCCTGTGTTAAATAATTAATTGATATTATACACTGATCTTCAATGAAACATCTATTGATTAGGACAGTTATTTAAGGGTTAATGAAAATTTAAAAACTAAAAAATACAAATAAAAATATTACAAAATTTAGAAAAAAATATTTTTACATTCTTTGTAAACAATGTTATGCATTTTGTTTATTTACAAAAGATCTTCTCACAGAAATTCAAATAGATAATACTGAGTTGTATTAATATGGTATACTTATATAAAATTATGATATATTTATGAACAAACAATGTATATAAATATTATATGCTTATAACTATTATTTTATATATTTTAACTACTTTACTCATGTCATAAAGAATGACTTCATATTTCAGTAATTTTGTATTGTACTGTGTGGCGCAGTGGATATCGGCTCGGAACAACAAATCGGGGAGCCGAGTTCGAATTCCAGTTGAATTCATTGCATTCACTTACATGCAAATACCCTTGGGAAAGGTATTAATCCATCTCTTCCCTCCAGTTATGAGTTAAATAACAGGACACATTGGGTTCTATAGCCTTGGCTGGCAACCAGTCTACTGCAGAAAGCAATGGCAACCTACTGTGGGATAATATTCTGACCAGTCAGTCATGTCTCAAAAGAGACATGATCACCCAAGCGTGTATCACATATGGCACTTTAATAACTAACTGTACTTAGAGAATATAAAAACACTACATTGTTCTGAATTTTTTGGTTCATTAATATTTCCTGGAATAAACATATAACCCATTAAATAACTATTGTTTCATTTTCAAGTTTAACAACATCAAAATCTACAATGTATTATTTTTGGAGTAACTGTTATTTTTAAATGAGAAACCTTAAGTTTTTTTTTTAATACTTAGCAATACAGTATCCAGTGAAGATTAAACTCACTAAAGCAGTAATGTAGACTAGCACGTGAGACTAGATTGCTAACTATTGCTCTCTGAGTGCCCTTACAGATATTTCTTAAACTCAGTTTATAAGAGTAAAAGGCCAGAGTTATGGACCATCCAGTCAAGATAATCTCACTACAGTAGAAATGGTATGGGAGACTAGATTGCTAACCATTGGTCTATGGTAATGTGTTCTTATTGATAAGCTCAGTTTATTGTGGCAAAAGACAAGAGTAATAGAGTATCCAGTGAGGATCAATCTTACTACAGTAGTAATTTACTTGGAGACTACATTGCTAGCTATCGCTCTATAGTGAGGTGCTCTTTTGAAAATCTTTTAAGCTCAGTTTATTATGGCACAAGGTCAGTAATAGGGATAAAGAGTCAAAAATAAATAGTTTAAATAATCAAATAGGAATTAATCTCACAGGAGTAGAAATGGTATGCTAGACTAGATTGCTAGCCATTGCTGTATGGTATGATTTCCTTATTGATGTTTACTAAGCTCAGTTTATTATGGCACAAGGCCAGGATAATAGAGCATCCAGTAAGGATCAAACTCACTACAGTAGTAAGGGTCAGTGAGCCATGATTGCTAACTATTGTCTACCTACATTGCATATAATCCATTACTGTAGATAGTTAAGTTACTGTTGTGAAGGTTTATCCTGTCCTACCCAGGAATGAGTATGGCCCGGGTTATAAAAGATTTAAATGAGAACGAACTACAGAGAGGGAGCACTCAAAAGAGATCGAGTGTGTTCCTGACTATACGAGAGTCTTCATCATTACACGGGAGTGATCAAGATTATTCGTCATTATACCAGAGTCAAAAGCCATCGGCCTTAGACAAGAATTAGACATCACTAGATAGAAGCCTATTTCTCAAGACAGACGCATACGTCCTATACAGAGACATTGCCTTCTTAAATGTTATTCTTGTTAACTGTTCGTTGGTGTACTTGTATTTGGTTTATTGTACTGAGGTATAATAAATCTCTATTCATGTATCCTTAGTATTAAGAATTATTTCTTGCACTATTCTTTCTCTGTTTATCCCCTCCCGGGATACAACAGTTACAATAAAATTTATATTTTACATGAATACTACCTTATGGAAATTGCAATATAGTATGATGTGGAGATCTGTATCATAGATTGGAATGGGGGTACAAGGCCCTTGCACATCTTGGTATAGTGGACTCATATGGTTACATAAAAAGAGCTATATGCACAGATGGATGCATATTGAAGTTTATAAGTATAGACAATTTTTTGAATAAGAAAGCATTTAATATTATGGCCATTATTACAAGTTAATTTAATTTTTGTTTATATTTCTATCAGAGTTGACAGTCAAATGATGCTGTAAGTACAATCAAAAATGGTGTCCGACAATAATTAGACTTTTAATTTAGTAACACAATATATTCATACATACTTAAAATATTTACTGCTTTACATTATAAAGTAATTTGATTAATGAGAAATTCAGGAAATTATTTCACAAATTTCACTTCAGAGACATACCAGACATTAAAATGTACACATTTTGTTAATATAGAAAGAGAATGAAATGTCTGGAAAACTTTAGCAATTTAAAATTATCAAAAATATTTTTGAATATATAAAAAAATGAAAATATTTACATTGAAATTTTCAGTGTACTATATGCACAAAGATAGAGTACTAGAACATCCAGTGATGGTCAAACTCACTACAGTAGTAATGGTCTTTGAGACTAGATTGCTAACCATTGCTCCATGGTGAGGTTCTATTGATTATAGACCATTATAAACTCAGTTTATAATCACAAGTCCAGAATAATATATAGTGATGATAAAACACACTTCTGTAGTAATGATATCTAAGACTAGTTTGCTAACCATTGATCTATGGTGTGGGGCTCTAATTGGTTTTACTAAGCTCATTTAAATGGCATAAGGCCAGAGTAATAGAGCCTCTGGTGAGAATCAAATCACTACTGTAGTAATAATCTGTGAGACTAGATTTCTAACCATTGCTCTGCAGTGAGGTTTCCTTATTGATATTTACTAAGATTTATTATGCCACAAGTTCCAAGTAATAGGGCATCTAGTGAGGATCAAAATCAGTATAATAGTAATGGTCTATGAGACTAGATTGCTAAACATTATTTTATGGTGAAGAGCCCTTATTGATATTTCCTAAGTTTATTATGTGACAAGGCCAGAGTAATAGGGCATCCAGTGAGGATAAAACTCACTACAGAAGTGTTATATTTTTCTGCAATCTCTTTCTGATAAATTCTACACATCAATCTGATGTGAATTTTAAGAAAGCAAAACCCAAAATAAAATAGTCATCTTCTGAACAGGAGCTCTGAGCATCACATCCAGACCACAAATCATATCCCCACACAAATTTAAAATGCAATTGCCAATTACAAATGTTGTTGTTAAAAACAAAAATGAGCTTGGAAGCATAAGGAAGCCCTTCATAAATGACTGAGAGTTCCAGGCTGACAGGTCAGTGGTCAACACCATGACCACCGTCTCTTCATTATTTCAGTGACTTCAGTCAATATAATGTAACTGCAACCAGATTCCTGACTTCAGTCACTTCTCACACAGAATACAACCAACAGATCAGCTGTCATTACCAAACCTCTTGTAACAACATTACCATGATTTGTAACACCTCAGTAGATTCACTATCACATTCCAGGAGGCCTCTGTGGTGTTGATATTTGCATTTGCTCTCCTATTCAACCAGAATCTAACAGAAACATTCTTCTTGATCAAACCTTACTAACCACTCCAGCACTCCCCTGTCATCACCTCTGTGACCTTGATCAATCAACACTCCAATGCACCTCACCATGTCATACCATGGATCAACAACATCCTACTCATGCTACCACAAATTCACAGTTTCACAAATTCACACTAGGTTTCCCCACCATGATTTCACCTACCAACTCATCACTACTTACAACAGGCCTTACCAACAACTCTATTACACTTATTTGCTTCCCTTACCAATGGCAACTAAAAAACACATATCAATTTTGCTACCTTTTCACACAACTATATCCTGAAAAGTAATCAATACGTGCTATTGAAACATAAATCATTATTTGTTCTTTCATTTATAATCATACTTTCATTATAACAACTATTATCAGGAGTGAGATAGGAAAGAATATAACATTAGAAATTGTCAGTGAGACTAGATTGCTAATCATTGCTGCATAAAGTTCCCTTATATATATTTGCTAGTATCTTATGGCACAAGACTAGAGTAATAGGCTATCCAGTGTGGATTGAATTCTCTACAGTAGTAATAGTCTGTAAAACTTATTAATTGTTGCTGCTGCTTGAAAAAATTATGAATATTTCCTATATATTTTTATTGCTTTAATTCTATAATTTTATATTGTACATATTGACTAATAACACATTAATATGGCTTACTTTTTACTCCAAGTAATCCATACCATACAAGATGTTAAAATAGTCATTTCATCAATGTTTAAATTGCATAAGTCGTATATTAAAGACCAGTGATTAAATTTAGACAATTTCAAATCTTTAGGAACATTCTTGAACATGTATTGTGTTAAAGGTGTTTTCCATTGAGCAACCTGTTTCTTAAAACCCTAAAATGAAACATAGTTTTCTTGGTTTAAAGTGGATTACACCCACATCATATTGAAATACCATTTCCCATACAATCATCAAAGTTAAGCAACATTGAGTCTGATCAGTACCCAGATAAGTGATTGCTTGGGAATATCAGATGCTGTAAGATTGGATGTGCAGGTGGTGTAATGGATAACGGTTCAGAATTGTTAATTGAAGAGCTGAGTTCTAATTTCCATTGAATTCGTTATATTCACTTACATGCAAATACCCTTTGGAAAGGTATGCATCCACCTTTTCTAATTAGTAAGATTTTTATGACTTAAACTATTATTATTTAACAAAAAATGTTCCTACAATCTAAAAATATTTTCTGGTTTTAAATAACCTGCAAAGGCTGATAAGCCATAGAAAATAAATGAACAAATCAATCATTCACTTGGTTTAAGTCTCCAACAAAAAATATTTAACAAAATGGAATAAATATATTTCACTAAATTTTTTTAAAATAGGTTTTATTAGAAATATTAAGTTGAGTTATAAATAATTAAACTGCATTCCTACAAAGCACGTGGAGTTGATGGTATTCTTGCAATTGTCCTTTGAAAAATGTGCTCCTGGACTGGCTCCTGTTCTCTCTAAACTCTACAATAAATGCCTTGCTGCTTTTTGTTGGAAATTGTCTTCAGTAGTTCCTCTATTTAAGAATTCAGGTGAACCATCTGATGCTTTTATTAACATTCTACCTCTTTTTTTGGCAAAGTCTAATTAACTCTGAATTAAATATGTCACTTCGCAGGGTCTATAATGTATGAACAATTAAGAATATTTATATTCAGACAAAGTAGCGTCCCTTGCACCACACATGTATAAATGTATATAAGCGTTGGTTTCCAGAATGCAAAGCATAACAGCCATTGTAGTGGGTTTTTCAGCAATATAATAAACCAGTGAAATATAATCCGCACGTGGTGTGTTTTGTACACTGGCGATGATAATTCAGACCAATAATGAATTATGGCAATGTACGGACATTTGGAAGCTTTTGATAGTGCAAATGAACAATGGGACCAGTACACAGAATGGTTGGAACACTTCTTTGAAGCAAACAAGATTCCAGTAGATGCAGCTCAAAGGAAGAAAAGGTGGGCCACTCTTTTCTGTTTGTAGGAGCAAAGTTTACAAAGAAATGTCCAGTTTGTTAGCTCCGGAGGAACCAAAGGATAAAGAATTTGATGGACTGGTGAGATTGATGAAAAACTACTTCAACCTGAAGCCATCTGTGATTGTTCAGAGAATCAAATTTTATGCAAGAAGCCACCAACCAGGCGAGTCGATCACAGACCATGTAGCAGAATTACACGTGTGAAGATTGTCATTTCGGAGCATTTTTAGACAAAATGTTATGCGATAAATTCATTGTAGGAGTTAACAACAACCATATTCAGAGGAGATTACTGACTGGAAGAGATAGCATCCCTTTTAATGAAGCCCTCAACATAGCAGTCAGCATGGAATCTGCTTTCAGATAATCAATATAGTTTTCATTTTTCTAGTCAACTGCTGATGTATTAAAATAATTGCTGGAAGAAAGCAGCAGACTTTAGATAAGAATGGTAAAGCTTGTGCTGTTAATTTGAACATCTCAAAGGCATTTGACAGCGTTTGGCATACCAGTCTTAATAACAAGTTTAAAAGTTATGGTATTTCTAGATGAGTTTTTGATCTGATTCAGTTTTTCTTATCAAATTGCAAAATGAAAATTGTTTTGAATGGCCACACTTTTAGATCTATTTACATTAATGCAAGTATCCATCAGGTCTCTATTCATATTTATGTTGTTCCTAATTTCTCACAACAATCTTCCTGAGGTCATCAAGTCTCAACTTGGTATCTATGGTGATGATTTATGTTTGGCTTAATGGTAAGTCTGATCAAGTCAGTATGGTTAAATTAACAGCTAATCTTAAAAATGACTTACAGTATGTTGTTAACTTTAGCCAAGAAATGGCTTGTTAATTTAAACCTATAAAACAAAACTGCTGTCTTTTAGAGAACCTCTTTTGCTTTCTATCAGCATGTCTAATGCTAACTTTAAGGAGAGTAACACCTTGTTGCTTCTTTCATTAATATCTCCTGACATGATGTGGGAAGATTATATTGAATCATTTGTTAGGTCTGCTACTAGGAAACTTGGATCACTGTGTTGTGCTAGACAATTATACTTGCCAGAATTTATTTTACACATTTATAAATTTACCATTCTTCCATACATTGAATATTGCTGGTCCAGTGCTTTTGGTATACATTTAGAGATTTTTGATAATATAAAAAAAGAATCTGTACTGTTATTTGGGATGTGTGTTGTGGTGCAGTGGATATTGACTCAGAACGACAAATCGAGGACCTGAGTTCAAATTCCAGTTGAAGTTCTTGCATTCACTTACACACAAATACCTTTGGGAAAGGTATTAATCCATCTCTTCCCTCCAGTTATGGGTTAAATAACATGACAGATTGAGTCTTATAGCCTTGGCTGGCAACCAGACTACTGTAGAAAGCAATGTCAACCAACTGTGGGATAATATTCTGCCCAGTCAGTCATGTCTCTTTCAAGACATGATCGCCCAAGCATGTATCACATATGGCACTTAACTGACTGACTGTTATTAGTCCTGACCTAGCATTTCAGCCTCAGTCACTTTCCCACTGCCATAATATAGCTTCATATTCTGAATTTTGATCAAAACATATTGAAATTTTAATTCGTATTTATTTATTCGCATGCAACCATACATACATTATAACATAGATGTCATTGTTTTACTATTTGGATTTATTTGGAATAAAATTTTTATAGAATATATATAATAGCTTAAGAGAAACCTTTTTACATTCTATCAGCATGGCTGTTACTAACCTTCAGGAGGATGATTGCTTGCACCTTATTAAATATTTTCCACTTACATGAAATAAAGAGAATATATGGAATCAATTGCTAGGAAAGATGGTTCACTGTGTCATGCTAGACAATTTTTCTCACCAGAATCTATCTCCAGGAGAGTGACTCATTGCACCTTCAAGGGCTAATGTTTTCTGCTGACATGAAGTGGAAAGATTATATTAAATCAATTGCTGTCTGCTGCTAGGAATGTTGGTTCACTGTGTCATGCTAGACGATCTTCCTTACTAGAATCTATCTCCAGGAGAGTGACTCATTGCACCTTTAAAGGCTAATGCTCTCTACTGACATGAAGTTTAAAGATAATATTGAATCAATTGCTATGTCTGCTGCCAGAAATGTTGGCTAACTGTGTCATGCAAGACAGATTCTAGTGAGAAAAATTGTCTCCAGGAGAGTGACTCATTGCAGATTCAAAGACTAACATCTTTTGCTGACATGAAGTTGAAGGATTATATTGAATCTATTGCTAGGTCTGCGGCTAGAAAAGTTGGTTCACTGTGTCAGGCTAGACAATTTTTCTCACCAAAATCTATCTCCAGGGGAGTGACTCATTACACCTTTAAAGGCTAATGTTTTCTGCTGACATGAAGTGGAAAGATTATATTGAATCAATTGCTAGGCTTGCTGCTAGGAAAGTTGGTTCTCTGTGTCATGCTAGACAATTTTTCTCACCAGAATCTATCTCCAGGAGAGTGACTCATTGCACCTTCAAGGGCTAATGTTTTCTGCTGACATGAAGTGGAAAGATTATATTGAATCAATTGCTAGGTCTACTGCTAGGAAAGTTGGTTCACTCTGTCATGCTAGACAATTTTCCTAGCCAAGATTTATCTGAGACATTTATATGTTTGACAGTAATCCTTGCATTGAATATTGCTGTCACATTTAGTGTTGTGCTTTTTCTATGTAATTAGAGATCGTTGATAAAATACCAAAAAACAATATGCAATTATGATGGCTTTTATCTGGCATCTTAGCTTAGGTCACTTTTCCACCACCATAACATATATTCCCTGTGCCTTTTCTATTAATATTTTCATGTTAATTGTTCTGATAAGCTTTTATCTTTGGTATCTCAGCTTTATGAATTTAAGTGTACTCCTTATAGAACTCTTTTCCAGCTTATTGTTTTCCAGTCAATTTAGATCTTCAAAAATTTATTTGCAATAATAATCATTATTTTTCATTTTTTTAATTCTTGTTCTTTTATTGCTTTCTCTCTCTCTCTCACCTTAAAAATATTTTCTTTTTCTTATATTCTCTCACAATCATTAATGTCTTATTAAAGCATTTTCTATACATTTACAGCTTATTAAATTGTTTAAAAGTTATTAGAATAGTCACTTTTTGATCATGAAACCTGTGTTTCAAACTCACTAATGTTGTTTTGTCAGAGAGGTGACTTCTTGATTATATTGGCCTGGGCAGGTAATCCCAGTATGCCAGGCTGTTGAAAAGTGAATGAGAACAATACCATAGTTGACCCAAGTCTTGTGAGTGAAACTGATTGTTTATTTCAAAACCATCAATGGTTATACTAGCATGAAGTTACAAATCATTGTGAATGAGAGCTTGAGTGTACTGGCATTGTGCAAACTACTACTCATGACAGATTATGAGGTCTTCCATAGCCTACTAACATATATGGCCTAATATGCCAGATGAGAGGTTAAATTCTAAGAGGCCATTAAAATTCAAAGAAAAGGGAAGTAACTCAGAAGTCACTTCCTTCAAATGTATGTTCACATCTGAAATAATGCTTGAATAAATTCTACCTACATATTTACATATTCTCTCCAAAGTAAAACGCTTTCATTAGTTAAATGTATTTTTCCCTTTTAGTTCATTATAATACACAAACAAAAATAAAATCAATTCTGAGCTGCCTCCTCTGATTTTGCCAATCATTAAGTTGTTGTTTACAATTATGAAAAAACTATTTGAATAGATAACAGGTTTTTTTAAAGATTTTATTAGAAGGATATCTTTTTTGAGGAATATTAAAGTTTATTTACAAAGTACATGAATACAAATAAGTAAAAATTAGAAGAAAAGTTAAATTGTAATTCACTCTGCCATAACACTGTAAAATTATAAAATGTTTTTTTTTTTCACCAGAGGAATTTTAAAGTGTTTTTACAAAGAAAGCATGAGAAAATCAGTAAAAATTGTAAATAGAATAAAGGCAATTGTTCAACACTAAATTTCAATTTTCTTTTGACTGTTGCTGCTTTTTACAAACTGTTAAAGAATCTTTTCTAATTTCATCCAAAACAAATTTTTGCTTGTTGTTATAGAATATATTTATAACAATTTTTTTGCAAATTTATACCCCTTTCCAATGTGCTGCTACATGCGAAAGCATACTTTGGGGAACGAGTTTTCAAAATTATTTCTGCTGACTTCCTGGTTGTAGACTACCTATGTTTTTCAATGAACTGACTTCAAAAATTCAGAATTGAGAAGAAAGAACAAATAAATTCAGCAATTTGGTTGGATGGAATTGCCAAACTTCCTCAAGATAATAAACCAAGGTAATGATTCTCAGTGATCTTGATATCATTTCCAACCATAAAAATAGAAAAAATATTACAAAAGTTTTTTTGCAACATATCTAGCAATTGAATATGTCACTTCTTTGCTGTCAGATGATAAACACAGTTCATTTATTTCCAATTCATGTTTGGAAAAATATCAAGATTATTTAATTTTTTATTTTTCAATTGCTTGAAGTTTTCCTCCCTAATGTCAATATTTTCTTTTAAAAGGAACATACAAATTAAAATCTTTTCATTGCTGTAAATCTCACAAAGGCTCACCAAAAGTCTCACTCCACTCATTTGACGATACAGTGAAAATTGATTTTCAAGGAGATCACTCTGAAATCTATAGAGGACATATTCATACCCATCATTCAGTAGTTCTTGTATAAGCATTGCTTGGTGTTCAAAATTGTAACAAATACTTTGCAGGTCTGCACAGTGAGGCAAATGTTAAAAACTTTAGATTGAGACTCAATCCAGTCAGAAAATTTTGGTAAAAGTTGATGTTATCATCATTTTCAGCAATAGCATTATTCAAAAAATTAGGTGTAAATCTTTAGCTGTTGTCCAGCAGCTCTATATCAATTTGAGAAAATTTGCAATATCAGTTCATTCCAGAAAAAATACAGTAATAGCCAAATTAACATTTTGCTTATTGCCACTGGGATGTAGTGCTTCAAATGTTAGTTTTAGTGCTTTTCATTGTGTAGCATCCAAAAATTGTCCTTTTCATATACTTTATATATATCAGACCAAGCTAAAATTCCTGACTGGGAAGATAGATGAAGGCCTGAAATATTAAAATCAAAAGAAGGAAACACAAATTTGCTTTTGTTTAGAAAACTGTTTAGAGTATTTTTCAACAAATGAACAGTGTCAAAGAAGAGAAAAATTTTGCAGGGAGAATCTGGAAAAATAATAAAATGTTTTTTTATCTCCTTCAAATTTGTTTAATAAAATTTTGTAAGCATTTAAATTTGCAGAATGGTTGTCTGCTACTATAGCCCTTATATAAAATCCTCCATTTAAAACCTGTGCAATGCAAGAAATTATTTCCTGAGAGCCAGTCATCAGTAACAGTCATTTCAGATGGCACTGTCTCCTTCAGTCCTGAAATCATAAATATAATTATATCTTTGTATAAGTCACTATTTTCATCAGCACCAACATACTTCCCACCATGAAACTGTGTTACCTTTTAAAGGTACATTTCATCCAACATCAAGATACAATCCTGAGAAAGTTTACCTTTTCCCAGAAAGATTTTGCAGTAGTAATAGTCTACACTACCTCTGTATTTTTTCTAGTGAAAAAAAAAAGATGAAAATAATTGTTCAACTGGTAGTTTATGTGCTTGAGTAGAAGTATAGTGCAATAATAAAGACTATCTGATTAGTTCAGCAAAAAAGGAGGAATGGTCCTTAAGTTTAAAATGTTGTATTTTTTGTAATTCTTTAGTATAGAATTTGGGTGTTTAATTAACGTTTTGAATATAAGGGGGAAATTTTTCCAGCATACTAAACCTTGTAAGTTTAGCATTGTGTCCATTCACAAGCTACTGTGGTAATGGTATTGGATTTTCATAATATTGAAGCTGAACATGTAAATTTTTGTCAGTCCAAATACACCCTTTGAGTCATGAAAAATTTGTCTCATCAAAATCAATCCAGAAAATCCATAGGTATTTTTCATTTTTTTAAAACCTGTAACCAGTGGGGCAACACTTTGTTTCTTTCAAATCATCGAAACTTGTAATAGTATTTGCCAAAGTAAAATTTGGTAGTTCATCATCTCAGTAAATTCTATCCTTCAGAGGCTTTCTAGTTGTGTCTGATGTCGGTAAAAGAGATGGCTTAGTAGTTCACTACCCCCAAATGAATTGTTAGTAATGGATGTAGGTACCAATTCAAATTATTTCTTTTCCCATTTAAAATAGATTCTTCCTCAAAATGTTTCATACTTAAAACTGAACTTTTTTTGCAATCCAATGAGCATGATTTGCAAATTTTGTCCATTTCTCAAACAGAAATGCCACGTGGGAAACAAAAAGTTGATAGTTTTTCATGTTTTTTTTATCCAGTTTTGCAGTCAAATGCAACACATCTGTTCACCATTTTGTTAAACAAAATATAACAAAACTTTAAACAATATTTAAAATAGACTATAATTTTTTTTTACAATATTTAAAATGTTTTTCAAAGTATACAAAAGTATTCAACTCAACAAGTAGCAATCATAAAAGCATGTATGTATATGCTTGTAAAAAAAAAATTGCTTAAGTCATTGAAAAAAACAGAGGAGGCTACTCATAATTTTACTCTTGTTCTGCAAATTAACATGAATAAAAGGGGTGAAAAGCATTTTATACTAATAAAAACAGGTCTTTTAAGAATTAAATAATGTCAAAATATATAAATAGAGGTTAACTTTCATTACATACAGGCTTGTCTTACATTCTAGCCTGAAGATGCTTACTACATGAAGGTTAGATGCGTTGTTTGTAAAAGCTTTTCCACTTTGTCCCATTATCTTAATTTTTGTTTGGATATTATTCTACACCCCACTAACACTCATATATAACCTTGATTTTTCATATTTATGAAACAAGTTCATGAATTACAAACAGAATATCCTAAGAAATGCAATATTATTTTCTTCTCTATACAAAATAAACTTAAAGGAAATGTTGTATTGTTAAGGTGGTAAACAATACACAGATGATAAAATAATATCTTATTCAGTAGATACAATAGTCCATAGTAGATCGCAATAATATGGCTGGTTGAGTTAACAAGTAATATGCAGGTCAACAGTAGCCCTCAGCTTACACTAACTCCCTCCTTCAACTGACTCTCTCTTATATAAGTGAACCTGGTCACGTCACAACAGGAAATGAAAAAAAGAATAGATACAAAAGAACAGAAATCAAAAGGCTCTAGTTTGTTGAAAATGATACCTGAAACAATACACCAAAAAGATAGTTATTCTCTTGACACTATAGCGGTATCTCTTCTCTTATTTCATTTGTAGTGAGGGGTAGTAGGATTCCATAGCATGTTAAAGGAATTTGGTCTTGTGGGAAGATAGCCCACTATAATTCATAAATTTAAGAAAGGCAAATTTTGAGTGTAAAATAACATTTATACATATATACATTTCAATCAATGTTTTACAAAATAAGTAATGCTTGAAATAAAGGTTCAACGGAGGTAAAAGAGTTCATGGAAGGTATGATGATCTGAAAGAAAAAAATGTTCATTTTCAAGTTGCCATTTCTAAGGTCAATGAGTCAGTGAGTTGGTTTGTGTGGAATGTCTTAGAAAAGGTCAGTTAGTATTTGAGAACAGGTGAGGAAGAAATAGGCTAGCATAGTAGCAGCTTGACATAGGTCAAGGAAGAAGCTAATTACTATCTTCTCTTCTGTCTGTGCCTCTCTGTCTGGGTGCCTTTTGTCACTGCTTTTATAACAACATTTTGGATCAACTGGCTCAACTTTCGAATTTCATCCTTGTATTTGGTTTCGGCTTCTCATTGGCTGATAAATAAAATTGGTAATTTGATCTTTGATTAATTTTTATTTTTCAACATCTGTATGCATTTGACTTTTAGTTGTGAGAGAGCGCACATCCTGTTCACCACAACACCACTATTATTGTGTACACTTTCGACTCTCTTGGCAATGTTCATTATTTTAAAAAGCAATGATTAGAATTGAAGTTTATGCAATACCCAGTAAATGTTGGCTTATGATATACAGCTGCTTTCAAACCATGCAAGTTATTAGTACATCAAGGAAGGCCAGTTGATATTCTGCTTCTCTTTCCATTTTGAAAGAATTTATTGAGTTCACACATGTTAGACACTGATAACTTCTAGTAGATATAGCACAGAAATAAATACTCATGAACAGAAAGAATAATGATATTTAATACCCACAAAAACAACAGTGTGAAAAAGGATAGTTATTCCCTTGACACCACTATCATTATATACACTTTTGATTCTCTTGGAAATGATTATTGTTTGAAAAAGCCATGATTAGAATAAAATATGAATGTGGATTTATACATTTTCTTTATTCTTGAGAGTTGACAACAAAGATATTAAATGCTATATTGCTTATTTTCAAGAATTTAAACTTATTTATAAATAGTACGTTGTCTGTGTGTATGTGTGTCCGTTACCTATAGACTCCGAAACAGCTGAATTGATTTTCTTGAAAATTTACACAGTTGTACTATAAGCATCTGTGAGTGTTCTTAGCTAGGTTTTGTGTTGAGGTACCCTTGATAAATATCAAAAATCAATAATCAAACAAATCGGGTTATAGGAGTGGTCCAATTTTAATCAAATTTGATACTCTCATAGACAAAGACATAAGAAACGATATTCAGAAGTTTCAAGGTTTCAGTTCTTACAATAGTGCAAAAAAAAAAAAAAAAAAATCGATTATATATATAAAAGGAAAGATGTTTCTGTGCATGTCTGTTTATCAGTCTGTATTTCCTTTATACAAATCCACAATTTTTATCCGATTCTCACCAAACTTCACACAAATATTCTTTAGGCTGAGTCTGAGCTCCAGGACCATGGATTAGTTTTAAAGCTTTCATTACACTCAAGCAACGCCAGACTATACTGCTAGTAATTTTATATTTACAAGAATAAAGAATTTTTTTTAATAATCATTTCACCCTAAGCAAGGCAGAAATGACATTGGTGGTTACAGTGAGAGAAAAAAAGATGCAAGGGATATCGAAAAAAAAAAATAAGAGATGGATGGGAATCAAGTAGATAAAAGATGACAATTGACATTGCATTTAAACTTTTGAAGACTGTAGCTATCAGGGAAGCAAGTAAATGGAAGTGAGTTCCACAAACAGAAAGTGTGAAAAAAGAAACTGTTAGAGTTGAAGAGATGGTTACATTTAACTATTTCTACAGTAAAAGTGGGGAAACCTTGATGCCAATTTAGTAGCATGAGTAAATACATGTGGTCAGGGAATCAGTGCAAAAAGCTCGTCAGAGCAGTTGATACGAAAATACTTGCAGAAAATAATCTTATGTAAAGCAACTCTAACAAAGTATTTATTTACAGTTTTATAAAGAAATTAATATAAAAAGAAATTTTTTATTTACAAATTTATAAAAAAGAACAAGAAAATTTAAATAAACACATAATGGCGAGCAACTCTAATTATAAATTTTGAAAAAATGCGTTTTCCAGGCATTTCCCCTTTTACTGTGGAAAGAGCTAAATGTAACCACCTCTTCAACTCTAACAGTTTCTTTTTTCACACTTTCCATTTGTAAGAATAAAGAAAAGGTATAAATCCACATTCATATTTTATTCTTTCCCGACAGCTATAATCTCCAAGAATTTAAATGTAAAGTCAATAGTCATCTCCTATCTCACTAACTTGCATCCTCTCTCTCATGCTCCTTTCTCTGTCCACTCCACTCTCATCAGTATTCTCATCCTTTTCTTACTCACTTCCTAACACCCCCTATAACCTCTCACTCTTTCTCATAACTTGCCTCAAATATAACCCCCATGCAAAACAGTGGCAGTAAAATGCCTTGCTTGGGGCAATATGATTATTTAAAAAAAAAAAAGTTTCTTTCATTTGTTCTTGCCACAGAAATTCCTTAAAATAGGTTGAGTGCACCTTATTCTCTGAACCAAACATTTTTTTAATTTTAGGTCAATAAAACATTGTTTTTCGAGTTATTTCTAAAGTGGTAAATAATTGTAGTTGGTTTACATATTTTGAAAATGTTGTCATTTTTTATAAATTTTTAATAAAGATTTCTTTTCAAATTTATTTTTTATAAAAAGATAAATAATGAATCTTTATAAAAGTTAGATAATAAATATTGCATTGTACTTGATTCACATATTTTTATTATCTTGCAAATAAGCGGGAGTCAGAGGGAGTCAAAAAGGTATACAATAATAGTAGTGTCAAGGGAATAACCATTCTTTTGATACATTAGTATAGCAGTAAACTGAAGTACTAAGTCACTATTTTGTTAAGACTATGTTATTCTGTTCTTTGGTGGAATAATTAAGTAATATAATTGCCATTATTAAGTAAAAAGAATTATCAATGTTTACATTAAAAAGTTGTAAAATGTCTTCCCTTGAGTGGCTATAGAATAAATTTAAGAATATAATGAATAATTAAATAATTGTATATAAGTTAAGCAAAGGACATCTCTCCTGCTCAGATAGTTACTAATTGCCCATGAGTGTTACAGGGTGGTATAAAATATAGATTTCAAATGCTGCTTTCCCAAGTCAGTCAGCTTTTCTTCCACTCAAAAGATTTGTAATAGTAGTCTCACCCTTAATAAAAAAAAAAAAGTAATTGGAAGTGACAAAACCACAAATCCAGATAAGATGTGGTTGAGACAAGTAAAGAAAGGGTTTTTTATTGCCTATGATTTACAGGGTTTTATTGTTTACACATTCTATGGTATTGTATATCAGTTGTAGAAGATTGAGAATTCAGTTGTGGTTTAACATAAGTTAATAGTATAGACAGAAAAACTATTCCATGAATTATTTTGTAGTAGGTAAGATTTAGTCTCTGCTGCAGCTGATTTTGTAAGAGACTGAAGGCAATGGTGTTGATGGAAGAACCTTGGCACCACTGCTGATGGTTTGGACAGTCATGTAGTCTGACACATTTAAATAAGTTTGCTTGCTGTGGGGTCTAATACCAGCTGGGTTGAATCTACCTTTGTGGGTGAAATCAGCATAGTTTTTATAGCAAGTTCTGGGCTTAGAAACAGCTACAGCAAAAATGGGTGGGGCATTTTCTGTTCAATTAGAAAAGATGTTTTATGACCATGATATTTTATCCCTTGCATTCACTTACACACAAATACCTTGGGAAAGGTATTAATCTGTCTCTTCCCTCCACTTATGGCTTAAATAATAGAACAGACTGGGGTCTATAGCCTTGGCTGGCAACCAGTCTACCACAGAAAACAATGGCAACTTACTGTAATATAATCTTCTGCCCAGTCAGTCATGTCTCTTTTGAGACATGATCGTCCAAAGCGGGTATCACACATCGCACTTAACTGACTGATTTTAGGGCAGTATTCTGGAAGTGGGTACAAGTAGCCAGAAGAAATTAAGATTTGTTTTTGTCAAGCGAGCTGTGGATGTCAAAGGGAGAACTTAAAGTAACAATATTTTTATCCTTCCTTTTCACCCTATTTGACCTAATGTCATACGGAGTTTTAGTAAGCTTAGCATACAAATAAAATCAGCAAAAATTTAGGGTAAACGTGAACCTTCAAACTAGCACAAAAACAAAAACAAAGTGTTAAAAGGATAGATTTTCGTTTGACACCATCATTATTTTAACTACCTTCACACTTCACAATGTGATGATGGCCAAGAAGTGAAGAAAGTTATAAAAGTGGTGTCAATGGATAAACTATCCTTTTGACATTCTGCTTTTTGTGGGCATTAAGGTTCAAGTTTGTCAAATTTAACTTAATTTTAGAAATCTTAAATTATTAGTCAGTATCAGGAAGGAAACTCTCATCAACACTGGAAATACCGATAATAGCTACTGAAATTGACCTTCCACACTACTTTAAATAAACAGTTAGAAAGGAAAGCCTCTTCAATATTGGAAAGAACAGTAATGACTACTGAACTTGAGAAACCTATTTTCCTGAAAAATTGTTTCAGAAAGATTTTATAACTGGAAGAGAAAATAATGAGATAATCAAGATATTGACCTTCCACACTACTTTAAATAAATGGTTAGAAAGGAAAGCCCCATCAATATTGGAAAGAACAATAATGACTAGTGGACTTGAGAAACCTATTTTCCTGAAAAAATGTATTAAGGGAACAGATTTTATAAATATCAACAAACAACTGTATTGACTATTTGGTTGTTGAATGCTGAATTTTTCTTTATAAGGAAACAGTATATATTATCATTTAAAAAAAATTAAGTTCTCTTTTAAAACAACTGGTAATTTGTGTAAAATGTTAAACAAAACTAATTTTTTAGATTGGGAAAAAAATGTAAATTTAAAGTACAAGTAGAATAATCTGTGTATCAAGAAAACTATAAAACTTTTCCAATAATTATTTAATTCTGCAGAATCAAATTTCATTTGAACCTCACCGTGATCAGCCATTATTTTGACTACATATCTGATCAGTGATAATTTTAAAAAGAGTATATGCTTTTAAAAGTACAGCAGTTATGAATCCACTGGTAAAAGTTTACATCATAATTAACTCATGATAAACTACTCTTTGGTTTTTAACTTAAAATTAATTTACAAAATTCAATATTCATAATCAACATCCTTGAGCACCCTCGAACAGATAAGTTAATTTTCCAAGTAAATATTCTAGAAATGAACAAAACTTAAATACATTTGTTTGCACATTCTTATTTCCTTTACACTTTAACTTTTTTGCATGTCATATTTATTCATCATTCTTTCTTTTTTCTTCTGTCATTTTTTGTCTTCATGAAGGATAATTCTTTTATCAGTTTTATTGATATTTTCTTCCCCCTCTATTACCATTCAAGTATTTCTTTAGGTCTTTTTGTTCAACTTAATTGGATGTGCGTTGTGGTGCAGTGGATATCGGCTCAGAACGAGAAATCGGGGAGCCGAGTTCAAATTCCAGTTGAATTAATTGCATTCACTTATGTGCAAATGCCCTTGGGAAAGGTATTAATCTGTCTCTTCCTTCCAGTTATGGGTTAAATAAAAGGACTGATTGGGTTCTATAGCCTTGGCAGGCAACCAGTCTACCGCAGAAAGTAATGGCAACCTACTGTGGGATAATCTTCTGTCCAGTCAGTCATGTCTTTTTCAAGACATGATGTCCAAGCGTGTTTCACGTATGGCACTTAACTAATTGTTTATAAATTAATGAATCATAAGAGACTTTAATGCTGTTTTTAAAATATATGTTGTAATTTTTTTTAAACAAGTAGAAAAGGAATAAAAAGTAAAATAAAAAAAAATAGAATTTTATAATAACATTTTTAAGATGTTTTCATGCTTGCTGAAAAAAATTATAGCTTTTCTACAAAATACCTAGAATATTTAATCATTTTTTATAAACCCTGGTAGAGAAGTTTCAGATTTCTTAAAGCAGTAATTTTCAGCTGGTGTGCCATGAGAAGATCTTAGATGTTCTGCAAAAATTTTTAATGGTCATTAATGAAACTATTTTTAAAAGATTTTGAATTCATAAAAAGAGTCAGTCAGTCAGTTATGATACACATTTGGGTAATCATGCCTCTTTTGATCCAGGATTGACTAGGCAGAAGATTTTCCCACAGAAGGTTGTCATGACTGGTTGCAAACCAAGGCTATTTTACCATTTAACCCATAGCTGGATGTAGAAGAGATGCATTAATACCTTTCCCAAAAGTATTTGTGCATAAGTGAATGCAACAAATGAACTACTCAACCATATATACCAGCTGCTGTACATAGCCATGAGAAAATTTTTAAATGTCTGAAACAAGTACTGTCACATGAGTTCATTATATATTTAATACAGTATTTATTAGCAGTGGGATTACCCCACCTTGTCTGTTAAGAGATTTTTCCTAACACCACTAGATGGCACAGTATAGAGAAGTAATAATGAAAAGGGCACACCCCCTTTCTCTTTTCAACCACAAGATGTTGTAGTGACAAGATGTCTCCTTTCTCTCTAGTGACATTTCTTAGCCCTCAGGTAATGTCAGGAATATGTCCTATACCATACACTACATCCTTTTCAAAATATTCATGCAACCACAACCTATCATACAAATCTATCTTCATTCAATAACAAAAAAAAAAAAAAAAAAGTCCTCTTTCAATTCCATCAGAAAGCAATTAAGAAAATGAATTTATTTTAGTTTTAACAATAAATTAAATAAAAAATACTATCATAAATTTACATTATTAAGTTATTTGAATTCTTTTTAATTATTTTTTCCAGAACCAGTTCTATCATTTCTATCAGTGATGTGAAGAGGTTTGGTGATGCCCTAGGCTAACTCCTTGATTGTATACTCCTAAGACTTAAGTATCTAGTACTGAGGAATGAAAGAAAGGAAGCCAGTTTAAATATGCTCCCTCCTTCTGCACACTACTGCTGTCTATTCATGTCTTACTCTAGAACCTCAAGTGAATGCAGCTTATTTAACATAAAACTCGGCTAGCTGATTCAATTTTCTCTATTGCTTGCCCCTTAGTATATCCACTGTTATTTTTTCTTTGAAGAAGAAAAAAAAAAATTACAGAGAGTTCTACAATTAAGGCATTTCAGATTTATACAATGTCACAAAATATTTCTCTTTTCCACAGTTCAGGCTAAGATAGCCTCTATAGCCCTTGAAAATTAACACCATCTAATTCCATATTTATTACTAAATCAAGATACTCTTACAAACTAGGTTCACCTACCTCAAGGTCCAGTTCTAAAATACATATATGTAAACAAGCACTGACTTTATAGTGATAAACACAATACAAAGTATGCTGAAAAGTTCTTAACTCACCTACTTTCAAATTTTGAATAAGTATCAAAAATTTATTGACAAGCTTCTAGCATTATATATATATATATATATATATATGTCAAAAACTTCCAAAATTTACATTCATTGAATGGCCATTTCAGCAAGAAAATTCTTGCTTCATCAACAACAACCAAAAACAAAAATCTATTAATTCAAATATGGTATAAAATTTCTATACTGAAAGAAGCCCAAAAACACATCCATACACAGGAAGTTAAAAAGAGGGTGGGGGTTCCTTAATCCCCCCCCCCCCCCCGCTTTATAAAAACTTCTGGTGTAGAAATTTTGTACCATATTTGAATGAATAAATTTTTGTTTTTGATTATTGCTGATGAAGCAAAAATTTCTTGCTGAAATGGCCATTCAACGAATGTAAATTTTGGAAGTTTTTGACACACACACACACACACACACACATGCTGAAAGCTTGTCAAATTTTGCTACTCAAAGCTATTTCTTTTAAATGACCTCAGTTTCCTTGAAAGTAAAACCGTTTCTAACAAGCCGCTTTAATTAACAAAGATGACTCTTCTTCCTGAAAAAAAAAAAAAAAAATTTGGTAACAATTGAATTTTGCAATCCTCTCTCCCTATTTCTTTTACTCCCCTGTGAGTGGTGGTAGGAGAGAGCCATAAATCAAAGAGATTCACATTTGACAAGGCTATTCATGTGAATTTTATTTTGGTGGACAAATTTGCTTGACCAGAAATATCTGAAAGAGGAATGAGACAGCACATGAGATCATGCAATGCCTGTTGGTATATTAAAGTTCACCTTGGTTGCACAAGCCCAACTGGCTGTTGAGATTCTTTGCCCGTTCTGCCATTGAAGTATTGGGGCGGGGGGTAGATTTCAGTGTGGTCTTTCCTCAATTTTACTATCATGGAATGGGCACATTTTACATTTGATAACAGTTTATCAAATGTACCTCTTAAAGTTAATGACAAAATGAATCAAATAAAAGTACAAAATTATTAAATAGATATATAAAAACTTTATTGTTACTAAAATATTTGAAGGATAAATAAAAGAAAGAAATTCATTACTGAACCAATAATGATTAATGCCAAGACTGCAGCTTTAGTGGTAGAAAGGCATTTTTGGTAAGCAGGTTGTCATGAAGGGCTTGATCTCAAGACAGAGCAGTAATAAAACTAATGTGGAAAAGTTAGTCACTCAAATGACCAGTCATAACTCTGCTCAGTTTAAGGACAAACTTCTTCACATTTTATTGTATGTATTTATCTGATCTTATTTAGTTTTTTTTTCTTATGTATTGTAGCAATTATTACAAATTTACTAAATTTCTATTTCAAGTTTTTTGGGGTTTTTTTTTTCAGTAGTAACAATGTGCTAAGCTAAAATTCTATTAAGTTGTAATTGATAGGTAGAATCATCTAAGTTGTAATTGATAGGTAGAATCATCTTGTTAAATTGGCCCAATTGATTTTTGAAATCTTTTATGAACCTGTGTTGAATATGAAAAGTATTAGATTAACTTTAAAGCACTTTAATCCAATGAAGTTCTAGATTTAAAAAAAACAAAAAAACAAACACTGGACAGAATTTTGTCCAGTTTTATTTTTTTTTTAAATATACACAAAAATTAAAAAAAACAACCAGTCTAACCTAATAAGGCACCTGAAGATACATTAGAATATGAAAGAATCAACACAGCCAGATCTGGTATGTTATGCATGCAGAAGAGTATAGCAGTCACTTATAGGTTTCAGAAATCACTAAGTTGAAAAGTCAGGGATGGTCATGCTAATTTAACAGACATAACCATGTATGTGCTCCAAATCTTATAAGTTTTATTTTTACCTAATTTATGTTTTATGAGGGAAAAGAAAAAAAATTCAGTTTGGAGAGTGGTAGCAATACAAACCAAGTTCATAGACTTATGACAGAAAATACATGCTAATTGCATTAATAAACCTGGATAAAGTCAAATACTGGTGTTAGTATGCATTGATTGTCAATTGAATTTGATTACTTGTTTCCAGACTAAGTCAAACTTTGTAAATATACTGTATGACTGCACTAATCTTTATCAGAAACCACATTCTGGTGTAGTGGTGAGCAAGTTAACACTAAGTTTTTTTTTCTATACTAATCCTTACAGGTTATTTGTTTTGTTCAGTACTAATTAGATGCACCATATTTGCAGTCTTAATCCAGAGTAAAAAAAAAGGTAGAAAAATCAAATTATCATGTATTCATTAAAAATGACAAGATTTCTAAGTTGTGCCTTGCTTACATGTGAAAAGTTGTTTTTAAGAGTGTTTTTCAAACTCTTTAGTAGCAATTTTCTGGGATTTTGGTATGAAGTAGACATTTCTAATTTTTGAATATCCAGCACATGAGTGCTTGCAGATTTTAAAAATTTAAAATAAAACTAATATTTTTATACCTAGATAAATAAAAAAACTTTAACAAATACATCCGGTATGGAAATTTACTTTTAATGTTGGAGCATATAGTTATTAATCCAAGAGATTGGAAGGAGAAGACAAAAAAAAAAAAAGAAAAAAAAAAAGAAACTAAAAAACTACTGGAATGTAGTTCTATGCAGATTTCATGATTTTGGTTATATTTCATTGTAGAGTTATTGACAGGTTTTGTAACTTTATTTTTTAATGACAGAGCTATTGGTGTTTGAGTACATAAGTACAGAGCTGACCTAAACTATGAGTATAAATTGATTGTTTTTTTTTAATATAGAATTTTGAGCTACAACTGACAGTTGTACTAAAACAATTGAGACTGGTTTCACATTTTACTCAGAAAAGGTGCATCATGGGATGTCTCTTGGAACCTACAAATTTTCATCCCCTGAATTTGCTATATGCTCATTTCACATGCCAAGTTAATTAGAGGTGGGGGAGGGGTATCAGCAATGTTTTATATTACCGAGACATATTCAAACAGAATTAAACTTATTAAAAGTAGGTAATTTACAGAAGTAGCTTGCTAACATTTTTTAAGGGGTTCAATAATTCAATCTACTGTATACAGAAGTTCTGTGATGCTCTGAATTTTGTAAATTCAAGCTGAATTGCTTTTTTCTAAGAAAAGCACAAAATAAATGAAAAATAAAAAAAAAAGAATAAGAAAAATATAAAATAAAGTAGTTTTTAATCTAACCAGTTGCATATTTTCTTACCAGCACCAATGCTTGAACAGTTTTCTGGTAAGCTCTAATTGGCACAAGCTAAGTTTATATGGTATTTAAATACCTGTACTAATTACTTTAGGAATATAAGCATTCCCAATTGGAGGTGTAATTTTATTGAATTATTACAAGAAATACTGATAGCAACTATTTCTTTTATAGATAAAAGAATTTAGTATGCAAGTTACTGGAATTTTAGTTTTCTTACTAATACTATTTGCTCAAAACCAATTTTACAATGCATTCTAAATTTTATCCTGTTATAATCATTCATATTATATATGCATTCTATTACTTGGGCAGTAGATTTTGTGGTTGTCTATGGCAACAATCACTAAGACTTCTACATCAGTAAATGTACATTGATACTGTAGTTCTAATAATTGTTCTCATCAGTTTTGAATGAAGTAGTTTAGATTATCTACTTGGGGTAATTAAAATGATTATCCAAATTTTTTTTTAAAATAATGATTCATGTACTTAGGTAATAAAACTGCTAACAGTTTGAATAAGTATTATTCCAGTATTTTGTTTTTAATACCAAAGTTTTCACACCTTAAACTAAAATATGCTGATAAGACCAGCATAGTTTGAAGCTGTATTTTAGTTTCCATTACCCCAAAGATGTGATCACTAAATGTATCTGAACACAAGCTCTCAAGACAGATACAGTTATGGTCTGAAGATATCCATATTTTTAATGTGTGACTACCAGTATCAATCTGCTTTTACTATTCAATAGTTATTGACAAGTCTTGTAAATAAGATGCAGTAAAAAAAAAAGTGCTCACTTTTGAGCACAACTAAGCTAGTGATCATTGTATCAGTAACTAAGTCCACTGACAGTAATTCAACATGAAAACTGCTTAAATAGAATTGTTAGAGCAAAATCTGTTGCTATAACTTAAAGGTATTAAACTTCTAGTAAAGTTTCAGATAGTTGTCTGAATTTAAAAAAAAAAAAAAAAGTTAATTTGTCATTAAGATCATGCAGTAACATTTATACCATATGAACATGCCCATTAACTATTTTCAGGACAATTCCATAAAGTTAGTGCTGAAAAGTATAGACATACTAACTTATTTAGAAGGCATTATGCCATTAAATATAAAAAATTCAGTTCTTTCCAATAGGTTGAAACTAGCTTACCTAAAAAGTTTTGTCTTTAAGCTTCATTAATCAGAGCAAAATTTTATGGTCTATTGTAGATTTTATAATACATGCATCCAATATGGAAACATTAACTGGGGCTTATGTAGTAGTGTATATTAAAAAAAATTACCTCAAGCTACTTTTGAAGGTAATGTATTTAGCTTAGATGTAGCTGTATTCTCAATAAAATATATACACAAATAAAAGTATCTTAAGAGCACCCAAATTTAAATTTTTATATCTTCAGTAAATATAAATTATCAGTTAGTCAACCTGGTTACCTGGTTCATTGTAAATGTAAACTGTCTAATAAGCTAAGACCTTGGGATTGATATGTTTTAAGCATTCACAACTATTTCAATTTGAATCAGATTCTTTTCTCTTAAACAGAACCAGGAACCATGGTTGAATGTTACAGAAGGGTATTAGAAATATTTCAGAAAATATAGATTTTAATTCTGTTCATAAATTCTTGGCAGTAAAATGTGCTTATATTTAGCAAAGCTAAAAACCACAATATTGGTAATTTGTTTGTGGTAGGGTTGTTAGAATGTGTCTCAAAAGATTCAGTTGAGTTTTATGTAATCAAAGAAAAGTTTAAATTGGTCATTGCTGTTAGTGATTAACCTGCATTAACTTTTTTTTTTTTTATATAAGTGTTATCTTAATTTTCAAACTTTAAACTAAGTCAATATAAATAGTTAAAAATTAGCATTAACCTAATTTTCTTGCTAAAAAAAAAAAAAAAAAAAAAAAAAAAAAAAAAAAAAGTTTACTTCATTAGATGTTAACTTTAAAAATTAGTGTCATAGAAAGAGGAATTAACATTTTAGTATGAACCTCTTTTTCAAATTAGATCTTATTTGTTCCCATAAATTCTATAAATTCTTTAATAAAGCCGGAAATTTTTATTACAACCAGGGAATCCTATGTTCTTCTGCACTTAGAATGTGCCTTTCTTCTAGCAGCTTGTCTGATTCTCTGCATTTTTGTCATTTTGGATTTCTTGCCCTTTCTCTTAGGTTCTGAAAAGAAAGATTGTAAGCATGAAAAGAAATCTGAAATGTTATTTTTAAGCAACTTCATATTAGAAGCTACAATAGTTCACTTTATATAATTCCTAAAGCAATGATAAGTATCAATGATGAATATACAAAAAGACTAATATTTAGAGCCTGCTTTATATTTTACAAGTTGATAAGTATTCTCATGGAAATCGTAAAGGAAGAAATTTAGATTGTGTATAAATAATGTAACACTTTGCAATTATTTCTATAGTGGCAACAGTTCAAACTATCAAGGTACACGACACTTCAGATTTTGAAATATTTTACTTCATTTTGTATTCCAGCTGATTATGATTCTTTGAACAATTAATGGTTTTTGTTAATGCTTGAAAGTTTCTTGCTACTGTAATTTCAGTTACAAGTTTTTAATAGTATTTCTAATTAGACTAGCATCTTTTATTGCTTTCAGATTTTTGTATAAGTTATATTTTAAAATCTATTGTATATGTTTCAGCAAGCTAAACCTTCAGATATTGGTTTGTCATGACAACTCTTATTTTGTAGTATGCATTGTAGTTTATTATATATCTGTTTGGAACAAGAAATCAGAACTGAATTCCAGTTCAATCTGTTGCATTCCTTCATACAAATACCCTTGGAAAAGGTATTTGCATGAAGGGAATCTTCCAGCTATAAGTTAAAGATTAAGTTATATAGTTTTGGTTGGTAACCAATCTACCACAGTAATGGCAACTTACTGCAAGAAAATCTTGCCAGTCATGTCTCTTGAGACAATTGCCCAACTGACTAACAGATGAAAGGAATAGTATTAGTGTGTGTGTCTATATATATATATATATATTATAGTTGTAGTACTGATAACAGAACCAGTTCTGTCAAGATTATCAATAATTAAACTACAAATGAGATCGTCTTGAAACCCACCAGGAACTAACCTGCAGGGAAAAGAAGGGGAAGAAAAAAGAAACAAAATACCTGAACAAAAAGTCAAGCATTCGTGAGAAAGAAAAAACCTAAGACGAAAACCTTAAGAGCTCAATACGAAAGCAGAGTACACAAAGTACCCAATGCGAAAGTAGAGCAAACAAAATCGAAAATCTAGGTGAGCCAATAACCTACCACGGTTTCGCTTAACAGCTCGTCAGGGAAAATTGGCTCCAATTTTCCTTTCCCTGACAAGCTGTTATATATAAACACGTTATTAAGTGTAAAATGAAGCATTATTTTTATGTTCTGAAGAGAAAACAGTTCAGCAATCTCCAGAGTTTTTAAAGATATTGTTCTGAAGTTAAAATTGGGCATATTTAGGAGTTAAAATCTTTAGGTCATCTCTACAAGTAGAATCCAGTTTTGCATGGAGAAAATACATACCATTCTTAGCTTTTTAATGTTATTAACTTTATGCATCTAGAAAATTATTCATTACCAGTAAGAAATTACAATCTAGTCAAAGTCTTCAGTGTAAAATTTCACATTGCATATTTCATTTGAATTATTTTAAAATAATTCAAGCCTTTAAATAAAAAAGGCTTTAAGGACTAAAAAGCTGCATGCATAAATTTTAATCGTTTCACTTTAAACAAAGTAATAACACTAAGATGGAGTGTTATGTGTGAATGAATAAGACTTTAGTGACGAGAAACAAAAGATTCAAGAATTTTAAAGATTGCAGAGAAGCAAGGAAATGGAATTAAACAGTTATCAGCATAACTATCTAGTTGGAATTATGAAGGTCATTGAGAAAGATAAGACAATGTAGGTCCAATGAGATCACTGTGAGACCTGTATTAAATATTAAGTGGTTTAGAAGCATGCAGGACTGTAGGAGCTAAATACAAAGCCTTTGACACCAACTATTTCTGGCACCAGACTTCTGTAATTAAGTGATGTAATTAAGTGATTATGGCCTACATCTCAAAGCCTATACATCTACTTTGCATAGGCCAATATAACTGGTTTATATCAAAGAATAAGGATATGGCTTTTATATGATACCTATTCAATATTTTCTAACAATGAAAAGTTGCAGAAGGTGTATTTTAAAAAATGAAGCAGACAAAAGTCTAGTTAATTATTGATTAACTTAAGAGTCAAACTATTTTAATAGAAATAAAACCCCGTTTTGATGTATATAGTGTTTAAAGCTAAAGAGGTAACTACTAACCTGATGAGATTGAATAAGTATTAGAGTCCTGTGCAGGGTTAGAGTCAAGTTTCCTTTTCCTTGTAGATTTAGGAAAATCTGTAAAATACAGATTTAAGACTAGTTTATAAGTCTAGAATTTTCCTATTTCAAGATAAGAATGTCTTGATAGGTTTTCACTTATTTTAAAAGGATTTTAAAAGCTTTAATATCCATGATACAATTTAAATAAGTGAAAAGACTGAAGCATTAAAATGGCTATCAGGGAGTATCCAAGAAATACATATAGGAACAAATAGGAAAAAATGTTAAAAATATGGAGGGTTTCAATTTAAGCTTCAGTAAATGAAGTATGTAAAAGAAAACTGCGAGTTTAGTGGATATTTTCATGTCTGGTAGTTGAGTTGGAGAGGGATGAAAGAATTTAAGTTACTATTTGACATTCTTTAAGTAGTCATGTTATATTTGGTGATAAAGTGTTTGAAATATTTATAGATGGCAAAACATCAAGATTGCATCTAAGTATAAACTAAAATTCTGTTAAAATGAACCATTGTATCATGAGCAAGTAAAGCGAGTATATGCATTTTTCAGAGTGATCAGTTTAAAACCATTTTATTTCAAGAAAATCTTTTTGGGTTTATCAACTTTAAACTTACCTTTTACTTTTGGCTTAGCATCTGGAATGTTAAAGAGAGAGTATCCTGAAGCATCTGTAAAGTAAGAAAGACATTACCATAACAGTTCAAGTTATTCAAAAAGATAAAATTGAATGTAATATTACAAGTAAAGAATTACCAGGTTCAATCTTCCTCCTTTTGTTCTTGTTTTCAGTATATGTCCAGCCTGTGGGGGAAAAAATAGTATTTTATGAAGAGGAAAAGAAAGTGAAATATCCAATGCTTTTGTTTAGATTAATACATTTTTTTAGCATCGTTTTTCTTGTGAAACTTTAGAAGTTTCCATGGAGTGATTTAGTATTTTCCAATTTTTTTTTAACTTTATACACATTCAATACTACTCAGAATATAAGAGACTAAATCTTCAGTAACTAGCTCACACTATTAGTATAACTGCTAAAATATTGTGAAAAGATAATATAAATGTATTTCAGCGTGTGTGTGTGGGGGGGGGGGGGGTACATTTTATACAAGGGTAGAGGAACTGGCCAGAATGTCAGCTTGCACAATGGCAAATGCAACCAGATGAAAATGCAGTAAAGAAACAACTTTATAAAAACCATTTACACAAGACATTTTCAAAGCTAAAGATCATGAAGACAAAATTAATAAAAATCAGAATTATTCATTGAAAAAGGAAGTTAGATAAATTGGATAAAGCAATTATCAGATTCAAACCTGCTAGTGAACAAAAAATGGTTTTAATGGTAGTCACTACATGAAATGCTCTGATTTTCAACTCTTATGTTTAAGTTGTACAGTAAACTAAAAATATCAATTAAAATTGAAAATTCAATTATTACAGTTTGTATTCACAGTTGGTATATACTAGAAATATGTACATGTATACTGTGAAGTGGATGTGCATAGTGATACAGTGAACATTAGCTTGGAACAAAAAATTTTTAAAAAAAGCTCTAATTTCAGTTGAAATTAGATTCACTTACATGCAAATACCATTGGAAAGGTCTTAATCTGTCATTTCTGATTCCAGGAATGGTTTAAGAAATTGGATTCTATAGCCTTGGTTAGCAACCAGTCTACCAAAAAAAAGTAATGACAACCTACTGTGGGAAAATCTACCTATCAGTTATGCCTCTACAGACATGATTGCTCAAGTGTAAGCCATGTAGGGCACTTAATTACAAAGAAAAAAGTTATTTTCATAAGATTTAATTGTACCCTCTTCCCATGTTTTTAATTTAGAAATTTTATGAAAATTTTTAGCATTTTAGTTGTGGCATCTCCCAGCATATATATATGTACACTTTTCTATTATACTATCATTTTGTCTAGGTCTTTTAGTTGAAGATACCAACAGCTACATATAACTATCACTGAGGATAGTATAGTATGCATTTTGTTGGGTTCTAAAACTATCAAGTTTCTAAACAAAAATCAGATTGGATACAGAAGTTAGGGCATAATAATTCAACATTCATTTATGGAATTCACACTAGGTACATATTTTAATTTCACCCAAAGCAATAAAATAAAGCCCCCAAGATGCAAGATGTTAGTATGAGTGAGTGGAGAGAAAAAAAAAAGAAATGAACAGTTGGGATCAAATATGG
Source organism: Ascarosepion bandense (assembly GCA_037127315.1). NCBI lineage: Eukaryota > Metazoa > Mollusca > Cephalopoda > Sepiida > Sepiidae > Ascarosepion > Ascarosepion bandense. The sequence continues at coordinate 363,017 of JBBBDQ010029864.1, forward strand.
ACCAGAACCAGACAAATCAGTAGGAAATGTTTAAACAAATGTCTTCCTTACAGCTTGAAAGAATGAGATATGGAAAAGATTTCTGGTATTTTTACTTTGAATTTCATTGTCAATGTTTAACATGCATTTGATTTATTAAATTTCCAGTATCCTGAATTTAAGGAAAGACTTGTCTATTATATATAAGACATACAGTTAAATATAGATTAAACATAAATTGAACAGAAAAGCATGAATCATTAAAAGTGTTCCAAATTCTGTGAAAGTACTGTTCCATTTCTTTAAGCCAAGAAATCAGTACTCTTAGAACCATAGAGAGATTATAGAAAGAAATTAGAGAGGAAGTTTAGATGGAAAGAAAAAAGGAAAGATCATGTTTTGAAGAATTAAGTAATTAACAACATACTATAAGAGTGAGTGAACAAGTTTACCTAACTATCAACATGAGGTTTCTCAAAGTTTAACAAAAACATCAACTTACAACCGTCATAATTTACAACAAAAGGGTATCTGCTGTAGATGAATGGATTCATTGGGTCTTTCAAACACTCCTAATGAAAGAAAATGTTTATCATAAAAAGATTGAATCAATAACTTACTAACAATCATGGGAGAAATTCAATATCTTTAGATTGAGTAGTCAAAGACGATCAATTTATTTTTTCATATCAATTCACTCCAAGCAAGGCTATAATGCCACTACAACACAAAAAGCAAGAGATTTTAGGAACTGGAAACCTAAATTCTAAACAGGAAGCAAGGGATAAGCCTCTACTCCTGTAATAAGCCTGGGAAGAAGGGCTGCAGCAGAAAATTTTCCCAGCATCTTAAATTTAGAATTTTGCCTCAAGTTATCAAAGGCTGCTGATATGGTTAGCAGCAAGAACATTTAAAGTTTCCAGTACTGCTAGAATCTTTGAAAAATGATTTGTTACAAATGAAAGAAAGAAAATAGATTGATTAAGGAATTTTTTTAAACTTATCTATAAACATCAATGTGATTTCCTTTTAGAAAAAGGAGCTTGCTTCAATCTACATAATAGAAGCTGCAGTCATGCATTAATGCCAAATCTTTCACCCATAGTTGATAACTTAAGTGCTGGAAAAAAAGAAAATTGATCCTTCACTTTCAACATTTGTACCAGATGCTAAGAAAATGAATTTGTTGTGCCTTAAGGCTTCACTTTTATGCTACATTTAGAGATCACCTTTTCTAATATTACAAGAGGATTTGCATTTGCTGTCAATCTTAAATTGGGTAAAAGTTTGAGCTGGATATTCAAAAGGACATGTTAATATATCCTTCATGCATTGAAAGTTATTTCATTGTTTAAGTCTTCACAAAGCAAAGACTTCAAAAAGAACATTTTGCATTGTGTCATATACTACAAAGTCAGATTGGTTAAACCTGTCAATAATAGATGTGACAAGTCATGCTTCCAAGAATGTTCTGTACATTTGTTGAGAGAAAGTTCTGCTCATTTACTTGAACAGTCAAAAATCAGATGTTTGTTTCCACTAGAAAAACATTTCTAAAACAAATTCTTCCTCTTTGACAGATACAAAGAGGATTTTAAGGGAAACAATTGTTTTAATGTGAATTCTTTTCTATTTGTGCATTTCTATATTTTATTCGGCTACTCACAATTCAAAGTTAAAATGAGAAACACCCACACGATAAAAGGGAAACTATCATTGTATACCTTTAATGATTTTTCATTGGTTTCATGAAAGTTATCTTCCTTGCTTTTATATTTGTATTTTTGTTAAACTAAAACCCTGTAAAATATACAATTGGTAAAACATCCAGCTACGGCCCTGAGGTGTGTTAACTAGAGTGATTTAACAAGTGAAATAGTTAAAATTTAGCATTCAAAGTTTTTGTAGGTGATATTAGTTATTCAAAGTTCCATATCTTAGTACTAGTATTGTTACAGGAATACTTACAAAGCCATAATGTCCTTTTTCACCACAATTGTAGCAATAAATACGCGTGTTGACAATACAATTGCTTGTTACTAAGGGTCCTCTTGTAGTCTTAAAAAAAAAAAAAAAAAAAAAAAAAAAAAAAAAAAAAAAATTAAACCACTACTCCTTTAATCAGAAGATTTTTCTTGAGTCAAAAATGTTAGAAATACAATATTTAGAATACGTTAAATTTTCAGAGGAAAAACGAGCCTTTGATGTGAAAAAGAGTTTGCAGCTTATAAAATATATTTTCAGACAACCTTTGTACTCTAGAAAGAATTAACCAAATATTAAGGCTCCTTAACAGGTAGTGTATCCTTATGACAGTAAGTTTGATATATTTTATCAATATATGCCAGTAATACTCTGAGCAGAAAAGTATCTAGGTGGGGAGGTTATCCAGGGAAGAAGAAAAAAATAATGCTTACAGTGTAACGATACCGACGCCATAAATCAGGACAATTCTGAAAGAAAAAGACAAAAGGATACACTTGGGGAATTAGTTATTTTTTATGAAAAAGGAGGGTTGTCAAATGAAAGTGAACTTCAGTAAGTTTTAGACATGGTGCTTAAAGAATAGCATATATCAATTTAATGTCTTGCTAGCTGAACTGCCTGTCAATTGCACAGAAGACTCATTGGAAAAAGTAATGCAAATAACATGCACACTTGCAACTTGTGATAAAGTTTTAAAAAGTTGTTTTAAGTAATGTTACATTATATGAAGGAATATAAAGACATCACTACATTATGATACAAGAGTCAAATATATCAGGAAGTATATTTTGGTACATCTCTTAATCTTTCTTCCCATTAAGTACTGCAAATGATTTAAGATGCCAATATTTTAAGATACTTACATGTTGAATATGTCCAAACATTTCACATCGATAACATGTCACATAGGAATTTTTAATACTTGGACATTCTGCAAACCGGTGACCAGGTAGCTTACAGTTGTAACAGAAAATATATGGACACTGTTGCCGTAAATGACCAAATTCTCCACATAAAATACATATTTCTCTCTACAAGAGAGCAAATGAGATTTACTGAAGAGATAAATATAGTATATTAAACTTGCTACAAAATTTTTAAGTTGATTATCAATATTTTAGCAGTTATTTAATGTGTTAACCTGTATCCTATTTCATACCAAAAGTTGGCAAGTCTTATAATTAGTACAAGTAATTAGTATAAATACTTATGTAGCGAAGACAAAAGTACTTATAGGCAATAAAAAAAATTAAGACACTAAACCGAATGCATAGTTTTCATTAAGAGAGATAACTGATGTATTTTTCTTAAAATACAGAGTTTCTATCCTTTTATAAAGAGGAAAAAAAAATAGACAAACTAATCAACTTTAGCAATGCTATTAAATTTTGATTACTAAAATTTAAACTTACACTTTTTTGATCACAGTCTCTGGAAAGGTGGCCTACTTCATTGCAATTGTCACAATGATATGCTCTGGCGGTACGTGCATCTTAAAATGAAAGAGTATTAACTTAATTTGACATTTATTACATAAAATATCTTTAAATTGGAAAGATGTGCGTTGTAGTGCATTGGATATAGGCTCAGAATGAGAAATCAGGGAGCCGAGTTCGAATTCCAACTGAATTCATTGCATTCACTTATGCGCAAATACCCTTGGGAAAGGCATTAACCCATCTATTTCTTCCAGTTATGGAAGAAATAACAGGACAGATTGGGTTCTATAGCCTTAGTTGGTAACCAGTCTACCACAGAAAGCAATGGCAACCTACTGTGGGATAATCTTCTGCCCAGTCAGTCATGTCTCTTTCGAGACATGATTGCCCAAGCATGTATCACGTAGGGCACTTAACTGACTGATCTTTAGTAGCAACAGCCCATTTACAATTGAAGGTTTCTATGAGAATTTTTTAAAACTTTATATACAATCAAAGAAAATTACTAAAGTTTCAAGTACTTTCAGTTAGGCAAAGATACACTAAAGTTGTATTCATTTTATATTTACAATTATAAGAAACCATATAGATGCTTTTAAGTTTTAGAAAGAGTAAAATAAATTAAAGGATTTCAGTTACCTGCATTTCTTAAAAGTGGTCGTCTTATTACTCTCATTGGATCTCCTTCACATAATGTATTGGGCGAATTTTCCTGTGGAACTAAAATTGACAAAGTTATTTGAAACCCGATTCTTAAATTGAATTTCTACATGATCTAATTATTAAAGATATTTTCAATAAAATAAAGCATTAAATGAAATAACAGTGTACCAGAAAGCCTTTTGTTTTGCTAATTTAAGCCCAACATCAGAAGGTTTTCCCATTTGTACTTTAAATTTAAAGGAAACCTGAAAATTAGAGTTAACCCAGTGTCCTTATTTGAGGACAGCATAAAAAGCTGAAAAATAATGGGTATAAATCATAAAACCATTATTATATATAGGTAGTGAGGACATGGATCCATCAATAAAGTTACCTTCCAAATATTGCCTGGTTGGAAGAAAAATTGTGATTTGTAAATGAATTTAATGTTCTCAAAACTGGGGACACTGGGTTAACCAGGTTTTTGCGAGTATAGTCCAAGTTATTAATTCAATGTTTAGATTTACTTTAAGCTTTTGTTTTTGTAAAATGCAGGTTTCTATTTAATGTTTTCAAAAAAGTTTACCAGGAACACTGGCAGTATTAAGCAGTTCAGAGTTGTAGTGTAGTTGACTAAAGAGTTCCATTTCAATCTCTTTCCAATCTTCTGCTTCTTGTTCCTCTTCATCAGTATCTGAAGATGGTGGATATACCCTTAAAAAAAAAAAAAAAAAAAAAAATTTGAATAGTCACATTCATCTTAAATTCTTTCATTTGATAATCAACTTCAAGTGGCATGGTTGTCAAGCGGAAGATCACTATGGTAAAATCAAGTGTAGGGGGTCAAATTATTTTATAGAAGTTACTAGAGCCAGGAATGCATTTAAGGCAAAAATCAAAATTTTGCCTCAGAGAGAAGAAAAATTAAAATACAAAATTAAAGCAGGAAAAAAAGTTTAGTTTAAGTTGATTAAAATAAGAACTTATTGATGAGAGGGATAAAATGTCCTACTCTTCAAGGAATATAGTTTGGGAAGCTAGAAATTAGCTTTTCAATTTCATATACACATGCATTACATCTAGTGATTAACTTGTTTGTAAGATTAACACTGAACTATTAACTCTTCAGTCAGTAAGTACTCTTATGACATTCACCACTGGTTTCAGTAGCTGCTTAAAAAACAATTTACCAAGATAGAATATACAAATCAGAACTTAGTTATTTACTGATACCATCTTTTAAAACAGTTGAGAAATGAAGTTGGTGCATAAGCAGTTTAAAATACATCAGCTTAAACATTACTCAGTTACATAAAGGGAGTTAACTCATTTCCTTAACATTTTGACTACCAGAAGTCAATTGCAAAATCTGATTGCCAACTTTAGAAATAAAATTGGTCTTATTTTATAGATAAAATCTAAGTCCTACCATAGTCTTTGCATTAAAAGTGACACTGAATAAACTTTACCTATAGATGAAAAATTGGAAGTCTAGCACACAACTTAGCATTGGAATAAAAACTAACTACAAGCTAGTAAGATTCATCCAAATAACTTGATGAGGTAAACACTAGCTTTTGGAAGAATCCAAGATCAATGATTGAAAGTATGGTTTAAAAGCAGCAATTATTTGAAATTAAGAGTCAGTTCTATATACTAGTTCTAGACATCAGAAGTATATTACTTCCAAGTTAATATGGTTTTTAACTATAACTTGTTTGTATAGGATAAACTGATTAGCTACTTATATTCAAAAAATTAAGATTTGAAAAGTACTTCGTTATAAGTACTAGTGACTGAAGAGTTAAACTAGCCAGTTAGTCACTGGATGCTTCAGGAATATAGGTTGTCGAGTAAACCTTTAGATTAGAAAAAGGTTCCAAGAATTAGATTTTAACTCACCAATCATCATAGGATCTTTCACTGAGATCATCATCACAAGCCCACATTTTTATTCCTATAAAGAATGAAATAATTGTAGTGAAAGTTACAAAGCTTGTTGAGGCAGGAGTATAAACTAGGTGAACTAGATTGAAGTGACATTCTAGTTAGAAGAAATGGCTATGTTTATGCATGTATTTTCAGCAGTGACAAAGGTATAGACTAACATGGATATCTAGTCTTGTGATCCATAAATGACTGTTAAACACAGACCTTTTCCTAGCATTTAGATGTAATTTGAGTAAAAATAAGTTAAATAGGGGGAGGTATAGAAAGAAAGTGGCTGATGGCATATCAACTCATCTTTGGAGTAGAAAGGTTTATGACAATGGACAGTGAGAGACAGCAACCGAGAGAGGGTAGGTTACTGCTACATGGGAGTAAGTGTTATTGCTAAACTTAAAATTTACATTTAAAGTTCACAATTGAAAAAGTGGTGTATCAATATATTTAAGATGATTATGCCATGCAGAAAAGTTTGATAGGTAGTAACCAATAATTTTATTGCCACTTTTTAATCATGCACTTTTTTAAATTAGTTATTTTAATAAGGTGTTGAGTTATATGCTGCTTAAAGAAAAAGTGATGCTGACGTGGACTATCACCTGAAAGACTACAAACCAAAAACTATGAAAAGTGCCAATAGTTTCCGAAGTGTCATAAGTGTCCGAGTTTTAACATTGAAAGGGGGAAAAAAAAAAAGCAAATACTGAAGAGATGGGTGGGGGGGGGGGGTGAAGGTGGAGATAAAGGGTCAAGCAAGATTCGGTTTAGCGAGAATCTTCCGTTAGCAAAGTAATAGTCGTATGCGCTTTCAATCAACAAAGATTAAAATTTCGATGTATCGTAAGTGTATTTTGATTTTTCAGAGTAGTGAAAATTAACACTAGCTAGCCGATTTGTTGAGCCTACCTCTGACTATAAAGAAATTATTGATCAATTGATAATTAGTCACCTAAAATTTGTGGACAACCGTTTTATTTAGTTAAATGATTAAAGTAGAAACTGTCTAAAGAGGAAAATAATTGAGTAGTCTATATAAATTAAAGTTGCCGTTTTCTATACCCCACTCTCCACAGAGGATAAAGTTGTGGCAATGTTAACTAAATTACCAGTAGTATTTTACCGTAAAATTTACGCTATGTAATTGCCGAGTATTGGACCCGACCCCCAGGTAACTCGAAAAACTTCTTCCAAACAAATCTTAAGATTTGTCAAATATTTGAAAGTTAAAGATGCAGTCAAAGCGAATAATGTTATTGGACAAAATTCAATAAAGATGAAACAAAGAAAAATTATACAAGCTTTCAGGAGAGAAAAAAACCCAAAAACTTAAGACCAAGGTAAAAAAAAAGTTTAAGTACATAACTTTAGAATAGATTTAGCTTTTACGTACGTACCTCAAGTTTTACGTGGACAATGAGTTTTTTCAGAAGACTTGTCAGTAAAAGTCAACTTGCATAGCTTTCTACGCACTGTTATGTGTAAAGTCTTTTAAAGGAAAACTTTAAAAAGTTTATGAAACAAGTGTTCCGAAATTTTTGTTAGTACCTAATTAGAAAAAAAAAAAAAGGCACATGAAACGGCATGTAAATAAAATTCATAAAGAAAATGTGTGCGTGAATTGGTTTTTGTTTTCTTTTTCCCTGCAATACAGCCACTTACCTCTTTACACACGTCGGTATTAGAAGAAACAGCTACAGATACTGACAAGACTCCGTAATTCGAACTCTTTTGTAGCTGAAGACCGGAAACGTAGCATTTATAAGTGCAAAGATAACTTCCGCTAATTACAAATCAGCTGTTTCTTAGTTTATAGAACAAAAACAAAAAAAACATGCCGCAACCAATTAAGGTAAGTAGGTTCCGTTAAACTTTTTCTTTTTATGTGAGGGGTGGAAGAAAATAGATATAACATGTCAATAATTACATACTTGGAGCAAGACAACTCAACAAATACCAGTGCTTTTTCGTCAGTTTTTAGTGTTTACACACTTGGAAGGACTTTTTTCTTGAATGTTGTACCTGGTTTCAGTGAAGTTTACCCTTCCCCAACCTCGACATAAAATTTTTTAAACTCGTCAAACTGCATAAGTGAGTCTGTGAAGAGAAAGCTAAGTATGTACATAAGCTGAAATAGATGTCTAGTAAATATTGCTACGAATTATATTTGAATGGTAATCAAGAAGTTAAAAAAGTTTTTCTTCATCTACCCGAGTTCATTTTTTTCACAAAAACCTGACAATTTTGAAAAGCGACAAGTTACTGAAAAACTTAAGAGACCTAAAATTTTATTTTTAGGTGTTTTTGGTAGAAGTTTAAGCCTTAGTTTTTTTTGGGGTTTTTTTTTCAAATTTACTTAAAAAATGCTGAAATTGACTTCGGCCCCTCTCTCTCTCACGCCGAAAACTTTCAAATTCTCACTTAAAAATTTGGTCTATAAAAAAATTCTACTATATACCCCTCTCCCAGTGCATTTCTTTTCTCTATTTTTTAAATTTTTTTTTATTTCGCAATACTTGCAAACAATGATTTTCAAAATTGTTACTGTAGTGTAGATTTGATTTGTCATACTCTTCTGTTCCTTGACATTCTTTTTTTTATAGTTTCCGTCCAATCTGAGGTCTATTGAACCTAAATATGCACCAAGATTCAAAATTTGATATACTATTTAAATTTCCAGTATGTTCATTGCACGCTAAAAAAAAAAAACGAACTTACAAACCGCCAGTAAAACTAAATTACTGTAAGAATTGCCAGTTATATCCCTTAGATAATATATTTCGAAACGAGATAAAAAATACTTGTCCCAAACGTTTTTGTTCCCCCCCCCCTTCAATGTAAGAATTAACGTCAAAGCAAATTCAGCGTTTAATTGTGAAAGATTTTCCATTATGATCAATTACCAAGTTATTTGGTCTAAATATATTTTAGAAGATTAAGAATAGAAATTAAAAGTTGTAACTATTGAAATTATTCTTCTAGTTCATAGTTCACATTAAAATTTAATGTTTTTCTTCTTTCCAAATTTTACTGGGTGGAATTGAATAAGCGTAGAAATTTTAGAATTTTTATATTTTCTATAAAATTTAAAATAGTTTTGAAATTTATACGACGTGTAATGACAGGTTTCATAAATGACTAGTATAAAACTTGTCAAAACCTGTTTGCATTTTTTTCTTTTCTGATTACAAATTTTAATTTGGCTAAATCTAATCAACTCAGAACAAGAAATAGGGAAGCCGAGTTCCAATTCTAGTTGAATTTCTTGCTTTCACTTACACACAAATACCTTTGGGAAAAGTATTAATCCGTCTCTTCCCCCGAGTTATGGGTCAAATAACGGGACAGATTGGGTTCTACAGCCTTGACTGGCACCAGTCTACCGCAGAAAGTAATGTCAACCTACTGCGGGATAATATTCTGCCCTGTCAGTCATGACTCTTACGAGACATGATCGCCCAAGACTGACTGAATCTTCCTTTACTTAAAGAATTAATGGACTTTTATTCTTATTTGAAATATTTACTATTGGATATACATGTCTTATGTCTGAGTAGACATCTATGTGCATGACATATTTACAAATTTGACTAAAAAAAACTCGTCTAATTATTTTTGTATTTTCCAATTTTCAGATGTTTTACTGTTGTGTAAACTGTCCGAACTTCAAGTATAATTGTCAAGTCATCACCATATCCGAAAATCGAGAAAATACAAAAAAATCTAACAGATCTTTCTAGTTCTTTTTTTAATCAAACTTATTTGAATGAATACTTGCTGCCTAAATATGTGTGGCAGACTTTACCACATTGTTTTAAGTTTGATAAAACATCACACATGCAAGAATAACTAAGACCTTGTTACACATAAAATATTAACAAGATGTACAATATCAAACAACAATGTGAAAGAAAACATGCATTTAAGAAAGGTTGAATTAGTCAAGAGTTGCCTTTCTTTGACTGCAATTTAAGAGTTCAGTGAAAGTTATTTGGTTTAAAGTTCACTGAATAAATGTTCATGAGTGTTCATAATTGTTGTGATTTTACTGTTGAAAAGTATTTTCAAAAGTTTTTTATGAAGGTGAAAAAAAAAATTATCAGTGTGTGTGTGAGAAAGTTGGCATGGAGTTAGAACTGGAGTTCCAACTGTCATGGATTCATTTAGCAGTTTAAGTCTCACTGACAAGATGAAAAATCTTACTTTTTTTTATAAGTGACTATAGGGTCCAATTCATTGTGTGAGGAAAAATCATTCTTCACGTACAAATGATCTAATTGGTTGGCATCAACCAATCAGTAAGCAAGCTTTGGGGAGACTTAAGGAAGCTCTTGTGATTCTTTTCTCCTAAAAGTGCACAAATTTGACTATTTAAAAATAGTGATTCCAAAATTGTTGCATTACTGCGATTTGTAAATTGGCTGTAGAAAATGTATTAGTGATTTATTAGCTAATGATCATTTGGCATTGTACATTTTTTTTTTTTTTTTTTCTAAATAGCTGATTAGTGCCTTTTTTAGCTATCTTTCATTGCAGTGTAATTTCCTTTGAGGAAATATTCCAAAAAATATACTTTTCTGAAACATTTGAGGAATATTAGATTTAAATTGGCCTAGTGTCAAATAACTTAAGTCCCCACTGTTTACTCCAAATCGGAAGGTTGGAAAGAAAACTGTTTCATTTGTATAAATAATTTATTGAACAGCCTAATGTCATATTGTATGAAATTATTAAACTGTCGAAATGTTCTAAGAGTAAGGAGCTTAAAGAATTAGATTTTGTTTTAGTGAAATGTGATTTGTGTAGAAAAAAGCTAAGTCTGTATCAACAAATAGCAGTAAAGTTTTTGTTCCTCTCTTTCTGTTGTGGATAGTGAGTAGGTGATAACTGGTTATTAAATAAATTTTGCACTGGCTTGCAAATTTGAAAACAATGAAGTTATTTTTATTTTGTATTCACCACATCAGTGATTTATGTATCTTTCAACACTCAACAAGCACTTATTTACATGTTTATTGCTGGCTTACAAAGACTTTAAAACAATGTTTAAAAAAAAAAATGACTAAACGGTTTTTTATATAATTTAAGTACTTTTACTAATATCTGTAACCTCACATTGTGGTGCATTGGATATCAGCTCAGAATGAGAAATCGGGGAGCCGAGTTCAAATTCCAGCTGAATTCATTCATTGCATTCACTTACATGCAAATACCCTTGGGAAAGGTATTAATCTGCCTATTCCTTCCGGTTATGAGTTAAATAACGGGACAGATTGGGTTCTATAGCCTTGGTTGGCAACCAATACTGCAGGATAATCTTCAGTCAGTAATGTCTCTTTCGAGACATGATTGCCCAAGCATGTATCACGTATGGCACTTAACTGACTGACTGTAAATTTACTATAGTTATAGATTTTTTTCTGATAATATATGGTCACTCTTTGTTTCAAAGCAAATGTTTTATACACATGAAAAAAATAATTATTTTAAAAATCTTAGAGCATAATTTGTATTAAGCTTTCAATTTTTAAGTAAATGTAGCCTTCACTTAATAAATGCAGATAGTTTTAAAAACTTAAAGAATTTTGAAACTATAAATTAAAATTGTAGCAATTCATTCATTGCAATTCTCTCTTAAAAAATATTTATAAAAGCTATTTAAAAGCTTATCTAATTAATGTATTGTTTTATTGCATTTTTCATTTTCGTATTTGAAGCAATTTTTTGGGGAAAGTGGCAACAATTTGAAAAAGTTCTTCTCCAAGAAGAATGTTCAGTGCTTAACTAATAAAATGAATTTTGTGGACATAATTTCATTAAATTTATAGAAATTAAGTTTTTTTGTTTTTTGTGAGGGGGGGGATGGAGCGGTAACAGATGTTTGAAAAATTTTTTTACTAAGATTTTATAATCATGAGTTACATTAAAATACAATAAATATATATATATATTTATATTTATTTAATTTTTTTTTTTTTTTTTTTTTTTCAAAAAATTTCTTACCAAAAACAAAGGGGCTAAAATTCCCATAGTCAGGCTCTCATCCCATGGAGATGAAGAAATAAAAAATTTTAACCAAAATTTTGAACATGCTAGAAACTTAAGATTTAAAAAAAAAAAAAAAAAAACTTTCCTCTTAATAACATACATTTTTAAAACTTTGGTTTTTATGTTTAGTGGCCGGGGGTCTTCATGCTATGCTGTTTTTAGCAAAAATATAGATAAATATAACTTATTCACATATGTCAATTTTTTTTTTTTTTTTTTTACCAGCCTCTGCTTGTTCTGGCAGAGTTCAAATCTGCATCTCTCTTGCAGAGAAAACCACCATATAGTTTAGCATGCTTTTGACCACTCAACTGTAGAAGACTAACAGTCCAAAGTTTAATTACTCTAATTTAAGAAATACATTCCTTGTTTAAATTTTAGAACCCATATCTGCTAACTTTTTATATTCACCAACTTGAGCATGTCTTAAATAAATTCTTTGGTTTGTACCCTGTTAGAATGCACAATTTAGTCAGGATTTCTTGAATGTACAGGCCAGGAAACATAAATTTACACTTTAAAAAATGTATATTCATACATGCATTGATTAGATAACATTTTAAAGTAACAGGTATCTACAAATGTTTGCTACTTCATTTTGAATTTCATGTATGAAAGCTTAACTTATATATATATATATATATATATATAAAAATTTAAATTTTTTTTTTTTTTTTTTTTTTTAAGACTGAATTTGCTGTGAAAATGTCATGTAACAGCTGTCTAAATGCTGTTACCGAAGCATTGCAAGGAATTGATGGTGACTACTATTTTTATCTAACTAAAAAAATTGCATAAACATATTTGCAAATATTTTTGCAGTTTTACTTAATACACCCAGAATGCATTAATTGTAATGTATATGCTTTTGCACCTCTCCTTAATTCCAGATATTGAACTTTTAAAACTAGTCAATTATCAAGATTGCTAAAGACTAAACTTATTTTATTAATGGTAGCATTTTATTTGTATTTCCCAAACAAGTCTTATATTTTTGTTATGGTAACATGCCCACAATTAAAAATTGGGCCAAATAGGTTCAGAATTATATAAAGTTATTAACAAAATAAACCAAAGAAACTTAAGTGTGCTATCAATTATAAATAAACATTAAAATAATTTTTTTTTTTTTTTTTTAATAAACTTTGCTTTTATAAAACTTTAACTTATTGAAAAGTAGGATTTAATTAAATATTGATGTTTTTCGATAATTTTCTTAAAAAGGTATCAAATCATTTAATGTTAATCTGGAGAAGCAGCAAGTAATTATTGATTCCACACTTCCTGCATTTAAACTGAAAGAATTGATAGAAAATACTGGACGACAAGCAGTTTTAAAAGGTTTTGGTATTACAAATACAGGTAAGTTTTTAATTTGTTTTTTTCTTAGGTAAATTCTCTTTATCATTTAGACCAGGGCACAAATATAATTAAAAATTTCTACCTTCATTATTTGTCTATACTTCTGAGACTTACATTATTTACAGTTTGGACTGTTGTCCTCATCTTTATTGTCATGTCTGTTTTGGCTATTGTATGCTCTAGTCTTCTCATTCCATGTGCAATGCCACTGCTGGTTTATTCCAGTGACTTGATCCAAAATGTTTTGAATTTAATACTACAGCAGTGGTGAATTGCTTTTTTGAGTTAAAGGGAGATAATAATATGGCATCCAGAAGTGGCATGGCTCATGGAATCAGAATGATATACCCAGTGATTAAAATAAGGGGTTTGGTTTGAAATTTTTAGCTTCATTTAAAACATTTTTAATATCAATAATTTTTGCATGCACAAGTACAGAAAAGTAGGAAATGTATGTGTATCCTGTTTAAGAAGTAACTACAATGAACAGTAACTGCAAAGTTTATATACCAAAGCCTATTGCTGGATTGTCCTAATTTTCAAATGCAGTGTTGAAAACTTTATAATGTAAATTTCATTTACAAAAATTTCAAAAATACTGAAAAAACTACTCTAAATTAAACCACTATATATATATATATATATATATATATATATATATATAATCTTCAAATGACTAAGGAACAAAGAAAATAATTGCAACATTTAAAACAGTGCTCAATATAAAAATAGAGCAATGAATATTTATTATAAATTATACTTTAGAACATGTACAAACTACTACAAAATTGTACATTTTTTGACATTGACAGAACAATGTCTCATCAGATAGTTAATAATGATGGTAATGTTTTATTGAAATAAAATTTAAGATTTCCCAAAAATGGTTTTTATTTTTTTTTTAATTTTCTTCAATAAAACGTTTATTCTTTTAATGTCAAAACAAAATGTACACTTTTGTAGTAATTTGTACATGTTCTAAAGTACTATATATATATATATATATATATATATAATGCTGATTACATATCTTAATTGTTACAAGTTTTTTTAATTTTTTTTTATTTTTATATTCACTAGTCTGTTATAAGTAGTATATATTAAAAGTAGTATTTATTAAAGTAACAAATTGGCTGTTTCATAAATGGAAAGGAAATCTAACAAATGTACCTACAAAGAAACTGACAACTCTTAACACTACTATTCTTGTATACTTCAATTTTTGTCTGGAGTTTTTTTTCTTGAGACTTGACAAATGTTAAAACACGATTCTTGTAAGGTCTAATAATGCTAACATTTTTCACTGTCAAGTCTCAAGGAAAAAGTATGAATCCAGATGCCTGCAACTTACTTTAATTTGTTGTCAGAGAAAATTAATTCCTGGAAAAAATCTTTGTAATTTTTTTTTTTTTTTTTTTTTTTTTTAATCTTATATTTAAACTCTTTTCAGTTTTATAAATTTATTGATAAATTGATAATTATCTGATAAACCTTGCATCATAGTTGGTTCATATGCTTTTTATAATCTTGTAAATATAAAGTAAATTTAATGGTGTTAATATTTTTTCACTTTCCAAGAAAAGAATGCATAAATTCAGTTTCATGTTTGGATTTTTAAATTTTGAAAATAGCTTTTTAAAACAAGTTGCTGAGAATATACAGTAAGGTGTCAAGAGAAAAACTATCCTCTTTGAAACTTTTGGGGTTTGCTGAATTTTTTTCAGTGTTGATATATCACTCAGTTCCAACACAACCTTTTCTGTATTTTGGCCAACTTTTAATCTTCAAAAGTTTAAATGCAATGTCAACAGTTATTTCTTATATTGCTATCACTCCTTCATAGTGCTTGCTGTTTTCTAATTCTTTCACACTCAGTAACCCCTTGTCTTAGTGGCTTTACTGCCTTCCTTTGGGGTAAATTTGGTTTTAAAGCTTGAACTTTCCAATGTTCAAGTTTTAAGAGACAGCTGTCTTCCTTTACATTCTTTGCCATAACAAGATGAAACTCAAAGGTTTTCATACCTTTCACCAGATGCATAATACTGAAATAGTAAAGAAAGCTTGTTAGTATTCTTCAGTTAACCATTCACATATTGTATCTCAAACAAGAAATAATTCTTGTCATAAAAAGTACTTAAAAAAAAAAAAAAAAAAAATTCAAAAAATGAAATAAATAAAAATAAAAACTTAGTCTGATTTGGATCAGAAAATCCAAAGGCTCTGCCCTTAATACATAAGGACATTTTAGTTATAAAAACCTCACCAAAAATGATATCATTCCATGCAGGCTTCTTTTAAGGATTTTAGAAGCATTGAAGAAGTAATCCAAAAATTGACTCTGAAATCATATACATTATTTATAACTAGCAGTGTTGCTCAGGTGTAATGAAAGCTTTAAAACTAATCCATGGTCCTGGAGCTCAGACTCTTTGGACGTTGGCACGAAAGACTAAAATGCAATAGTTGTTTCCAGTTAAAGCGAAACCATAGACTGAAAGAAAAATGAATGAATGTAAGTCAAATTTTGATTTTCTGGTAATGATATCAAATTTTTTTTTTGTCATAAACTGAATTTTGAAGGCTAAATAAGTCCTTTGAGTAAATGGTATCATGGCTGAGACTAAGAACTACAATTATACCTACTTAGAGCCAAACCTGAAACAAAAACTAAAAGGCCTAAAAAAAATTCATGCAGGCAGATAAACATGCACAAACATCTTGCCTTATATATATATATATATATATATATATATATATAGATTTTCTGCACTATTGTAAGAACAGCAACCTTGAAACTTCTGAATATCGTTTCTTATATCTATGAGTGTATCAAATCCGATAAAAATCGGACCACTCCTTCTATAACCTGATTTTTTTTTTCGATATTTATCGGGGGTACCTTGGCACAAAACCTAGCTAAGAACACTCGCAGACGCTTATAGTACAACTGTAAATTTTCAAGAAAATCAGTTCAGCCATTTCGGAGTTTATAGGTAACGAACACAGACATACACACAGTTCCATTTATAAATAAGTTTTGATTAGATTTAGATAATGTACAGTGGAAACAGTCAGCCATTAAATTCAAATGTATATTCAGCATGAGGGTATGCTGAAAAATTCTCAGCCTAACCAAGTGATTCTCCCAGAAAATAATATGGGATATTTTCTCCAAAGTAAGGTGTCTGGAATGCTGTAATCTGGAGAAAATCTTAAATCAAGAATGGCAGATCATGTTTAGTAGAAAAATAACAGTAATATTTAAAACTTTGCACTATTAGGAAAGTTTACACTACTTTAACCATATTTTCATTATATTTAAAAGCAACATTCATATCTTAACATCAGTGTTCAATTATAATCTAGTTCCCTACATTGTAAGTTTCTTAATGTATAGTTATATCCTTAATTATAATTTACAACTTGATTAACTACTTCCATAATTCACTTTTTCTTATCCAAATTCTAGATTAACTCTGGGTTGTCATAATTTTATTTTTTTTGCTTTTGTTTTTATAGAGACTCACCTTGGAGCCGCAGTAGCTGCCATAGACATGGGCAACAAAGTGAAGGGTGTTATTCGAATGGTGCAAGCTACTCCAGAATCATGTATCATTGAAGGAACAATAGATGGACTAACACCTGGTGAAAGTACTGTGTGTATTCATGAACTTGGGGATATATCTGAGGGATGCAACAGGTAAGTTACTGTTTATATATAGGTATTTACTGAGTATAAATCTTAGCTCACTTATTTTATATTGAGTACTGTTTTTTCAAAGTCAGACACCTAAAATTAGGTAGCAAGTGTTTTTATCTTTTTAAATCTAAATTTATCACTTTTCTCCTGCAACTCTGGTTTCTGCAAATGTGGGGAAAAATATCTAAGATAATTTCCAAACTTGCATGAGTCTTCAAGTGTGTGTATATTAAAGTGAAAAAATACTTTTAAGTAGTTTATATATTTTCTGAGTGAGTCAGTTCTTTAATTTATAGGTTGATGATAAAAAAATTTGGCAAATGTTTTGTACTGATTTGCTTTTGTAAAATTTACATTTATTTATAAGGAGACTAGGGTACACTCTAAAACCAGGCAATATTGTTTTAAAATGTTAAAACATTTTGCCACCAGTATAAAGTGCTCAATTATGCAAACAAATGACACTTTTTTTTTGGTATTAGCCTGTTATGCCTGTTATGGTAAAAGCTAGAACAAGTTATACACTTCATTAAAATGGATTCCAAGTCATAAGATAAGACTAAATGTTGAATTAAACTAATTTTATAGCTCTTAAAATTTTCAAAAAATAAGATGGGCATGTTTTTTGTCTACTAATTGCAAGTAATCTAAGTGAAATTGCTTTTAAAACCCATAGAAAGATCGCTAAACAAAACGTTGATAGATTAATCTTGTCTTTTAACAATGATCAATGTAGGTATATCTTATGGAATACTGCTTTTGTACAAAGTGATATAAGAATCTTTATTTCTTTGAAGTGATGTTCAGCACAGTATTGCAAAACTTCAAGTAATTTCATCCATGGTTACAAAAAACCCCAGGAATATAGTTTGGTTTCTCCAGGGCTATGATTTAGATTTTTTTTTTCCTTTTGAGTTTTCATTTGTTGACAACCTTATACGATACAGTCTTGTTTGGTGTCTATTTTGGTGTCCAGATGTTTTAACCTTTTCTGATTCTTGTAGGCTGAGTTTTTATTTTTTATTTTTTTTTTTTTTTTTACACATAACTCTGTAGGAGTACCACATGTGTAGCAGTGGTATTTTCTGGACAAAATAGCCTGATAGAATACAACCATCACCTGGCTGATTTTGAATTAAATTTTTCCTTCTGGACTGGTTGCTGCCCAATGCTATAGAACCCATTCTGTCCTATTTACTCATAGCTGGGGGTGGGTTAGATGGATTCATACTCTTTCCAAAGGGTATTAGCATGTAACTGAGTATAATGGACTTGACTTTGAACTATACTCAATAATTACTTCCATTACTCCACTGTATCCACCTTCATTGGGCTCACTTAAAGATTAGTCTAACTTTTACAATATGGTTAACATGTGGCTCTGAAGCTACCCCAGATTGGACACAAAAAGTAATGTGCATATTCTGATTTTAAAGATCTTCAGTAGTTTGTATCAGCAATTGACAGAAAAAATGCTTTTGTACAAGGAGATCTGGTTTCATGTAATTAACAATTGTGGAAAGATGTGAAACTGATAGCAAATCTTAGTTTCTTGTAGTTGGTCAAGCCAAGAAAGTCTAGACAAATATTTTCTAGAATTCCCAGTGTTCCATGTTATCTCAGTGTACAGTTTAATTTTCTTCTTGACACTACCTGGTTTCATCTCAAGAGAAAATCTCTTAATTGTGCCTTAATTCCAACCCCCCCACACACTAAGGAGCATGGTCTCTGGCAACAGTAATCTTTTTCAACTGAACTCTGAGAGGAATTATTTTAGCAGGATTGTTTCTTTAAACTAAAATTAATTACTTTTTTTCTTTTTTTTTTTTTTTTTTCTCTTCTCCATTGCTCAAAAAGGTATGAAATTTTGTGCAGAGCATGTATTGATTTCCACCGAAGAGTGGAAATGTTCAAAAGTGAAAAAAAAATAAATGTCAGCAGTACCAAAATTTATTCTAGATATATTCTCTTGGGGAAAGTAGCCTGTGACAACAGTAACAAATGTTTAATTTTGCAAGAAAGTTATCTGTAACAAAAACCAGGATAATTTCCCATTAGTTTATGCAGTCTTACTTGTAGATCTCTAAACTTTTCCATAATTATCCAGAAACTGACCTGAAGAAAATTCACTTGTTCCTCCTGACACCCCCAAAAAAACCTGAAATTAAAATGTTTATAACTTTAATAGTTGCTAGTAGTATAATAAAAACATCAATGTTTAAGAAATAAAGTAAAAGCTAAAATACTAATTTTAAAAAAAATGAATTGGTTAAGTGCCATACATGGGTTGGGTGATATCTTGAAAGAAATGACTGACTGGGCAGAAGATCTTTTTACAGTAGGTTACCATTACTTTTTGTGGTAGACTTGTTGCCAACCAAGGTTATGGAACCCAATCTGCCTTGCTATTTAATCCATAATTGGTGGGAGAAGAGATGGATTAATACTTTTTCCAAGGGTATTTGTGTGTTAGTGAATACAAGGAATTTAACTGGAATCTGAACTTGACTCTCTGATCTCTCATTCTAAGTCAATATTTAGTGCACTACAACACACAAAAAATGAATACAAGACTAAAATTCAATTTTTTGTAATTTTTATAGAAATAACAACTTTGTTTATTCAAGCAGTTTGATTAAATAACTCTAAATTTTACATGCTAATATTTATATTCTATGCTTAGAGTACCTTTTATCACCCTTTCCTTTTAATTGTTCATTTTTTTTTTTTAATATAAAGAATATTAACTTTCTAATTAAGTCTTTGAAGTTTTTAGTCTTCATAAAACATTCTATCGTATCCTTTATCTTGACTCTTTTTTTTTTTTTTTTTTTTTTTTTTTCTTTAATCACTTCACCCCAAACAAGGCATTTCACTGCCACTATAGCACAGGGGGTTACATAGGGGAAGGTGCTGAGAGAGCAATTAGATATAGGAAACGTCAGGAGGGTGATAGACAAGTAAGGAGGTACATAGGAAGAGTGTTTGAGAGAATGGGTGCGAGTTAGTGTGTTAGGTGTCTAATTTGAATGAAATACATAACACATAGGCTCATTCAACTCCAACCAAAATTTAACAGAAA
Source organism: Ascarosepion bandense (assembly GCA_037127315.1). Classification (NCBI taxonomy): domain Eukaryota; kingdom Metazoa; phylum Mollusca; class Cephalopoda; order Sepiida; family Sepiidae; genus Ascarosepion; species Ascarosepion bandense. The sequence continues at coordinate 383,199 of JBBBDQ010029864.1, forward strand.
AAGAAGTCTTCTTTGTGATAAAATTTAGTTATTACAATTAGATCCAAATGTTTCAACACATTTAATAGCAATGTTTGTCATTCATTTTTTTTTTCACTTGGGTTTCATTCACAAATTTGAAGAGTTCTTAAATTGTGTGCATGTTCCATTCACTAATATCCTTTCACTATTAGTGAAGGAGCAAATCTCCCCACCCCAAAGGATTTTAATAAAATTTTGTATTGACCAACATCCTTAAACACTAACCAAGTGATCCTTGCCACAATGTTAATTTCAGTTATCTATTTGTCTTTGCAATGGGATTTTGTTTTGAAGTCTTTTGCAACTTTTATAAAAGTTGCTCTGTTACAAGTTTGATATTGGCTTTTTTTTTTTTTTTTTTTTTTTTTTTTTTTTTTTTTTAGTGTGTGTGTGGAGTCTTGTAGATAACTCTGTACTAAACATTTTAGGTATATTTTGCAATCAGAAATTATATCAAAGAAAGGATTATTTTTTGATATTTTGTAAAGTGAAATTGTTGCTACTATATATATATGTGACCTGCATACAGGCTTTTTTAACTGTATCACATCTCATCAGTGCAGCTAGATATCCAATTACTTCAGCTAAGATTGAAACTAGACCGATTTAATATCAGTCAGGGATTCTACTCTGCTACAATTTGCATATATATATATATATATATATATATATGTGTGTGCGCGCGCAATATACAAATTGTAGCAGAGCATTTTTTCTTTCTTTTAAGGTTATTCACAGTCATGAAGCAAGACTTCTTGAAATTAAAACTCAAGGTAACAATCTTAAGGCAGTACAAAAAAATAATTAACTGCAATTATTACTGGCCTGAGATGGGGGGGGGGAGGGGGGGGGGAAAAATTTACTGCAAAACAAGCTTTTTTTTCGAACTATTAAACTCATAAATCACGCTATTTACATTGTCCAGGCTGTTGTCCTAATCTTTGTTCTGAAAATGAGCTCTGAAAATGAGTAAAGATTAGGACAACAGCCTGGACAATGTAAATAGCGTGATTTATGAGTTTAATAGTTCGCAAAAAAAAGCTTGTTTTGCAGTAAATTTTCTTTTTTTCCCCCCCCATCTCAGGCCAGTAATAATTGCAGTTAAATTATTTTTTTGTACTGCCTTAAGATTGTTACCTTGAGTTTTAATTTCAAGAAGTCTTGCTTCATGACTGTGAATAACCTTAAAAGAAAGAAAAAAAAAAAAAGTCTGCTACACTTTGTATATTGTGCACACACAAAAAAATTATATATATATATATATATATTTTATCTGCTGGAGTAGATTGTTCTAGGTTCAAGTGCCTTGTTTTTCCAAATACTTCAGTTTATTTCCCTTTAGTTGCTCAATTCTCTGTTTTTGTTCACTTCTGCTTTGGTCAGGTAACTCACAATTCTTTGAGTCAAGTCACTGGGTTAGTTCAGTGTTGGCTGAAGTATTCTTGTAAATAGAAACTTGTCATTACTAAAGGGAATTAACTGAAAGTGAGATATGTGGAACTAGAACAATGTACCCTGTAAACAAAATGAAGGGTTCAGTTCAAAATTCCAATTATCTGAAGATGGCCTGAGCATTCAACAGTCAAAATTTGAATATAATGAAGATAACAAGTCTGAACAATAGTTGCAATACTTCAGAAATATAGACAGTTATAAATCTTATCAGTAACAAATTTAAAAATAATAAATTGCTGGAAAAACAAGCAACTATTGATTGTACTAATATAAGCTGATAGTTTATTTTTTCAAATAAAAAATTTTATTTTACTAATTCGTCTCTTAATGGTGACACATTTACACTTCAGCTGTGGAGATGTTTATGGCATTATTGAAAGTTTCAATAAGGTAAGTAATCCATTATTTTTTACACAAAGCTTTCCTACAGTTGCAAGAATAAGATAGCATAATAAACAGAATGGAAAAATATCAGTAATCCAAGTTTGAATTCTGTTTTCAGCTGTTTATATTAACACACCAATGTGCTTAGGAAAGATAGAACAGAACGGATGTAAAGTTTTATCAATCTATGTGCTGCGTCCCTTTAGGACATAGGCAATTATGGTCCTCCACATCTCCTAGTCCCTTGTAGCTTCTAACAACCTTCGCCTGTCATACTGCTCAAACCTCGCTCCATCCATCTGCTCAAGTCCATCAAGTATGTCACCTGTTGATTTCCCTTGTCTCTCTTTCCCTCTATCTGCTCTGTGAGCATCAGATTCTTGAATCCAAAACCTCAATGTTGCTCATGGGTTTTTTTTTCTTGTGTGTGGGTTTTTGTCTTTTGGTGTTATTTTTGGTGGGTTGTCTTTATATAACTGGCATTAATATTGGGAATATACAAAAATACATCTGTATGTAAAACACAAAGAATTGCAGTACAAAATTTTTTAACTTAATTTATGAATTAGTGAAATTGTCTAAGGAATATCTTTAAATACCAATTTTTCTTACAGACAGCTGAAAATATGCAGACAGTATATACATCTCAAGATGGCAGAGCAACATTTCAGAAAGAGTTGAAAAACTTGAAACTCCAGGAGATAATTGGACGTTCAGTTGTCATTCATGAAGGTGATTTAAATGCCTTAAAAAAAGGCAATACTCTCAGGTAAATATATCCTGCAATTGTAAGTTCTATCACTTGCTTTGGTAGAAAAACTCTAATATGCTTTGATGGTTATTAAATTACTTGTACAAAAGTCAATGAAATTTAGCCAATGTGAATGGCATGTAACAAAAATGGAGGATATAATCATGCACTTATGGATTACTTACCTTATTGAAACTTTTAAGAGAAAATAAGGGTGGTGGTTTTGGGATAACTTTTTTCAGAATGTGCATGTTTAAGATATCTATTGAAATTAGTTATTCTCTCTTATAAAGACGTGTGTGTGTGTGTATATATATATATATATATATATCCCTCCTGTCATACTCATGGAGAGAGATAGTGAGGCAGCATTGGCTCCGTTCATTCTCTTTAATACCAATTATTAAATCTCTCACCATGTTTTTGCTCTTTAACGGTGCTTTATTTTATATATCCTACCTATTATTATAGTAAAAACCACCGTGTGTGATTTGTAAGGTTAATTCCACAGGGGATTGTAATCCGATAAGAACTGAATGTTAGAATTTAACAGTATTATAATGAAAATAGAACCAATGGATTTGTAAATTATGTGATCGTGATCCTCAAATATTTTGATGGATGTGGGTACACTGGTTTATAAAAAAATATACTGCAATCTCCATTTTATGTCACTTCTGACATCATACCTGTAGCCACTAAATTTATCTAACTTTCCATTGTGCAAGTAACATAAATCTAGTCATGTTTTGGTATCCTGGATGATGTATATAAAATGAGAATCAATACATTTGCTATCTTAAATCATTTCTTCTTGAATATGTGATAGAAAATGCTACACAACACTTACTATGCTACACCTGAATTGGAATCAATTATGGATTAAATGCAAATGGAATAAGGAACAAATAGAAAAAGGTCATAAATTTAACAAGTTTTGCTTTTAAACTTCATAAATGTTTGATAATGAGTTATGGAAGAGTTCCATTGAATTGATATATTTGTTTTTCCTTAGTGTGGTGTGTGCATTTGGATTATAGTGATCATTTTTGTGCCATTCTGGTAGCATCTGAATTTAAAAACAAAAAACCTGCTTTACTACAAAGAAAATATCTAGAATGTTATTTTCCCATCAATATACAGCCAAGACACTTTTCAATTCCACTTTCATAAAACCCATACTTAAAGAATGTAACATCCAGATAACTGGTCAATGTAACCTTTCACTTTCATACACCAAGCACACACCAACACCACCAACTCCCACAAGACCAAACTAGAAATGAGATATATACACACGTCATCATCCCACTATCATCTTCAGGAATTAAACATTCACAACCAGGTTGACACAAAATGCCCTCTAAAATTGGAGTAGATAGTTTAGCCTATTGCCCAGTTCACACTCCACCCACACATATTGAACAGATGAAGAGGCTCATCCCTTGTTTCCTGGTTTGGATGTGGTTTCTGGCTTTCTCTTTTCCAATCCTTTTACTCCTACGTACCCCCCTGCACATCAGTGGCATTATCGCCTGGCTTAGGGTGATATGATTAAAAAAAACAAAAAAAAAACAGATCCAGATGCATACACATTAAAACTACAAAATTAAAAGCAAAACATGTTAAATTTATAAATTTTTCCTATTTGTTAGTTTAGTATCCTATAATAGAATTATCAGGTTAAGAATACAATGACTATAAATTAAAAGTACAAATTACTTATATTATTAATGTACTAAAAGCACTTTGTAATCTTTTTGTGAATTCTTGACTAACAATTCAATGTTTTTTTTTTAATATCTAATGATTATATATAATGCAAAAAATTGGGACAGTTGAAAAGATCAGATTTTATTTACTATATTTAAAGTTGGTATTCATAAGATTGCAGCTTCTTGTCTTGCATTACACATGATAGTATCTCAAATGTTAAAGAAAGTAAAAGCATTGACATTATGCAAATGTTTATTACCAGGAAATCTTGACTGTTTACATGTAAAATTTGTAATCTAATTTTCTTTTTCAGAGTTGGTTGTGGCATAATTGCACGTTCTGCAGGAATCTTTGAAAATACTAAAATGCTATGTGCTTGTGATGGGGTTTCTATTTGGGATGAACGCAACAGACCAATTGCCGGTGCTGGAAGATCAACTATTGAAACACCGTCTGCCAAAATATAATTTTTTAATTTTTTTTTTTTTTTTTTTTTTATAGAAATATGGTTCTTATTGTCAGATAATACCAAATTACAAGGTTGATGCAATTTAGATTTGATTTGCCATATCAACTTACTGGGGATTTATTTAGTTTATATACAGTAAATTGACTCTTCAGGATGTCCAGCATTCACTTTTATGTAATATCAGTCCATCTATATGGTGGACTGATGTTACATAAAGTTTTTTTTTTTTTTTTTTTTTTTTTTTTTTTTTTTTTTTTAAGCATTTTCCTGTTTAAAACTTTTGGAAGATATTTTTTACTATTTCAATGCACTTACGGTGTTACATTTTCCACCCTGTTAACACTTTGGTATCCCCAATGTGTTATTTGCATGTTGGGTTATTCCTTTTCCTAGCAACCATACATTCTAACTTCCTGCAATTGATTTTTAGTCTTTTCTCTTCACTTTCCTTCAATACATTCTGTAGAAGTTTCTGTAGTTTCTATTTTATGTCTGCTATCAGCATATCTTTAAAATTGTAATCTCCAATAATGAATTCTAGTAAGTTTTCTAATTATCTCAAATGCTTCACTGTATAGTTTAAATAAGTCTAGTGAGAAAATACATCCTTGTCTTACACTTCTTTCTATTTTTATATATTCCATTTTATATCCATCTACAGATGGTTCACTCCCAGTTTAAGATTTGGATTTTAATATCCTTACCAAATGTATCAAGTTTATCTAGCAGTGCAGTTCTAACAATTCTTTGATGTACTTATCAATTGTTTTCTGCATAATCTATAAAACACAAAATTTTGCATTTTTATTGCTCTTTGATATCATTCTCAGCATAAATATCACATTCCTTGTTTTAGTGTCTTTAACAAAATGACACTGTTCTTGTCCTATTTCCAGTTAAATTCTGCTGAAAAATCTATAACAGAATTCAGATAACTTGTGATATGGCTCATTAGACTGATCATCATTTGCACTAGCTTTTTATGTAGCACTAGAAAATCAATTTACTTAAATCTGTTATATATTCAATGTTCATAATATTAATGCTGGAGTCATCTAAGACTACCAGCATTTCTATTTCAATTCCATCTTGTCTGCTGTTTTGTTTCTGTTCAGTTTAGTCAGTGCTTCAGATTTTAATATTTCTGTGTATTACTAATTGTTCTTTCATCATGGACAACTTCTGTTTTCATTATATCTCTGAAGTATTTATCAGTGTCTTATCCTTGGATTTTGCACATGATCTTTGAGCGGGTCTTTTGTTCCATTAACTTTTTTTTATTACATATCTGTAATAGTCTTTCTATTGCTAAATATTGTCTATGAAGACATTCTTCTTTAGCCCATTTGCATTTGTTCTTAATTTCTTTGTGCAGAGTCCTATCTTTGGTGTCATACCTTGACATTTCCTTTTCCTTATGTCAAGAATTTCATGTCCCCCACCCCATCTAGTTTTCTTTGGGATGTTTTCAGTTGTTACTGAAGTTTTTCTTCATGTGCCTCACTCCAAATTTCCATTCTAATTTTCTTCATTGTATCTTTTATCATTTTTACTATTTATTTCTCGTTTACATTTGGGTCATTCAGTAGTCTGTCATATTGCAATTTCAGTGCTGTTTTTCCATACTTTCACTCTAACTTTGCATATCGCTGGAAACTGGTCACTCCTACAGTTGACACTTGGCTAGGTTTGTTTTATAAAACTGCATTTCCAAACATGTCTCCTTTTGCCATCAAAGATCTTTTCACTTTGATAGCAACCGTTTTGACAATCTTAAGTGTTGTGACTGTACTGCAAGATTTTAAACCAGTTCTCTCAATATTGACCAGAATGTGTAGGATTATCAAGTGTTGGCCAATGGCAGAATTTAATGCTGATTATGTGTTGAACTATGCAACTCTCTCTGCCTTATATATGCTGGAACATGCTAGTTGACTCTTTTAACTGGGTGTAAACTAGTTAGACCCATGTAATTAGCACCACAATGACATTTGAAATATATCACAGAACTATGCAAAACTGGGTGAACCACCTTTTTGAAAAAACAAAAAAACACTAATGGCATGAGAAAAAAACAAAAAAAACTATATTTAAGTGGACCAGTGACACTCAGACATGTGAGAAATAATCTGGTTGACTATTTTATAGGTAATTTCAAGTAGGACATTTGTCAGGGTCATGCATTTTATATGCAAAGATCTGCTTAAAGAACCTCTTCAGGATAACCATTATCCAGAAGAATATACTTTCTTATATAACTTTTCTAACCCTAGAGGAGGTTTAAATAATTAAAGAACTATGCAAAGTATTATATTAAAGCAATATGTACCCAATAGCAAATATAACTAATCAAGTTGACCTTCACAAGAAAATTCAAAAAGGATAGAGCAATTCCTGAATTGCTTCAGCAAAACAAACTGAATTGTAAATGCAGTTATTCAGTGATAAAACTTGTTCAAAAGTGGGCTATATATATATATATATATATATATATATATGTGCGTGTTACAAAAGTATACGGAAATTCATGAAATTGATATTAACTGGCATATTTAAATTTATTTGTTTGAACATTTTTAATGGATACTTGTATTTGAATGGATAGTGTTTTTTTGTTTTTTTTAAATTTAATTTAGCTATAATTAAACAGTGCATTTTAAATATCCACCAGCCTAAATGTTAAAAATCTTGTTTGGAAAATATCTATCTTCTGGCAGAACTTGAACCTGCATACTCCTATACACTGGGGAGATGCCGCCATCAGACCTGGTGTGTCTTACCACTCAACCACAGAAGATATCATGGCAGATATTTGGTAGTGGTAAGACATACCTGGTCTAATGGTGGCATCTCCCTGTTGTATAGAAGTATGCAGGTTTTAATCCTGCCAGAAGATATTTTCCAAACAAGATTTCTCAAACATTTAGATTGGGGATATTTAAAATGTTCTGTTTTAATTATAGAAAAAAATTATCCACTTAGATACAAGTATTCATTAAGAATGTTCAAATAGATTTGTGTGCATAATGGTCAGTTACATCTATGAAATATAGTAATTAAAATTACTAGAAATCAACTGTTTTAATTGTTTTAGAAGTTTTGGTTGTTTAATTTAATTTGTTAAATAGATAATTGTGTATATTCATATGTTAATGTATAAATCTGGTAATCTCACTTAAGCCAAAATAAGAAATAACATTGCTTTATAATTTAATTCTAGTGTTTCTGAACATTCTTAACAAATCTGCTCCAAGGTTTATTCATATTGTTAATGTTTCCATTTTTCATGGCTCTGCTTTCTAACATTGCAATAACTGATCACAGAAATTATACTGAACTGAGATGTTTCTTGTCCAAGAAGTTCTCTTATATTTTCTTCTTCCTGATAAATTGATTTTGTGGAGGCAAATCTTACATTTGGCATCTTTATACTTTGCATAGACTGGGTTTGTTCTTTGTTGCAGTTTTGGATACTCAAGACCCAAAAGTAGAACAATTGTAAAAACATATGTAAATTAATAAATTGATATTAATACTTAATGACATAGGTTTAATTACCTCTGCATGTCAATGATTAATTTGCCCAATTATCCAAGCATAAGTTTTCTCATATTCCTCCTTTAAATTCTGCCACAAATGTTTCCTTGCTATATTACTAATAATCATTAATCTTAATTGGATTGAAATCTGAACTTTGGTAAAGCAATGGCATAGTTAATGTTTTAAATTTCATAATATTATTACACTTAAGTATATTGAGTGACATTGTCATGCATAGATGTTCATAGCCAAACAATGCTCTCAGAATAACCTGCTATTTAGGATTCTTGCATTGCAGATACTTTCTCAGGTAACCAAATGAGTAGGCTGAAGTATCAGTTCCTGTACAATCAAAGTTAAGCAATGTCAAGCCTGGTTAGTATTTAGATGGGTCATTACTTGGGAATACCAGGTATTGTAAACTTAGTGATGCAATGGCTCTGAATTGTTAATCATATTGGATTTGTTATATTCACTTGATGCAAATACATTGGTAGAGAATATGAATCCATCTTTTCTCTCCCCAGCTATGAGTTAACTAGTAAGACTTGTATCCCTAAACCATTCTCAAAAAAACATTCTTACAATCTAAATTATTTTATGGATTTAAATAACTTGTAAATTGTTAAACTTACACCAATACACTACCACCAACATTTAAGTTTTTTTTTTTTTTTCCTCTGTCTACATATTTGGGAAGTTATTTCAGTTCTCTTCTGCCTAAAATGCTGATTGCCATCATTAGATGTACATTGTGTATTACAACTTCATTTCAAATTAAGTTTCTCTATCCATTTGTTATTGCAAAGTATTTCTAGTTTTATTTCTTAATTTTTGAAAAAATATGCAGTTTACTTGACATAATCATTTGTCATAAATCAAAGTTCCTTTTGGTTAGCCTACAGGTTATTCTCTTTAAGTTCATGGAGTGCTTTTTAGCAGGTGTTTTTAGCAACATTAAAATATGGCCAAGCCATTGCTAATACTCATTGTTTGATGATATGGCTCCATGGTTTTTATTCAGTTTGATAGTTTTTTTTTGTTTTTTTGTTTTTTTTTGCTTATTGTTCTGGGTCATCATATAAAGCATTTTTTGTATAAATTTGTACTGAATTCATTTTCTATTAAGTTTTCTAAACAATTCTACATGAAAATCCTTACAGGATTGAAAATTTTAATTTTTTTATCCAAACCTCTGTATTTGAAAGCTGATGTTGCAAGTTCTTGTCTATTTACTATGTTGCTGTTGGTATCAAGACAGCCTAAAATGTGTGCTTTTGCATCTTATATTTCATCATTGAAGCACACATATCCAATTTTTCATGAATCCAAATAATGAGCTTGTTGGCAAAGGCTTAACTTGTCTTTTTTCCTTACTAATGAGGTGTCATTTTACATGTTTATCATGGAGTCATTGGTAATTCAAAGGATTGTTATAAAGATTTAATATTTGCAAAATTACTCTTAAAGCTAATAATTGCTTCAGTAGCAAAAATTATTCTTACTCTAGTTTTTTTTTTTTTTTTTTTTTTTTTTTTTGTCTAACAACTTGGCATCAGAATGATTTTTGAGCTTAGCAATAGTTTGCTAATGTGAAATTATTTATTGTCTGAATTAATGATGTACATTATTCAAATGTGAACTATTCTCTTCATTTTTGTTTGTATCACAACATTTTGGCTGTTGTGCTCTCCATACTTCATCAGGTGTATGACCTGGATAATCTACAGGAAATTCTAAATTGAACCCTTTTACTTAATCTAGGGATGTAGAAAGGTCTTGTTCCACTGCACATATCTAGGGGAGATAACTCATTCTGTTATTGCTCAGTTTCCAGGTTCCATGAGACCTTTTGGATTAAAACATTGGTTTTTAAATTCGATAACATAGTAATCAAATTCAATCACTGAGATGAGCAGTATACACTTGGAATCAATGGAAACAGAATGAGCAATAACTGAGCAGTGATAAAAATATCCCTAGATATGAGCAGTAAATAAAGTAATCACAAAAACAAAACGTTCAGTATCTGACCATTCTATCTTCATAAAATATAATTTATTCTAGTTTATTTAAAGTAATATTAGGATTTTCTCCCCTAAACCTTGCAGAGAAAAATAGAATAATCTAATATTGAGGAAATTACAGAATTCTTTATTTAAAAAGTAAAAAGTAAAATTAGGATCAATACCAAATTGTCTCTCTGAACTTTTGATAATTTTAATCCTATCAGATATTTCATTAATTTAAAACCATATTTTATCAAAGTGGTTTCAACTTTACTGGATGATTAAACAATTAGATCTTTTGTTGGACAATTTTTTTGCATCATGAATTTGTAATGTTCTGAAAAATAACTTGCTTGCCAAACTATTTCTATTGATAAGATGGAAAAATTCAATGTAGATTTGTGCTTTAAGGTAACAATTACTATCTCCTCTGGTCCTTTTAAATCACATGAAACCTCATATTATGCATGACTTGCAAAATTTAATGTATTTTCTGACATGCAAAATGCTGCAGCTTGGAAGGGTGCATCACCCTAAAACGGGAAAGAAATTTGTAAGAAAAAAAGCAAGTTATTCTCGTACAACAACACATTCACTATGCATCCCTCACGTAAAGGCACCATGTATTGTTTCCATTAATCACTGACCCGATTTTTTTTGTATGGCAATGACGTATTAGTTGGTGGTTAGTAAATATACTATGCATTTTTCATTGTCCAAGGGGGGGTTTATTTTCTCAAAACTTAATTAAATTTTTTAAAATATTCATTTAAAAATATAAAAATTTTATGCAGCCTCAAATCCCAAAAAACTCATCACTGCTGGATTCATGTGAAAGATCCAAATGATCATCTACAGAATTATCACTGCTGTCAGTCATGTACAATAAATGTTCCTCACTACTATCAAGGTCATAATGGTAACTGATACATTCATCTTGAAAGATGGACACATATTTTTCAGTGGGAGGTGGATTAGTGTCTAATCTGGAAAATATGGTACCTGCTTTCTTCTGGTAGTCATTTTTATTTAATTTGGAAAGCACCAAAGAAATGTTCATCCACTTTACAAAAGCAGATTTTTTAATGCACAATGATAAATCAAAAATCTTTTTTCATCCCTGATTTTCTCTTTAGCCCACCTTAACCTCATTTTCTTCTGGTTGTGTGTTACTAATGGTTTTTGTTTGGTTCTTTGGTATGCAAATCCCAATCCCTTCAGTTGATTTCTTAGTTTTGTCATTAACTCTTGATCAAGTTTTGAACATTTTGTATCAAGGGCATATATTTTGATGCACCAGCATGTTTTTTGTACATCTTGAAGTGTTTTGCAGCAACAATTTCCTTCATTGCATTCCTGTCTCTAGTTCCTTTATTCTTTAGTTACTTTCTCCACCCCCAATTGTTATGTTTTTATTGTTTTTTTTTTTAATCACAAAAGTTTGTTAATAGTTAAATTTTTCTGAAAATAATCCAAGGAAAAGATAGCTGCTGGAATTTCAGAGTTTAATATTTTTGATATCTATTAAATTTTTCAACAAATTGGGACTATCAAGTGGTTCTTATCACATTTTTCCTCTTGCAGTCTGTTTTATTTCCATCTCCTCTTTGAAATGTCACAATTCTTTCACTATTCTTTTAAAACAGTTTGAAACCAGATGCAATCAAATGAAAAATAATTTTCACTTTAATTAAATGTTTCATTGAAAGGAAAATAAATGGTGTTAATTCTCACAACACAATTTTTATTCAATCTGATGCCCACTTGAACTTCAATGGAAGGGGAACAAAATTAGAAAACCGAGAAATTCAATTTTATTCAAAGGTCATTAAATCCACAAATGTTAACCTTCAGTTATTTAATATATCCATAACAGGTACTCAACCAAATTTCCTCAAAATATGTAGTGCTAAAAATTATATATATATATATATATAATGTGCAATTTTTTTTTTTTTACATGTTTTGTCTTCCTTCTTGGTGAAGAAATAAATAAAAACTAAAAAAAAAAAAACTGTACTCTTTTTAATGTTCTGCAAAATAAATCTTTTATTTTTGAATTCCTTTTGTTTTTGTTTTTTTTTTCTTTTGAAACTGCATTTGATTTAGTTTCCCAGTGTGTGCATTGCTTGTTTTGTATCTGCCAATATGATAGTGTAAGATTTTTTTTAACCAAGAACTTAGTAAATCATTTCAGTTTTCCATGCTGACAACTTCAGTCTTTCAAATTCCAATCCATGTTATTCCTAGAAATTCTATCAGTGCTGACACAATGTAAGCTGTCAACAAAATTTCAAATCTGATAGTTAAAGAAATTTTAGCTGCGGTAAGACAATGTAACACTCAGTTGTATCCACTTTTAAAGTAGGCAGTACTAGATCTTTACCAACCAGTGAATTTTTAGTGTTTAACTTGCATGCAAAAGAGCAAAAATCACACCAATGCATCATTATATTTAGTGCTTTAACACTAAATTGATCCCTGAAAGACTGGTAATTTGTAATATGGTTTGGTGAGTTCTGATTTCAGCTACGAGATGCAGTTCAAATATAAATATTTTACAAATCAAGACACTTTGCAGATTGGTGGCATTGATTCCATAATAGCTCTGCTGGTTTACCTGAAGCTGTGATTTCTAAATTATATGACATGCCTCATAGGTGCAGCAGAAGAGAATAGCAGTTGAGGCAGAATGATTGAAAGACAAAGAATTAGAAAGTTTCAAAACTTATATACAAAAAATTTAAAATTTAAAACCTTATTGATTACTTATAATTCCATGCATTAGTCCTAGTATAGTTATAAATAATTAACTGATTTTATCATTGTAATGCTTTTGCGTTGCATTAATATAGTAAGGGTCCATAAATTGGAAGAGCTATCAATGATAATGTTCGGACTTTGAATCTGCAGTTATCTCTTATTAGCCTACTCTATTTTTTTTATATACTTTTAAACACATAAAATTTGAGGCATGAGCAAATTTTTATTCTGCAAAGGCATTCCAAAAGAAAAAATATCACACCCCAAACATTAATCTGTGACCATTATGCTGCACTGCTTTGTGAGCACTTGAACCATTTTTATAGACTTCATGTACCACAACAATGATTGATGATTGGACATAATTTGTCACAAATTCTCTTATTGAACATTCTGGTGAATAGTGTGGGTTACCAGATTTACTTGACAATCATTTTGTGGTGGGGTACCCTTCTAACCATTTGTGATTATTACCATGTTGGGTTGGTTCAACCTGATACTCCATACCTCTCTCATGAATATTGTAATGCCAGTATACGTCTTAAATCATTTTTTTTTTTTTTTTTTTAGCTCAAAAATACCAGTTGTTTATAAATATTCACTATATGGTGATGGCAAAAAAAAAAAAAAAATTAAAAAATAAGACAGGTTTAACTATTTTATAAACTTAATTTTTATGTATCAAAATTAAATTTAGGCCTTAATGTAAGGATAAAGAATACACTTATCTTCAAATGAAGATAAGTCATGTGGATTGCATGATGACCGCTTAAGTTGTCACTTCATACAGCAACAAAAGTGCTGGTTATTTTTCAATTTTACAGCAAGCTTAGGCTTCCATAGCCCAGGCATAGGATATATCTACCTCCACCAGCAGCTTACAAGTCCATGGTGCTGATTCCCTTAAGCATATATCTTTCCCATATATAGAATGAAACTCTAGCTGGCAGTCTTCAATTTGAGAAAAGCATATATCTTTCCCATATATAGAATGAAACTCTAGCTGGCAGTCTTCAATTTGAGAAAAACCCAAGACGATGCTGTTTTCTATTTGTCCTCACCTGGGATAGATGAATCCGGCATATCTGAATCTGAAGTCTTAAAAATGGTCTCATCAAGGGTAAGATCCTTCCTTTTGTTTCTTGCACTATGCTTTGCTATGTAGATATGTGATATTATTTTTTTGCTTGGAACATGTATACATAGACATATCTAGTCTTTGTATGTTTGAGTATTACAAAAGTCTCTGAGAACAAAGCATGTTTGTCATTCTTTTTCCTTTCAGCCATTTCATTCCATCTGTAAAATATCAATGTTGCTATATTATGGATATAATAATACCCATACTGGGAGAATAAATTTTTGTTCTAAATGCTCCTGTTACAATTTACTTGACAAAGTAAATATTGTATCGATTGAAGGTACTTCTGTGTTGTATTTATAGGGAAAAGAATATTATGCTCTGAAACAAATGATAGTAAGTTTTATTTAGCTAGAATATTAAAACAAAATGGATTTTCTGTCCTAACATTATGCTGTTAATAGAAAAATACTCATTTTTCTATGCCAGTATTGATTATACAAGTTTAGATATATCTAATCTAAACTTATTTATAAATGGAACTTTGTGTGTATGTGTCCATTACCTATAGACTCTGAAATGGCTGTACACGGTTGTACTATAAGCATCTGCGAGTGTTCTTAGCTAGGTTTTGTGTCGAGGTACTGCTGATAAATACTGGAAATCGATAATTGAAAAAATCAGGTTATAGAAGTAGTAGTCTCATTTTAATCAAATTTGATACACTCATAGACAAAGACATAAGAAACAATATTCAGAAGTTTCAAGGTTGCAGTTCTTACAATAGTGCAGAAAAAAAAATATAAAAAGGCAAGATGTTTGTGTGTGTGTGTATCTGTTTATCTGCCTGTATGTTTTTTCAGCCCTTTTATTTTAGTTTTTGCTTCGGGTTTGGCTCTAAGTAAATATAATTGTAGTTCTCAGTCTCAGCCATGATACCATTTACTCAGAGGACTTATTTAGCCTTCAAAATTCAGTTTACGACGAAAAAAATTTATTTGATATCGATAACAGGAAATCAAAATTTGACTTACAGCCATTCATTTTTCTTTCAGTTTACGGTTTCACTTTAACTGGAAACAACTATTGCATTTTAGTCTTTTGTACCAACATCCAAAGAGTCTGAGTTCCAGGACCATGGATTAGTTTTAAAGCTTTCATTACACCCAAGCAAGGCTAGGCTATATTGCTAGTCAAATATATTAATATGAAATTAATGGTAATATACTTAATAATAATTAAATAATGGTAATATGAAATTAATGGTAAGTTGCAATTTGGTCACATGTTAAGTCCAGTGGCAATTGTGGAATTCTGAAAGTAGGGGAGCACATAGGGGCAAAATTTTTTCCAAGGAGGAGGGGTGTAAACTCAAGCAGCATCTTCATTTTCTACACCACTTTCATACTACATGACATAGAAATTTGGTGTCTGGGAATTCAATAAACTGGAGAAAATTACTGACCAATTCTTTCACTTGACCATAAATCACTGACTGTCTATATATCTACATATCAAGTTGAGGGCATTATTTCTAATTAACATCTTTCTTCAGATATGAAAATATGACTGAAGACTCTTTCCCTCCCTAACAGCTTGTCTGTCTGTTTCTATCTATCTGGTTGTTTTATCTTGTTTCTTTTTCTTTCAAACTGATCTCTGTATGTGTTGTGGTAATACCAACCGAGCAAAAGTGAGGGACCGGATATTTACACCCTCACAACCAAAAAGCAAATGACCAAAACTCGTCAGTGTGCAGCTGCCTTCACATAGATGTTCTAGTTGAAAACTAAAAATTAAATATTAAATTCCAGTTCGCAAGCCTACGCGAATTTTATTTATCAGCCAATGGGAAACCCAGAATCAAATACGGATGTCAATTCCCAAATGATCTGCTGCGATTCAAAAAGTCGAAATAAAAAGCTGATACAGAAAGCACTGCCAGACAGACCGACTTAGACAGAAAGATAGACAGACTTGAGAGAGACAAATGTAATTAGTATCTCCCTTGACCAAGTCAAGTGGCTTACTATGCTCATTGCCTTCACCTCTCCTTTCTTCCCCGTCTCAAAACTACTCACTGACCTAAGGAGCAAATACATCAAAGACATTCCTTATTTACAGTGCTCACACATTCCTAAGCATTCATTCTCTTTTCAGCATTTTATTGCCATGAACATCTTAACATCCGTTGGACCTATACTTCAAGTATTACTTTAATTGTAAAAACATTAATTGATAGGTGTATATATAAAATGTTATTTTTCCACTCAATTTGCTTTTCTTGATTTATAATCATTTTATGACTTATAGTGGGCTATCTACAACGAGGCCAAATTCCATTAATCTGCAACAATATACAACTACCCTTCACTAGAACGGACTCCCACTATAAACTGGAAAAGAATGGATAACCCGCTATAGTGTCCTTAAAAAGCTGAATGAAAAGAAAACACAGAAAAGTTCTGAAGATCAAATCTTATCAAAATCAGACTGATCAGTTTCATAAATTTTTGTAGCTTATAAAAGTGGGAACATCAACCAAAGAGTGAGCCAAAATTCTAGGGAGGCCTTAACCCCTTCTGCCCCACTTCCTGAGTAGAATCACCACTGGTTAAGTCACTAGCAAAAATCACTCCAAAGTGTTCAATATCTACTCCCAGGTAGCAAACTAAACAATCATTAAAGGTGGTAACCTTTAATGACTGTTTTGTTTGTTACTTATCCATCTCTTTTCTCTTGCTAGGGGGTAATTAGTTAGATTTGTATCATTAAATCCTCTTCAAAAGCACTTCTTACAATCTAAAAATATTTCCTGGTTTTAAATAGACTGCAATTTTAAATAGCCATAGAAAATGAATAAATCTATCAATTTAATATATTTGTTTGTGTCAAAACTGTAAATGTTAATTTGTACACACTCTCTTTATTTCACTTATTTAGGTATGGAGCTGGTCTCCAGTAACAACCCAACAGTATTATGCAACACACTGGAATTAAATTAGCAGCTGTTTAAATACTTTTCTGAATTATAACCCATTAAAATTGTTTGAGGTTAAGACTTGCAATAAATACATTATTCAATGAAAAGCCTTCCTTACTCTTGTCTGTGTCACTTCTTACAAATGAAATGTTTGTCACATGTGTAGACTTTTCCTTATCTTAAATAAAAACAATTGATGTTTATTTTATTTTTCATGTGAGATTTTCCTTCTTTTTTTTTTTTTTTTTTATTTGCAATTAATTTAGCTGAACTTAGGTAAACTAATTTGTTCATTTGCTTTTAAACACACATAATTTTATATACTTTTAAAATTTTAGTCCTGTTTTCAATTTTTTTCCATTAAAATTCTGTATAGTTTATTTTGATTTGTATTGAAAATATTTCAATGTATATTTCATAATAATGTCAGTATTATTGTAGATTTCATATTTTTTTAATATTAATAAATAAAAATAAAACTCTACCACTTAACTATTTTTTTCTTTTGATTTTAAGTATTTATTTGAAAGTGGAAATGTAAGGGGAAACTGCCTTTGTAAATATTTAATGTGTGACTCCCATACACCCATATGGAACTTGTGAATTATAAAATCAATTTCATTGAATTCAGCTATTTTGCACATTAGCAGATATTTTTCCCATAAATTTTAAGTCACTATAACAATTTTAAGTTGCTATAATAAGAAATTTAGCTATATAAATGACACTGTCAACATATCTGTAAAAAGAAATAGTACAAATTTTTGAAACCGGATAATTTTGCTAGAAACAAAGAAGAGAGTACTGGATTGCTATGTGATGTCAGTTCTTCAATATGGCAGTGAATGTTGGACAATATCATCAAAGATGAAGGAAAAACTTGAAGCAACTGAAATGTGGTTCTACAGAAGAATGCTGCCAATATCATGGATTGAGCATGTGAGCAATGAAATGATGAAAGCAGCGGATAACATATTTGAGGGACCTAATCAGTTGGATGATGGAATGAGGGTTGTGTGGTGTAACAGGAGAAGGTGTGCTAAGAGCCACCAGGGGTAGGGAAACATGGAAAGTTATTATCACCTACATCCTGAAGGGACAAGGCACATAGAAGAAGAAAAGTTATTAGAAATTTGTTACAGTTTAACCATTACAGTGGAAGGATAAACCTTTTGCACAGCAAATGAAGTCACATACAGTGATAGTTTAACGTGATCTTTGTCTTTTGCACTTTATGAAATTATTTTATGTTTATCTATTTATGTTAAGCTTGAAGTGAGCAACACATTACATTTTCAACTTACATGAAGTGGAATAATTATATTGAATCAATCCCTAGGTCTTTTGCTGGCAAAGTTTAGATAACTGTATGGTGAAAGACAATTTTTTTTTTTTTATCAGAATCTATTTTGCACATTTATAAGTCCATTTCTCAGTGCATTAGATATTGTTAGCATATATGGTCTGTTGTTTTTGCTATATATCTAGATACTCAACAGAATCCAAAGAATCATCAATATCACCAGTCCTGACCTGGCATCTGGGCTTTGGTCATTTCCCCACCACCATAACATAGCTCCTCTGTGCTTTTTCAAAAAAAGCATTTAAGGTAATCACTCTAAGTTTACATTTTTAGTACCTCAACTTCACAAATTTAAGCATAATATTTAATCACATTTCATAATTTCACTGCTGAAAGTGTTAGACATAACTAAGTTTTATTCTAATAGTATCTTCTCTTGCACTTCTTACTTGCAAAAGACTCTTTTTATCTTCTTGCTTTCCTGTCACCTGTGATTTCTCAAAGGTAATAACATAATACATTGACGGAATTGGAGAAGAAAATATAGAATTTTTAACCCTCAACATTTAGATGATAAAGAAGAATACATAAAAAATACACTTAAACTCATTTGATATCTTAATCATTTTATGCAAAAAGAAAGCCTTATTACATTAATAGATTTAGAAAAGAAATTATGAGCAAAAGCTCATTTAAAATATCCAACCCTCAATATTTAGATCATAAAAAGGAATACATTGAAAATACATTTAAACTCCTTCTATATCTTAACCATTTTATATATGATGGAAAAAAAAAAAACAAAAAAAAACATTATTTATTTTAACAGCATATCAACCCCATCGGGTTATTAAATTTCCAAAAACATTTCAGGTGGTTGTAAGGTTTAAAAACCTTACAACCACCTGAAATGTTTTTGGAAATTTAATAATTTTAAAAATTTGTTTTCAAAATTTGTTTTCAAAATTTTGCAAGTTGTATAGCTCAGGATTATTTCACAATGTAAGTTGTATGGTTCAAAGTTCAAAACCTATTTTCCATTAAAGTATTGTAGAAGTAGGGAGATGGTTAATGTTTATTGAATTGGCCTTGTGTGTAACATAACCAAACTCCCTACAACTAAGGATTATTCACTATCATCAGAAGGTTGGAGATTGGAATGTGTGGATTTGTGGAAGAATAAAACTATACATTCTGCATATTTAAATAGAAATTTTTTAATTGAAAAAAAATAACATCAATTGGTAGAAGTTAATGTTCAATGAGAAACAGTATTAAGAAGAATAGTGTATCAAGAGTTTATAGTAGTCCTTGCAAGAGTGAGTTTGTGTATGTAGGCAGGAACATATGTATGTATGAGTGTTTATTGTTGGATTGTTTTTGAAGTTATCACTCAAGGTGACTGGTGAAAAGTAAGGAGGTGAGAGAGAAAGACAGACAATATAGCGATTACATGGCATTTGTCAAGCGATGTATTAATTATGCTCATCTCATTTCTCTCTGGTGACAGTCGCTTTTGCTCCATCTATTATTTTGCTTGTTGGGGCTCAAAAAAGTAATTTGAGAATTCACTCCCAGATGTGACTCTGGCCTTTCTATTTTGTTTTTAGATGTTTCCTAGTTTTCAAATGGCCAAAAAACATTTTGCATTTTGAGTTTTGTGTGTGTTAAGCAAAGTTTGTAAATTCGAGAAAATTTGTTTATTTCTAAGAAAATCAAGTCAGTGTTTAGCATTTGAATATTAAATTCTGGAACTTGTTTTGTATCATGTTTTTTTTGTTTTGTTTTGTTTTTTTTTACATCCAATTTTGGGCAGTAGATAAATTTTTGAAGAGCATATGTGCAGATTCTGCCTTGAGCATCTGTGCATGTGTCAGGTGTGTCTTGTCAGCCAATGGTTCTAGATTAACCTTTCTTATTGTTGGCTGATGTTCATATAGTTTGTTTTGGAACCTGACCCTAATTGCATGTCATTTTTTTTTTTTGTGTTCTGCAATTTTGTTTAATATATTAACATATCCATTGACAAATGCCATGTAATCACTATTATTGTCTATCTTTCTCTCTCACTGCTTACTTTTCACCATTCACCCTGAGTGATAACTTCAAAGACGATCCCACAATAAACACTTATACATACATATGTTCCTGCCTATGTACACAAACTCACTCTTGCAAGGACTACTATGAACTCTTGATACCCTTAACTATTTAATACTGTTTCTCATTTAACATTAACTTCTACCAATTCATGTTATTCTTTTCCATTAATAAATTTCTATTTAAACATGCAAAAGGTATACTTTTGTATACTGTACATGAGAATTTGATTTTGATTATTTTCATTTTCATTATCTCTTCTGCTAGTATGATTTTCCTATATGGTTAGGAATTATTATTTTGTGCTTTATTAACTGATGACAATTTTCTAAGATTTCTTGAATATAGTGATGATTTGTGTTCTTTTCTTTAATTGATGTCAAACTAGATAGGCAGTTTATAATATTCTCAAACTATCTACCTTTTGAATTTTTTATCATTTTAAGTGCCATCTTAATAGCTTGTAGTTCAACTGTATAGAAAGATGCATTATTTAGTAGCCTGATTTGTTTATTGATTTGCTTGTTTGTGGCTGCTGAGCCTATTCTATCTAGGATTTTTTATCCAACTGTCTAGAATGGTTGATAGTCACAATATGTGTCTCTTAATTCTTCGTACATACTTTGTTTTTTTTTTGTTTTTGTGAAGTTTGGTGATTATCTGGGTCTTTCCAAAATGTTTTCAGTCATTCTGATACATTTTTGCAGGTGTGCAATTTTACGTTTTTTGTTTTAGTTAATTGTTGGATGATATAGGATCTATATTCTATAATGGCTGGAGTTCTTTATTTATAATGGCTTTGTTACCAATCTTGTAAAAGCCTATTATACCACATGGAAGTATGGTGTTCTAAAATATGTGCACAAGGTGGGAATAAAAATAACAGGTATATTCATCCAAAATTCAATTCAGAATTAAAATTAAATTGACATTTAATTCCCATAATCCAACAAATAAAATATCTATAAATCATACTAGATATAAAACTTCAAGATTACCTAAAACAAAAATGCCAAAAGACTTTGAAGCTTCTAAAAGTAATATCAAACTTGCATTGAGATTGCTGATGAAAAAAATAATACTCAGAATATATTGGTCACACATCAGATCAAAATTAGACTATGGATGCATTGTTTACAATAACACAGGTAAATCCTTTCTTAAAAATCTACAAACCATACAAAATCAAGTTTTGGGATTGTCTTGAAGCCTTTCAGATCTCACCCATGCACAGTCTCCATATAGAAGCCAATGAACCACCTATCTCTGAGATGTGAAAAATTCTCTCTAATATACTACAATCCAACTCCAGTAACTTAGCACATTAAAAAACATATGAACCTCAATATATCCAGTTCTAAAGATATAAACCAATAGCCAACCTTTCACTTGGACTTCAAATTAACAAAGCACTAGAACAAATAAAAATCTTGATAATATGATATAACATCAATCACAATAAACAAGGTGGTGACCACTTTGTTGGGTACAGAACACCCAGATTAAAAGGAGAATTTAATGCAGGATATCCTGTCCACAAAATACAACACAAATTTCAAGGAAAGACAATGCAATAAGAAATGTTTGTAAAAAAAATTAGAAAATCATATATTTAATAACATACATGCAGAATAAACGATTTGTACTTTTTTGTGTCTCTGTTTTGGTGTCTTTAATTCAACAGAATAGTAATGTTTCTTTTTCTTTTTTGTGTCCACTAACTGAGTAGGTGGAAAAGAAAAGGGGTCATCAATTTAAGATAAAAAAAGACTGTGAGTAAGAAATAATCAATAAGAGGGAAAAGGTTCAATTAGATATAGTAGCAAGTAGCAGAATGTGTGTATGTAAAAAGATTAATCAGGCTACTAATAAAGTTTGTGCTCCTTTCCTTTTCTGGTTGGCAAGAGATATAAAAGAAGGTGAAGCAATAAAGGAAATTATACTTGTCAGAGCTGTGTTTTTATGAGTCAGTTGAAATTATACTTGTCAAAGCTGTGTTTTTATGAGTCAGTTGAAAATGTCTTGTTTTTCTTTCCTTTTTCTCTTTAGTGTTCGGTTGAGTCTGTGACGGATCTGTCTGTCAGTTCTCTGGTCTCTCTGATCTCTGCGCCCTTCTGACTGTCTTTTGCCAGTCAAGGGATGTGGTTAAGTAATGGAATCTAGCCATGTGACAACTTGAAACTGCATACCCTTTTACTAGGTGTTAAGAAAAATTGACCGAGGTCATAGATCAATTTGCTATTTCCTATCCAATCAGAATCTAAAATCTTAATTTTCACACTGACTTGTGAAATTTGATTTGGTCTGAGTTTTTCCAAAATGTTTTCAATTGTTCTGATCCATTTTTGCAGGTGTGCAATTTTACTTTTTCTGTTTTAGTTAATTGTTGTATGATATAGGATCTGTATCCTATACCATACAAGTTGATCACTGGCTCCATGTTTTTCTGAAATCCACTTTCATAGTTAGATAAGAGATTTTCTCTTAAGGTATCATATTAGTTGAGCATTTATCATTTTCTCCGGTGTCTTGTAAATGCAATTTGTTAGTGTAATAGGTCAGTAGTTTTTGTGGTTTTAGGAATTGGAATGTTGACAGCCACAATTTGAGAAATTTGTTTGAACACCGCATCTCATTGAACATCTAGAGAAGTATTAAGATATTTTTCTGGCAAATGTTTTAAAAATTGTTGATGATTTTCATCTGGAACAGTTGCAGAGTTTTACTTTTGTTTATGGAGTCTTTTAGTTCTGTTATAGTAAAGAGAATATTGTATTCTTCTTTGTTTGAAGTGAATATAAGTTTTTCTTGTTCCATGATGTTTTTATATTTTCAAAATTTAGTAATGTAGTAATTTGTTGAGGAGTTTCTTTGAAATTCTGTTGCTATTAGGTTATCTATTTCATTTTTCCAGTGCATTTATCTTCAATTGTTTTGATTAAGTAGACTTGTGATGTTTTCCATTATTTTTCCTTATTTCCCATGTTTCATTTATTGTAATTTTCTTGTTTAGTTTGGAGATGTAGTTTTACCAAGATTCTTCTTTTGGATTGTTTAATTATGCAGCATACTTTTGCCTGAGCTTGTTTGTCAGTTGATTGTGGTTGGGTTGTGTATAAATACGTATATTGGGAATACATATATTGGGAATCTCATGGCAAGACAAGGTGCCCAAGACTGAGGTTCCATCTCATGCTGGTCTGCCTACTATGTTCACACTCCTTAAACAGCACAGATTTTGCTGGCTTTGTCACATTCCAAAAGACCTTGTGTATGAAGAGCTGGCCTCTGGGTGGCCCAAATGCAGTATCGTGACATCAAAAAATGCAATATGAAAGCTGTGGGCATTAACATGGAGTTATGGAGAGCGTAGCAGTCAACCCGTTCAAATGGCGAGGAACCCTGACCCAACAACTTAAATCAAGGGAAGAGCAACTAACACAAGTTGCCATGGAGAGGCGAGTTTGCAGAGAGCAAAATGACAGCTCCAACAGATCAGAAACAAAACATAAATGCAGCCTCTGCAACAAAGGCTGTCACTCCCACATTGGTTTCTACAGTCACAGATGCCAATGCTCCAGCCAAGCAGACAACTGGGATGCTTACCCATGGCCAACCCTGGCTGATGGAAGCCTACTACTTGTGTATAAATATCATTAGCATTTTTCTTGGTTTTAACTGCTTCTTTGCATTCTTCTGTAAACCTGAGTTTTGATTTGTTATGTGCTTTAAAGGAAGATTTTGGTATTGCTATTTGTGTTAGTATTTTTGTAAAGGATACTATTGGTTCTGGTTCATTGAACTTTAGCAAATTAGCTTTGTGTAGTTGCTATTTTAGATTCCTTTCTTCTGGCATAGACTTGCTTATATTTGGGAAAATAGTTGAATAGTCTACCATATTGGTCATCACAAACTTTCCATTAAAAGTCTATAAAAATTTATGGGGAGCATATGGTTAGGTTGATAGCTGATGTTGATCCAATACCTGGGTATAGGTATGTGTGCATTTGGTTACTAAGGATACATAAGTCAGATGATTCCAGTAGAGTTTCTACAATTCTATCAGTTTGATTGGGTTCCTACAGCTGTATGCATAAAAATCTCCCATTAGTAGCAATGGAGTGGAAAGTTGGCTAATTAGTCTCTTCTATTTCAATCTTATTCCGTTTGTGTTTTTGAAGAATATAAATTGGACATATGGTTAGTGTTTGGTGAATTGAAGCTTTTACTGCCATGGTCCGTAGATTTATGTTTAGCTGTAGTTTTCATGGGGTATTGATTTTTTAACTAATATTGAAGTACCCTGGCAATTGGCTTATTCTTTATTGTTAATACTTTTGTGATAAGTTTTATATTCTTTAAAGGAGATGCACTCAGTTTCTATGAGAAAAGTTTCCTGCAAGCTGTCTATATTTGGACTGTAATCTGTACGGTGTTGTTTGATATCCTCATAGTTTGGTTTAACACCTCTACAGTTTCATTGTATGATGCCTGTGTTGTTTGTCCATTTAAATGGTAATTATTTTATTTTAGTTGATCTTAAGGATGACTGTTTTTGATTATTTATTTCCATATATTCTATACTTTTCATACTATTTTTGTTCTTCATGAACTTGTTTTTCTTCTGAGAACTTGTATGTTCTTCACTAAGAACATACAATTATGTTCTTATTTCAGTTCTTTCATTTTGTTTTTGTTCCTTTTTCTGATTATCTTTTTGGGGGTTGTCCTCATATTTATTTGCTTTTAACTGTTTCATCTGTTTTTTGGATTTTGTTTTTGTTGTAATAGAATGTCCCACACTCCCTTTTGCCTAACTATATTAGTAGCCATATATAGTGAGCACAGGAGATACCTATGACTTGCTTCAGCAATTACTAGCCTTTTGTCAGATTCCCTGTCTTGGTGTCATGTATTCCCTTTGCAATAAACCTCACTTCTTTCATCTACACAAGTGTTGCTGTTCTTTCACTTGAGTACCACCTTATCTGTTTGTAACCTCTTTAAAGGACACAAGTTTTGAATTGAGGTTTGATTGGTTTTGTTCTGTCAGTTTTTTGTTTGTAGAATTTTTTATTTGAGAAGTTTTTAATGTTTTGTTATTGAGAGGTTGTCAGTGAATTTTGTGTGAAATTGACATTGTTTGTGAATAGTTTGGGTTTAGTGGTATGGGTTGTTTTCTGGTTTGCAATTGGTTTTAATGTTTTCAATAGGTCTTTTAATTCTTGAATTAAAAATGTTAATACTTATGTTTCATGTAATTTGTTTGATATATTTTTGTTGGTAAACTTTGATGTTTCTTGGGTAATTTTCACATATGGTGGTGTATTAGTTTGGGCTTCAACACAGTAGCTGGTCTTCAAGTTGTCTATTATAATGGCGCACCCCCTTGCCCACGCTGTGAATTCTGATCCAAGGAAGGCATGCCGAAATCTTGCTAGTTGTATCTTTACCACATAGAACCAGGCCAGAAGCACGCGTACAAAAAAATATGGCACCAAAAAAAAAGATTTGAATAATTTCAAAGACACCTGGATAAGTTGTGGTAAAGTCTTTATATATATAAACAAATAATAATTAGCAACAGAAATGGGATATAATGGTCGTCAAATTTCTATTTTCATGACAAAGAAAAGGTTTTCATTTAAGAATAATTGGAGATTTCAATTTTCCAAATTTTTAAAAAGTCTTACGGAAACAGCTGAATTGAGGTGTAAGGTGTAGGCAGTAAATTTGTCTTGTCTCTTTCGCTTGGTAACAACCACTGCTTTAACTCATTCTTGGCTCTTTCTGTTTCCATACATCTTCAGCCAGGACTCTATCAGAGGCACATTATTCGACTTTAGCTCTTTTAAGTCGATCGGTGACAGGCTTCTCTACGTTTCTTTACATCTTCAGCCAGGAGCTGTCTCTATGGCTGGCACCCAAACAGCATGACTCCCAGTTGAGAACACCTCTCCCTCAGTCGTTACATCTCTGGGCCGAGAACTGACTGGACTTCATCTCAACTCCAACTGCAACTGATTTGGCTCCTTGGGGTCTAGATTTTTATGCTTGTTCCAAATTCTCTTGGGAGATGTGTGATGGACCTGGGGTGTCTATTCAAATCAAATCTTTAACCAATTAGATTACTTCTACCTGCACATTTTGAGATGGTGGAGTTATATCACTCACTTGGTTTAACCAATGAAGTAACAATATTTCTTAATGACATCATTTCTTTACTTCTTCTCGATCATTTTCTTAAGTTTTCAAATTTTCAAATCTTTTCTCAGCAACAAAGTTTGCTTTGTCAGCCTTGTTAAATTTCTTATCGAAGCTGGAGTAATTTATTTATTTTTTTTTTTCTCAGTTTTTGGAGTTATCTGTGATGAAACTTTTTTTCTACTACAAAAGATGACAACTTCATTATTAGTTTTTCAATTGATTCTATCACAATGAATTTGCCAAGTTTTTCTTTGAATTGATTTTCTGCATAGCGTCTTGGCTTTTTTGTGCTCATACTTTATTATTGTTATTATTCATCAGTCATGCTCCCCATCTACTTCAGAGCCCTATATAGGAGAGATGATGAGAGAAGGAAATCCTATTTGCCTCATCTCTACAGGACTACATAACTGGTATGCTCAAAAATTGGGAGGGTTCTAAGCATCTGTTATATCCAGTATAATCCACCAAATACAGGTTTTCTTCAGAGGTTGAAACAGCCATGTCAGATTCTTTTCTTTTCTAGTGTCTACAGCCACTGATTACTAAATCAGTTTAATGTTTGATAATCTAAATATGAGCAAATTTTGTTTTGTTAGTCTGAATTAGGGCTTTATGTGACCAGCTGGTTGATCGAATTGGGCCAAAGTGGTGTGATGGAGTTTACAAGTATATGTATAGCCCAACTTCTAAAATCTCAACCACTAGGATCCCATAGTCAACCACCATAGGTTGCCACCCACAACAAAAGGTGCCCCCCTTGGGGAACTTATAGAGGTGCAGTTGATGTATTCTCAAGCCTCATCTATAGGATGGGCAAAATAAAAAGAATTAATTCATTGACAGAATTGGAAAAGAAAATATAAACAAAAGATCATTTAAAATTTCCAACCCTCAATATTTAGATGATAAAGCGAAATACATTGAAAAACATTTAAACTCATCTGATATCTTAATTATTTTATATATAATGTTTGTCATAAAGCTCATCAGATTCATAGAATTAAAAAAAATAACATAAGCTTCATAAAACTAAACATAAAATATCATCTAGTTTGTAGTTCTAGTCCTGCTAGAATTTAGGATTTCCTTTAGATTTGATTGGTGTTGGTCAATAAGTCCTCTTTCCTGATGTTCATCTGAAGAATTGGTTTTGAGATTGAGAATTGCTGTTTACTGTTGCTTGATGAGGTTGAGAATTTTTGTGCAGGTGAGACCATTGTAATTCATTTCATTAGTTCTGCTGCTGTACACAGACAATATTTTTTATATAAGAGTAACAATCAAGTATTGCTAGTGAGGCAGAAAGTAAATGAGATAAGATATGTTAGAATAAAACTGTATTCCTTATATAAAGAATCAAGGTGATATGCCTCTTTGTGGGTGAGGGAAGTGATCTAGAAGATGAGGGAGTTGTTAGTGTATGAGTGTGATATTGAAGCTTGAGTTGGCTGACTCATGGCCACTAATCTGTGACTACTTACCTGCTGCTTTAAGTGCTATGGGCAGGTTCTTTTAGGCAGTCAAGGTGGATGCAGTTTTTTGTTATGCTTCTGCTTTAGCAACAACACTCATTTAGATTGTATTTTATATTTTTGGAGGTGTTTATTTTGAGAATCTGGATGTTATGCTTGAGTCTCTGCACAGATAGCAACTTTTTTATTTTGCTTTTATAATGTTTACATTTAGCATTTCAGCTTTTTATATGTGGAGTTTTCAACTAGCAATAATCACGCCTCGGAAAATCCTCATTGACCATGGGATGTGCGTTGTGGTACAGTGGATATCAGCTCTGAACGAGAAACCGGGGAGCCGAGTTCGAATTCCAGTTAAATCCATTGTATTCACTTATGTGCAAATACCCTTGGGAAAGGTATTAATCCGTCTCTTCCCTCCAGTTATAGATTAAATAGCAGGACAGATTGGGTTCTATAGCCTTGGTCGGCAACCAGTCTACCGCAGAAAGCAATGGCAACCTACTGTGGGATAACCTTCTGCCCAGTCAGTCATGTCTCTTTCGAGACATGATCGCCCAAGCATGTATCATGTATGGCACTTAACTGACTGACTGATATGTGGAGTGAATCGGAAAGGGATCTAATTTGAAGCAGAGTATAACAAGTTCCTTTAAAATGTCATTAATATTTGCATGATGAAGAGAAATACATTAAAATATTTTTTTATACTCCATCAATATCTTAATTATTTTATATACAGATGCGATGGATAAATTGTCGCTATTTTATATTTTTATTTCACATATGTGCAGTTTGTTTATATTGACTGCACAGTATAATAGTAGGATCAGTTAGGCACTGTCTGTGAAGAAAAGAGCATGACACAATTCAATCTGTCAGAAATGTGGAAATGCTTGGCAGTAACATCAGAATTTCATAGTGTTTGGGTATCAATCCAAGGACAGTGCAGAGGATTTGAAAAGAGTTGGATGATCCATTCAGCATCAACATTGTTTAGAGTGATGATGACATTATGCCTGCATTCATCTTTCCACAGGGCATCAGACATGGAGGCCTACATGAATTACCTTGAATTCTGCCCTGGGTCAAGGGGTGGGCTGTTGGAAGACTTTGTCTGGTAACAAGACTCTACACCACGCCACACAAATTGTAGAACCTAATCATGGCTGTTAGACAAGTTATGTAGCCACATCACCCCTTACATCTGGCCACCTAACTCCCCAGACTGCAACTTCCTTGATTTTGTATGGGGAACAGTTATGCTAGTGACCAAAAAACTCCTCATAATACTGTGGGCCTTTTAGCCAATCATCACTTCAAACTTACAAATTTACTTTTTCATTGGTCGAGACACTCTAAAACTGAAATGGATTTCTTCTTTTCTGCCAACGTCTCCGGAGCTGATTTCCAGAATTCCAAATGTATATAAATGGCAATATAACTCAATTCGAGTCAGTCAGTTTGCAAACTCTGAAAGATGCCAATAACCTCCATGTGTGTTTAATTGCTGACTCATCAATCGATCGTGTAAAAATAACTTATTCAACAATCGACCGCATTGAGATTCTTCCTACAATTAACTTTAGAGTGAATATTCCTTCACTTCACAAACAAAGTTATTGTGTTTGCTTACTCAATTAATCCAACAGATAAAGGCCAATAACTTGTGATGATACCAAGCAAAGCGAGGAACCAGATGTTTGCCCTCAGAGATCCAGAAACTGGTCTTTGCGCACCCAGCTCCACGCATATGTTCCGGCAGAAAACCAAAAATTAATAAATATCAAATTCCTGTTTGCGAGCCTACGTGAATTTTATTTATTGCCCAATGGGAAGCCTAGAATTAAATGCGGGTGCGTATTCTCAAATGACCTACTGGGACCCACAAAGACGAAATAAAAAGCTGACACAAAAAGTTGAGAAAGTATGAGCATAATTAGCACATCTCTTGACCTTGTCAAACGATCCACTATGCTCACCTCCTTTTCCCTCTCACCTTCTTCGCTGTCCCTGAGCTACTTATCCGACCCACAGAGCAGAGACATCAAAAACATTCCTAACTGACAAACGCTCACACACAAACTCTCTTTTCAGCATTTATTGCTATGAACATTTTAATGTCCTTTGAAGCCATCCTAAAGACATTACTTTATTTGTAAAAAAAACCTTAATTAATATCTGTATATATATATATATATATATATATATATGTGTGTGTGTGTTGTTTCTATATTCAATTTGATTTTCTTGTTTTATAACCCTTTTTATAACTTATAGTGGGCTATCTACTAATGAGGCCAGTTAATCCGTTTCAACACACAACTATGCTTCATTAGAATGGATAACCCACTATAAACTCTCGACAAACTTTTGTTGAACTATGCTCTGCTTGAACAATCTTTTAGACATTTTTTCACTTGTGATTAGCAACAAGAATTCATTCGACCATGCTTGTATGTTTTATTGTATATATAAAATTCTTTTACTGTTGAATTTTTAATCACTCTCCTGTTGTCATTTCTTGCATGACAATTTGTTTTATGTTTCTTTAATTTATATTGTTGTGTGGTATACGAATGAACATGCTACAGAAACCTATTATTCAAAGAATTGTCCTTCTACTATAAATTCTGTATTCAACTACCTGCAACAATACCAAAGATGAACTGAAGGCAAGGATTATGGCAGCATTCAACAACTTAAACAAGGAGACCATCAAAAAGAGATGAAGGAGTTGTCTGGAGGCCATGGTTGAAGCCAATGGTGATTTTGTTGAATAAATTTACTCTTTAGTATTTCAAGATATTTTTTTAAATTTTGCTATGTCATTTTTTTTTTTTTATAATCATATCACCCCAAGCAAGGCATTATACTGCTACTGTTGTGCAGGGGGGTTACATAGGAGGAAAGTTAGAGAGAAGAAGAATACTGATGTAATGAGATGAGAGCATGAGAGAGAGGATGTAAGTTAGTGAGATCAGAGATGACTTTTGACTTTACATTTAAATTCTTGGAAATTGTAGCTGTCAGGGAAGCAAGTAAATGGAAGGGAATTTCATGGGTGGGAAGTGCCACCTGTTGGAGTAGAATTTGCATTTACATTTTATTGGTTTCACAGTAAAAGGGTGGGACCTAGTTGCTAATCTTGTGGCTCAAGTAAATTCATATTTGGATGACAATTTATCCATTGCATGCTGTATTTTGTTTACTATAAAGTTTGTCAGATTCATAGAATTAGAAAAGTAAATGTCTTTATAAAGCTAAATACAAAACGCACAATACAGTATAACCCAGATATAAGAGATCCGGATATAAGAGACCATGATATAAGAGATATCTTCTCTGGTCCCAAATTAGAGCTTGTGGTAATGTATATAAAATAGACCAAACCCGGATATAAGATAACTTTATCCGGTCCCAACAACGCTCTTATATCCAGGTTACACTGTATACCTAAATAACTATAACTGAAAAAAAATGTAAATTTTGTTACAACTAATAAACAAATCAATAAGACAATTTGTGGGGCTTGATACATTGACACCCACACACACACACACACACACACATGGTCATTCAGCGTTCACGTGATAACTTAGTTTCCCGCGTAAACGAATGCCAATAAAAGCGGGGGAACGTCACGTGGTACGCTAGTTAGGATTTTGTCCCGGACAAGAGCAGACATGTTTCTCTAACTCACACAAACACACGCGCACTAATTGCGTGTAGCAATTAGGGGCGCAATATTTTATTTCTCACCAGGGAAAGAACTTCTCTTTCCTTAATTTTATGCATGCTCTCAACCCTATGTAACCTTTGTTAATATATATTGTTTTTCTCGTTACTTTCGCCTTTTCGTTCTTTCTTATCGCCTGTTTTATTTCATGAGACCCATGTTACGTCGAGTCGACTCGTAAATTTAAATTAGTAAAGGGATGGCATTGCCTTCTACAAATTAATAGTAATTTTATTTAATTTAATTAATACAAAAGAAAATAGAATCTGAAGTAAAAATACTGAATTTCATCATTTATAGAATAAACTGAAATAACAATTTCTTATATAAAAAAGGATTTTATTTTTTCCTCATGTATTTATTTGGCTAAAATAAAAGAATTAAAAATTTTTTCTTAATATAAACAAAGTAGTAAAAAGTAAGTAAAAATTTGCAAAAATATCTTTTTTTTTAAGTAACAAGAACATTGTTTTTTTTTTTCTTAAGATGTTAAGGTTGAATGTGTGCTTGATATATTTTAGCATGAATAATAGGAAAAAGGCTTTTTAACAAGTGACAGAAAATATAACAAAGCACCTTGAAGCTATGCTAACCTTCCAAAACCAAACAAGAAAATTTATTAGAAACACAAAGTACTGAACTGCTATGTCAGTCAGTTAAGTGCCATACATGATACACGCTTGGGCGATCATGTCTCAAAAGAGACATGACTGACTGGGCAGAAGATTATCCCGCAGTAGTTTGCCATTGCTTTCTGCGGTAGACTGGTTGCTGACCAAGGCTATAGAACCCAATCTGTCCTGTTATTTAACCCATAACTGGAAGGATGAGATGGATTAATACCTTTCCCAAGGGTATTTGCGCGTAAGTGAATGCAAGGAATTCAACTGGAATTTGAACTCGGCTCTCCAGTTTCTCGTTCCGAGTCGATATCAACTGCGCCACAATGCACATCCGCGAACTGCTACGTACTAATACCAATTTTTTTATTTAGAAGTGAATGCTGGACAATTTCCTCACAGATGAAAACTTGACGCAGCAGAGATAAGCAGAGCATGTGAAAAATAACTCATCATAATTTACTTTGATAGCTTTTTATTTCTTTTGATTAAATGGATCTATGTAATTTTAATCTTTTTCAGACATTAATCCATTTTATTTGATGATTCAAAAAATAGAGCATGGTAACCTATTTTTTCCACTCATCAGAAAAATACTGAAATTTAGTTACAAATACAATTGTGAGCTTATAGAAGATCATTCATTTTTCAAGTAAAGATATTCTAAAAGGAAATATAACTCAAACTTGATTATGATCTGTTTAAATGCCTTGATGTTTCATTCAGGGACTTTGCTAATTTGTATATTTTCATGATAAAAAAAGAACTTAATCATTTAATGATATTAAAATATTTGAACTGTAATATTTCTATAAATGCAATTAGGTCACAGTGTCCTCAAAATTATTCATCAAAATTTTCATAACTTAACAAAAAAATGTTTTACAAAATCTGAAATATAAACAAAACAAAGACAGTTTTATAATTCTCTGAATAAAATTATCATATAATTGTTTTAATTTAATAAATCTTCAAAAGATAATCAAGATATTATGCTGATGTTACATTTAAAGGCAATTTTCTGTGTTGTAGAATGAAGAGAATTATTGTTTTACAACTCCTGGTGTTAGATGTCCTGCAAACAATATTTTACCATCTCATGCAAGTCCAGTTAAAGACACAAAACATAGAATTTAAGCAAGCAACAAGAAATTAGCAAAATATATTTACAGAAAAATTAGGGAAAAAATGATGTTCATCATTGAAATTATTGTGTGGCAGATAAGAAATGAAGAATTAAAAACATTTTGGAAAAACCCAGACTACTACTAAAAATATCTGAGAAAAACCCAAAGTAAAATTGTACACCTGCAAAAGTGGATTCAAATAACTATTCACAAGTTAGTGCAAAAAGCAAATCCTGAATCCTGATTGGATTAAAAACAGAAAATTCATAATGACATTATTTCACATCTAAAAGCAAAAATGCTCACTGGAGATAGTCACATGACCAGATTTAATTATTCATGTTCTGATTCGTACTACTTCTTTTACTCCATCCAAATACATTCCTACTGAATACATACATATGTACATATGCATATACTCTTTCAACAATTACTACTACAAATATTTTCTACAAATACTCTTAACTCAACTTTATCATTGAACACAAACTCTACTCTTAACTTCTTCTTAGTGTTTCTAATTGCACATTAACTTCTACAACTTTAATAAGCTTCAAACTTTTTTTATTTCACACATGTGCAGTTTGTTTATGTTGACTGCACAGTATAATAGTAGGATCAGTACACCAACTTTTATAAACTTCAAACAGTCTCAGAATATAAAAGAAGGCATGAATAGATTACAACTCTGCTACTAAGAATAAAAAGTTATTCCGTTTAATTTAGTGAAGTAGTATACTTATCAGTTCAGTGCCATATGTGACACACACTTAGGAAATCATATCTCGAAAAAGACATGACTGACTGGCAGGTTATTCTGCAGTAGACTGGTTGCCAGCCAAGGATATAGAATCCAATCTGTCCTGTTATTTAGCCTATAATGGGAGGGAAGAGATGGATTAATACCTTTCCCAAGGGTATTTGCGCATAGGTGAATGCAAGAAATTCAACTGGAATTCAAACTCAGCTCCCCAATTTCTCATTCCAAGCTGATATGCACCGCACCACAACACATATCCTATACCACAACACACATCCTAATATACTCAAACTCATTCCTAAGTTATGTATATGATAGTGGTGTAGTATGAAAATGAAGATGCTGCTTGAGTTTACCCACCTCCTCCAAAAAATAATCTTGACCCCCAAAATGACCCCCTACCTTCAGAGTTCCACAATCACCATTGATTATCATTATTATTACTGTTTTACTTTTCAACTATAAATTGTCTTCAATCACTCTGTCAGACACTTTTGCAAAATATCAGCTGTTCTAAACCAGTATTTTGCCCCTTTCTTATATCAACTGATTCAATATAATTTTTTTTAAGAAACTTTGTACCAAGATGCTGAGAGTGATGTAAAATGTCATTTGAAAACAACATATGACTAACTAAATGCACCATCATGAAAGCAGATGGCTACAATTGCTGAGATAAGAGCATATAAAAATTTTTTATTTGTATTATTTTAAAAATATTACTCTTGTTTAAATGTATAATTGTCTAGGTTGTTTTTTATTGTACTTTCTTTTGTGATAAAGTTTGTGCAAAATTTGTTACAAATGTATAACCTTTTTTGGTTCAGCAGTTGAAAAATTGCCAAAATTTGTAAAGGATCTATTTCCAGTTTATGGAAAATTATTTTTTCATATATACTGACCAATGAGTGACATAGTTTCACTCTAATAACATCCCAAATAGTGGGGCAGAGGTGAGCCTATATTTTCTGTATAAATGAAGCTCAGAGCAGTATGAGATGAAAACCTTTTTAAAGCAAAGATCTTTCACTGCAAGGTAAGAAAGCAGGTCAGCATCAAAGAAGACTCTCTTACCAGCCAGCCACAGAGAAATTAGAATTCCAGTGAAAATTCTCCTGATGTTGGACAGCTTAAAATGAAAGGATTTGTGAAAAATTTATTTTTTCAAGAACAAACTGTATAAAAGAGAACTTTAAGAAAAAAATCCCCATGTGGCAATTTACAAGTTATAATTTTTTTCCTCAATTTTCACCAGTGAATCTTTATCACAAATAGTTATCCTGTCTTGATAGGTGCATAAAGGAAATTTTATGCAACTTTTGTTTGTACCTTTTTTGTAATTGTAAATAATTGTTTTTCCTTTTAAAATTTTATGCAGTGGTTGTCTTGTATTTTATGATTTTGTGCCTATGCTTGCTGTTTCTGCTAAGTTTTTGTGTCTGACATAAGAGCTTGAATTTGGTGGAAATAAAATAGTAAAAGTAAAATTCAGGAGAGAAACAAAAAGAATGAAATCATTCACAAAATCTTACAATAAAGATTTAGACATGGTAAACAATCATGTACTTTCAATGTTTAATTGACTGAAGATAAATTATTAAAATAAAACTAACATGAAGTAAACAGTGATACTGAATCAATTGCTAGGCTTGCTGCTAGGAAAGTTGGTTCTCTGTGTCATGCTAGACAATTTTTCTCACTAGAATCTATCTCCAGGAGAGTGACTCATTGTATCTTCAAGGGCTAATGTTTTCTGCTGACATGAAGTGGAAAGATTATATTGAATCTATTGAATTAATTGCTAGGTCTGCTGCAAAGTTGGTTTACTGTGTTGGAAGAGACAATTATTCTTACCAGAATATATATTACACATTTACAAGTTTAACATTTGTCCATGCATTGAATATTGCTGTTATATCTGGTTTGGTGCTCCTGGTATGTATTTATATATTCTTGATAAAATCCAAAATAAATCTGAAATTTTACTGGTTCTGACCTGACATCTTGGATTCAGTCACTTTCCCACCATTGTTACATAGCTTCCATATGACTTTTCTATAAACATTTTCATGGTAATTCTCATGAATTTTCCTCTTTGATAACTAGATTTTATGAATTTGAGTGCACTAGATTGGCAGCTAAGTCTCATCACTTTACTGTTAAAATTGCTGAATGCAACTAAGTTCTATGCTTAACAGTTTATTCTCTTGCATTTCTCACTTGTGGAACTCTTTTCCAGCTTTCTCTTGTCAATTTCTATCTTCAAAAATTTAAATTTACCTATTGTCTTCTTAATTCTTGTTCTTTTATTGTTCTCTCTCCTTAATTATGTTTTCTTCTCATATTATTATAAGTTCTATACTAAATTTCTTCTCTGTTGCTTGTGCATGTGTTTTAGGATACCATACTTCCATAAGCCATAGGCTTTTTTAAGATCAAAGAATATTGATACTACATGATGACCTTGATGAAAGTTATCATGAATGAAGGATTCTAGTCATAGTAGTTGATCACTGGTTCCTTGGTTTTTCCAGAATCGACTTTGATAGCTAGATAAAAGATTGTTTCTTTCTAGGTATCACATTAGTCAAGCATTTACCATACTTTCCAGTTTCTTTCAAATGCAAATTGGTAGTGCAATATGGTTAGAAACATCATATGTCATTGAAAATCTGGAGAAGTATTAAGAGAGACTTTTCTGGCAAATGTTTTAAAAATTGGTAATGAATTTCATCTGGAACAGTTACAGAGTTTTTACTTTTGGTTATGGAGTCTTTTAGTTCTATCATAGTAAAGAGAATATTGTATTCTTTGTTTGATGTGAATGTAAGTTTTTCTTGTTTCATAATGTTTTTATATTTTTGAAATTTAAGAGTGTAGTGATTTGTTGAAGAGTTTCTTTGAAATACTGTTAGCAATTACTTTTTTCCAGTGCATTCATCACCATTTGTTTTGGTTAAGTAAACTATTGCAGTTTTTTTTTCATTAATCTACTGTTTATTTATTGTGGTTTTGTTGTTTGGTATTGAGATGTAGTTTTACCAAGATTCTCTTTTGGATTTTTTAATTATGCAGTATGATTTTGCTGGAGCTTGCTTGTAGTTTTGTCATTGAGTTGTGTAAGAATATCTTTAGCATATTTTTCTGGTTTTAACTGCTTCTCTAGATTCTGCAGTAAATCAGGGTTTGATTTGGTATGTGGTTTAAAGGAAGATTTTGATATTTGTATTAGTATTTTTGTAAGTTCTGTTTCATTGAGAATTTCAATGTTGATTTGGTATGAGCAGAATTCATTGTAGTTGTCATTTTGGATTCCTTTCTTCTGGTATAATCTTGCTTATATTTAAGAAAATAGTTGAATAGTCTACCATATTGGTCATCACAAACTTTCCATTGAAAGTCTATAAAAGTTGATGGGGGGCATATGATTAGGTTGATAGCTGATGTTGATCCAATACCTGGGTATAGGTATGTGTGCATTTGGTTACTAAGGACACATAAGTCAGATGATTCCAGTAGAGTTTCTACAATTCTATCAGTTTGATTGGGTTCCTACAGCTGTATGCATAAAAATCTCCCATTAGTAGCAATGGAGTGGAAAGTTGGCTAATTAGTCTCTTCTATTTCAATCTTATTCCGTTTGTGTTTTTGAAGAATATAAATTGGACATATGGTTAGTGTTTGGTGAATTGAAGCTTTTACTGCCATGGTCCGTAGATTTATGTTTAGCTGTAGTTTTCATGGGGTATTGATTTTTTTTAACTAATATTGAAGTACCCTGGCAATTGGCCTATTCTTTATTGTTGATACTTTTGTGATAATTTTTATATTCTTTAAAGGAGATGCAGTCAGTTTCTATGAGAAAAGTCTCCTGCAAGCCGTCTATATTTGGACTGTAATCTGTACAGTGTTGTTTGATATCCTCATAGTTTGGTTTAACACCTCTACAGTTTGATTGTATGATGCCTGTGTTGTTTGTCCATTTGAATGGTAATTATTTTAGTCAGTTGATCTTAAGGATGACTATATTTAAGGTTATCTATTTCCATATATTCTATACTTTTTATACTGCTTGTTTTCCTTGTTTGTGAACTTGTTGCAGAATATGTTTCTGATTATTTGGGTTCTTTTTATTTTTTTAAATTTTTTGAAAATTATCTTTATGTGGGTTATCATCCTGTTTATTTGCTTTTAATTGTGTTTTTCCTATTTTTGGATTCTGATTTTGTTTTGAGGATTGATTGGTTTTTATTCTGCCAATTTTTTCTTTCTGGAATTTTTCAGTTGAGAACTTTTGAGTTTTGTCATTGAGTTGTTGTCAGTGAATTTTGTATTGAATTTACATTGTGAATAGTTTTGGTTCAGTAGTATTGGTTGTTTCCAAGTTTACAATTGTTTTTAATGTTTTCAATATGTTTTTTAATTATTGAGTTAAAAATGTTAGTTCTTGTGTTACATAGCATTTGTTTGATATTTTTTAGGTATAGCTTGATGTTGCTTTTTTTTTTTTTTTTGGCATATGATGGTGTTTGGAGTTTGTCTTGCTTCTGAGTAGAAAACTGTTTTGGTGGATTTAATTTTTAATATACCTGTTTCTTTCTTCAAAGTTTCACAGTACCTGGAAGTTGCCCTATGATTTTGTTTACAATTAGGGCATTTGGTTTCATTTGGGCATGTGATGTGCAGTTAGGATATTTTTCTTCACATGATTTCCTTGTACATTTACTCTTACCATATCTTTGGTATTTGAAGCATACCAAAGATATACCCCCCCCCCCCCGATAAAAAGTATATTCCATTTTTATGGTGGTTTTGGTGTATTAAAGTGACAATAAAATTATAGATACTAACACTTATATCATTTTTTTAATAGATATTCTTATGTCTATAACGTTGTTTTTTGATAGAACTATTGTTCTTAATTTCTTTTAGTGAGAGTTTAGCACTTCTCATCACACCTTTGGAGGAATTTAAAAATTGGTGTGGGGAGACCCTTACCTTTATATCAGGAAATTTGATCATCCTTAGAGTTTTAGCATCATTTTTTTCTTTGACTTTTATCATTAATGTATTATTTCCAGGTTGTTTTTTTTTTTTAAACTATTTTTGGAGGTATCCAAAATGCTGAGGTTTTTTTTATTAAAAAAGGTGACAACTTTATTATTAGTTTGTTCCTTGATATGTGGCTCCTAGAGAAAAAGTGTTTTTATATTTTTGGGGTTAATTTAAAATCTTATATAGTAAAATATAATAAAATTTGAATGAATTATGTACCTTAACTTAGTTTTATTTTTTTTGTTTATAATTAAACGTTAAAGAATGCCTATAGTTAGTAGGATGAGGATGTGCCTTGTGGGTCAGTGGATATCAGCTCAGAAGAAGCAATTGAAGAGCTAAGTTTGAATTCATTGCATACAAATATCCTTGGGAAAGGTATGAATCCTCCTCTTCCCTCCAGCAATGGGTTAAATAAGAGGACATATTGAGTTTTATAGCCTTGGTTGACAACCAGTCTACTGCAGAAAGTAATGGCAACCCATTGAAAAATCTTCTGCTCAGTCAGTCAGGTTTCTTTCAATATATGATTACCCAAGTGTGTATCATGAATGGCACTTAACTAACTGACTGATAGCTAGTAGATTACTCTTATTAGTACTAGTGACTGTTGATAATACCAAGTTAAGGACTTTAACTGTTGATTTTTTGATAGATTATTCACTGGAATCATAGGATAATTTTAGGTTGTGATTGGCTGCAGGAAAATGGCACATGTATTTACAAACTGTTTTTGAGATTTGAAAAAGAAATCACTTGACCGGCAATTGAGAGCCAGGAAAATTTACTCACCCCAAAATCATTTTACTCGACTGACTCCATTTTTTTAATAGTCACCTTACATAAACATAGTGTGAATCTTGAGTCAAGGATATTTTTCCAAAATCAGTTTCTAAAAATTTGTGAGCGTCTTTAATCTGGGCAACAGAGACATTTTGGCTCCACTATGTAAGCGTTAATTAATGTTTACACTGACCGGGATGATAAAAGTGAGATCAGGTGCCATGCATAAGACCAATAATGTCATTGTAGGTCAGTCTAAGTATATTTTGAATCTTCAATGGAATACTTTTAGGTTGTAAAAGGAATCAGATTTCCTTTTTCTATATTTGATAGGACACGTTTCATTGCGAGATTTTTAAGTGACTGCAGGCAAGTAAAACCATAAACTTTAATCGCCCAATTAAGTTTTTAATCGACTGAGTCAATCGGGTGAGTGAAATCTCAAAGGCTGTTTACGACAATTTAGGAGCTTTACATATCAATGATACATCCGTGTCTTTAGAAAATATTTCCTTATATTAAGCATTGAATTATAAAAATGTTATAATACTCCTTATTTCCTTATAGTGAACATAGTGCGGATGATCCTTGAAAAAAGCTTCAGATGATCACTATGTTTTATTAGAATTGGGAATAAATTAGAGAAAGAATATAGATATAATCTATCTGTTCTAAGTAATTTCCCGGGTATTTCAGTGACAAATATGTAAGTAAGAATAACCACAGGAAGATACCGATTTTTATTATTAACAAATACTTTTCTACAATGGCAATTACTCTGACAAACTTTTTTCCATGGATCCCCAACCACATGTATTTACATGTGCTACTAAAATGTCATCAAGGTCCCACCTTTTTACCATCAAAATAGCTAAATGTAACTATCTCTTCTATTCTAACAGTTTCTTTTCTCACATTTTCAGTTTGTGGAACTCCCTTCCATTTGCTTACTTCTCTATCTCCAAAAATTTTAAATGCAACATTAATTGCTGTATTCTAATCCCCTGTACCTTGCTTTTTCTTTCACTATAATGCTCTGAACACCATGGTAGTCCTGCTTTGCTTGGAGTGAAAGGGTTAAAAAAAAAAAAAAAAAAAAAATCAAACTGTTAGGTTTTAATGAGGATGTGTAGTGAGTAGATTTTCTCTGACTTAACTTTTGTTTCCTTCTCAAGGGACACTTATTTGAGTTGATATTCCTTTATTTTAATTGTTGAAATTTTATTTGTATATTGTAAACCCTAAATATATTGCTCTAATGAGCAAAGGCCAAGAGAACTGGAAAAAAATATTTAACAATTTTTTTCTTTAAGAAAATGTAGCAGTATGAGTCAAGCTGAGGTTCTGTTAAATTTAAAACAGTGGGGACTTGGTGCCCAACTTGATTGATGGCTATCAGTAATTGGAGTCAACTTTAAAGTACAAAAGCAAGAGGCTCACTCAGCCTGAGGGAAATTCATGGACTGAATAATAATTATTTTTTTGATAAAGATGACAAGACAAAGAAAACTCTTGTCCATGAAACTGATGACCCTATGAAAAGGAAAAGAAAAAGAATGAAGTCTGTATTACAGAAGGACATAGACAACAGGTGCTGAACTGTGCACCTAGCTCCTCACTTATGTTTCAAACTTATTTTGTTTGCTTATTGCAGTAAAAAATAAAATCTGGTTTACTGCTAGAAATTGTTTTATTCTTTATGTGTGGGTAATGATTTGGCTGAAGGCTAATTTTTAAGCCACAAGCGTTTAATAGAAAGAAATTGCACCCTGTCAATGAACCTGGGTATCTGACCTGTGCTGCAATGTAACATCCCCTATTTATAATCAGAAACACACAAATACATGCTGGGATCTTTTCCTAGCCAATAAAATTGGCCAGTTCTCTGTTTTATCTGACTCGGTTCCAGTCTGTCTAGAAGTCAGAATGCTATGTTCACTTGTTCAGACTTGCTCATGTGTCAAACCCAATTCTTAGTTTCTGAGCTTTTTGTCATATTACAGTTGCTCTGCCTTATTACTGTTGATTTGTCTTGTATAAATTGTTTGCATGCTTTGTATTATTTATTTATTTTTTTTTTTACTGTTATTTTCTTTTGCTTGTTATTGCTTATTGCAAACTTTGTTGGACCATTGTATCATTTATTTTACATTTACAAGTAACAATAACAAATAAACAGAATTATTAAGAGTAGAATCAGTGGAGTGTATCTCCAGTTGGAAAATAGATTTTTGTTGAAATCAAAGCATAAGTAATTTGTCTTCTTTTTTTGCTAGTTCAGAATGTTTATCTTTATTTAAAATACATTTTTCCTCTTTTGCAGAGAGTCCCTTGTCATTTTCTATAAATATTTTCCTAGTGCTTATTCTGAAGTAAAAATTA
Source organism: Ascarosepion bandense (assembly GCA_037127315.1). NCBI lineage: Eukaryota > Metazoa > Mollusca > Cephalopoda > Sepiida > Sepiidae > Ascarosepion > Ascarosepion bandense. The sequence goes on from JBBBDQ010029864.1 coordinate 425,922, forward strand.
ACCTATTTAGTTTAGTAATAATGCTGTCATGATCTTGAATTTAATTTATTCCCTTTTATTTCACCCAATTTTAAATAAATTTATTTATGCAGAAGTGTTACTTAAGTACTGATGTCATCTTGGAGTAGATAGACTAAACTATCGCCCGGTTCACACTCCACCCACGTCTATTAAACAGGTGAAGAGGCTCATCTCTTGTTCCTTGTTTAGGATGTGGTTTCTGGCTTTCTCTCTTCCAATCTTTTCACTCCTACGTAGCCCCCTGCGCTTCAGTGGCATTACCACCTTGCTCGGGGTGATATGATTTAAAAAAAAAAATTTTTTTTATCTAAATGTTAATATTCATTATAATAATTGTTTTTCTTCTCTTTAGCCATATAATTTACTTATAGATTAACTTTCCTTTTTTTTTTTTTCCCCCTTTTTATTACTGAGGTAAATTTTTAACGTATTTTATTTTGATCTTAACATTATTCAGCCCCTTTTTTTGGATTGAAATGAAAAGTTTTGAAAGAGCCGGGCAAAACTCGACTCTTTTTCTATATAGATTTTTATCTTTTTGTTAATGTATCTATCTCAACTTCTTCCACCCCCACCACCACCATTTGCCAGGTTTCCCTTCAGTCTGCCAATCTGACATACTTTTCTTTTCTCTTTCTCCTTTTCATTTTCCCTTTTTCTTTCTTCCTCACCTTTTTCCTTCTACTGTCTTTACAGATACATACACTCAAACAATTGTATTTTACTATAATGATTATGATCACCAACGAAAGTTTGTTTCATCCATTGAAATGGCCCTATGATCTTGGGAAATTTGAATTTTTTATAAGCAATATATATATATATATATATATATATATATATATATATATATATATTAGCTTTGTAACTAAATAATTTTAATTACATTGAGCCCTCTGGCTGGATCAATTTTCACATTTAATTTTTAATAATTAATATTAATAGGATCTCCTTTGAGATTTTACCATCAAGCTTTTATATATATATATATATATATATTTATGGTTAGGTCTTGAAGGCTATCACAATGCATTTAGTAAAATAAAGGAGGGTAAAGAAGTTGTTGGGAATTACCTATTTATTATACATTAATATTTCAAGATCATAGTTTCATCTTCAGAATGGTAGGAGAGCTTGTGTTAAGAGTTTGTGCTTTTCAACGAATGGTTATTCCTGGCTGCTGTCATTAACTGTAGTGAGTGCAGGTGTGTGTGTAAGTGTGTTAGAGCATGTGTGTGTGTGTGTGTGTGTGTGTTTATGGTATATATATGTGTGATTGATAGTTGGGACCTTTTTTACAGTCTGATAGTATCAGTTTGCTTTAATATGTGGTTTATCTAAATATGAATTGACCTGACCGTTAGTTTGACTTTTGCCAAAGTGGTAGAGGGCTTTGCTTTATGACTGGTGTTATATCTATCTACTTTGATTAGTGTATTTATTGCTACTTTTCCCCCACTTTTTTTACTGTCCCTGTTCTTGTGTGTGTGTTTATGTGCGTACACTTCTTGTACTTTATTTTATTTATATTTTTTTAATTATTTTATTATATTTATGAATTTATTTTTTTCCTTTTCCTCTGTGTTCATTTTATATGTATATAGCTACATACCTTTTATGGTATTGTGTGTGTGTGTGTGTGTGTGTGTGTGTGTGTGTATAACCCTGATAGCAATGGATGCCTGTCACTGCTGGACTTCAGGCTAAAAGTATAAGAAAAAGGCGACATCCACACCAATTTCTACAAAAAGCCTGCCAGCAGGGATATGTTTGTCCACTACCAATCAGCCCTCCCTCTCAGTGCAAAGACTGGATACATTAGAAATGAGCTTACACATATCCCAGGGTAAACGCAGCAAAGAAAAAGGCTATAACACCCACACTGCACATTTCAAGGAGATACTGAAGACCAATGGCTACCCCCAGTCCTTTGTGGGTCACCTGGAATGGAAAGGCCATAAAGGCTGAAAGCGATACACCCTCTCCAACACCTGCTTCCTGATATTACCGCACTTCAGTAAAAACATCACCACAAAAATACGTAGAGCTATCCGCTATTCCTGACAGCGGTATATGCCATCAGGTATATGTCGTGTATGGCATACAATGTGCCAAATGTGAGGAATTTTATGTTGGCAGCACCACCACATCAGAATCGAAGAACCCTACTGCACAAAGCATCATCTTTCCACAAACACGCAAAAACACAGACAAAAACATAATTGCCAATATTGAAGTTAGAGAGCAGAACCAAGAAAACTTATGCATAAAAGTGTCCTTAATAACAGCTAAACTACACCTCCAAATCAACAATAGACAGGAGCTCAACCTAGATTACATAACAGAATTAATGCTATCACACACCTGACAACAACAACAACAGTAAGGCGTATACACACACACACACTTACCCCATACCCCAACACACTTTATACCGGAACACACCTCATATCCTAACACACTTTATACTGGAACACACACACACACACACATACATACATACATATATATATATATATATATATATATATATATATACACACACACACACTACAATACACCAGATACATATACACAGACACACACATACGGCACCATAAAAAGGTATGTAGGTATATACATATAAAATGATCACTGAGGAAAAAAAAACATTAAAGCAGACTGATACTATCAGACTGTAAAAAGGCCCTAACTATCAATCACATACACACATATATATATATATATATATATACCATAAACACACACATACATACTCTAACACACTTACACTCACTACAGTTAATGACAGCAGTAGCAGCCAGGAATGACCATTCGTTGAAATGCCCGAACTCAAACACAAGCTCTCCTCCCATTCTGAAGATGAGATTTTGATTTCGAAATATTAATGTATAATAGGTAATTCCCAACAACTTCTTTACCTTCCTTTATTTTACTAAACACATTGTGATAGCCTTTAAGACCTAACCATACATCTAATATACACAATGCTTCAAGCAAATTACAAAACTTTCCTATATAATTTAATTCAATTTTCTAAGGAAAACTACCATATGAATTTTGCTACATATTAATTAATTACAAAAAACAATTTCTGTGAAGATTGCAAAATGGCACATAACCAAATATTAGATAAGTAAAAGGATACTTTTGATTTCTCCCCATTCCCAGCTGATATATGAATACTTTAGAATTTTTAATAAACTTTTCTTGTTTATCTCAAAATTTATTCATAAAAAATTTCATAAAGAAATAGAAACAAAATATTTACAAAATTTACAAAAGATTAAATTAAAATTTTATTACACATTTAAAGCATGTCATTTATTTTATCTTCTAGAAATTCAAATGTACCAATTTTTTATTCAGATAATCAGTTGCTGTCATATAAAATAAAAAAAAACTCAATAATTTAAGCTAGTTCTACATAACGTGTTTAAATTCGTTTTTAACCATACTGTATAATTCATAGGTATTTCAGTGACTAATGAGTTAGTAAGGATGAATAACGATAGGAAGATACCGATTGTTATATGAGCATATAACATTAGAGAGAATTGAAATTAAGTTCTTTATCTAATAATCATTTTAATAATACATGAACAAATAAATGGTATATAAATTTCTCTTAAATTATTTATTCTTCTCAACATCATTTATGAATTAATAACAGTAAAATAATCACAGAAAAGCAATGACCAAACAAAAATGTAAAATTAGAGCTGTGCATAATTTAGAGTTTTATTTTTTATCATGTTTTGTTGGTAACGTGTGGTTGACTATTGGCCCATTTAGTCAAGATTAAAGATGATTCCACAGACATCAATCATCATGAAAAGTACTTCTTCATTGTTATCATCAGTTGTAGAAATAACATCGATATGTTGTAGCCATGAGCTGGATTGAGTTTGGTTATCTTTTTGTTCTAGATTGTTTTTGTTGCAGAAATGATTAGGAAGATATATCATGACTCACTGACGAGACTCCAGCAATGTGTGGTACTGTCATATTCTAAAGAATGCTGTAGTAGTATCTGCTTATGTGTATGTTACTCAAAGGATTTTCATATAGAAAGAATACAAGAAAATAGAAAAGGAAAAAAAAGGGAAGATTACAGGGAGAGAGAAAAGAAATGGCGGGAGAGAGAAAAAGGAGGGAAGGAAGGAAAGGGAAGGGAAAAGTAGGAAAGAGAGAAAGAGGGATGTAGTTTGAGAGAGAAATAAAGAAAGAAAAGAATGAAGAAAATAATTTCAAGAAGCAAGAGATAGAAATAAAATAAATAGAAATTTGGGATAATTAGGGACAGGTATACAAAGATAAGTGAAAATAAGAGGAGGGGAGAGATAGAAATAAAATAAATAGAAATTTGGGATAATTAGGGACAGGTATACAAAGATAAGTGAAAATAAGAGGAGGGGAGAGATAGAAATAAAATAAATAGAAATTTGGGATAATTAGGGACAGGTATACAAAGATAAGTGAAAATAAGAGGAGGGGAGAGATAGAAATAAAATAAATAGAAATTTGGGATAATTAGGGACAGGTATACAAAGATAAGTGAAAATAAGAGGAGGGGAGAGATAGAAATAAAATAAATAGAAATTTGGGATAATTAGGGACAGGTATACAAAGATAAGTGAAAATAAGAGGAGGGGAGAGATAGAAATAAAATAAATAGAAATTTGGGATAATTAGGGACAGGTATACAAAGATAAGTGAAAATAAGAGGAGGGGAGAGATAGAAATAAAATAAATAGAAATTTGGGATAATTAGGGACAGGTATACGAAGATAAGTGAAAATAAAAGGAGTATATTGATATAGAGAGAAAGAGAGAAAAAAGACAGGTTAAGTTGTTCATAAATTGAATGAGTAAAAACAAGTATTAATATTTTGAATAGTCATCATGATAACATTGTTTCCATAGTGATCATCATCTGCTTACTAATGGCTAGCAACTATGTTGCAATGACATGCAGGTCCTCTTGGGAATTATAATGGCAAATAGCTACCAACATCTTCAAATTCTTTTAGCCTGACATATTAAGAGTCTTACCAGTGGGCTGAAAGAGAAAAAAAATAAAAACATCTGATCAAAATGTACTCTTACTATGTATACAAAAATCCTAAGTGTCATATAAAATATGTTAATATTTACAGCTGTTCAATCTTAATTGCAAAGTTTTTTTGTTTTTTTTTTAATCATATCACCCCAAGCAAGGCGATAACGCCACTGATGCGCAGGGGACTACGTAAGGGTAAAAAGAATGGAAAAGAGAAAGCCGGAAACCGCATCCTAAACAGGAAACAAGGGATGAGCCTCTTCACCTGTTCAATAGATGTGGGTGGAGTGTGATGGAGTGATTGTGTCATGGATATTGGTGCAAAAGATAAAATTAGTGAGCAGAGTTCAAATTCAAGGCTATTCTGTTGTTTTCACTTTTGCACAAATGCTCTTTGGAAAAGCTTGAAACCATTTCTTCTCTTTCCAGCTACAGATTAAATAGCTGGGTAAACTGGACTCTATAGTCTTGGGCAGCAAACAGCCTAACAGCCTAAACTAAACGATGGTGAAAGCAACAGAAATATCCCACCCTTTCCCAAAAATACAAAGTAACTCACTGATAATAAAGAAAAAGATGGAGAATCATAATTACTTACATCTTAAACAGATATGGTATTTGAATTTGAACTGAAATTCCTTACTTAATCTGTAAGAAATAACTTTTTTAAAACTTAGTATAATATTTAAAATTAAGAATTTTAAACATAGCAATCTCAACATTAAACAATTTTTATTTAAAAACCTTTTAAAAGAATGTTATCAATCTGGTGCATATAGAGCCTCTGATGAGACTTCTATAACCAAATTTATTCCATGGAGTTGGGTGATTAGCTCCTCAGCCAACTTCAATACTCCAAGGAAAGGTTGGTTTTCTGACAGGGTTTTCCTGCCTTTAAAAAGCAATGTCTTCCAAGACTAATGAGTTATATCTTCCCAAGTTTTGAAATTCAGAGTTTTCTTTCTTCTTGGCTGGCTGCTAACCATGGCTGAAGAGCCCAGTCTGCCCAACTATTCAACACAGTGGTGAAGAGAAGAGATAGGTTCATATCTTTCTCAAAGTTATTTGCATGAAAGTGAATGCAACAAACTCAATTGGAATTTAAACATCGCTTGCCAATTTCTCATTCAAAGCCATTAACATTATAAAAAGCCATTAACATTATACCACGACCTATCTTTTTATAAGAAGCCATTAACATTATACCAACAATCCATCATTTTATGAAAAGCTATTAACATTATACCACTAACCAATCATTTTATAAGAAGTCATTAACATTATATACCACCCATTTATAAGAAATCTTTAATATTATATATCCCCCATACATACATTTATAAGAAACCCTTAACATTGTATCACACAAATGTCATAAAAAGTCATTAATATTACAACATGCTTATATCCATTTAAAAGCCATTAACATTATACTATCCACATGTTCTTTTTATCAGAATCACATACATTAAATACTAAATGTTTATTATCAAACAAGAACAATAAATAAATACCTTGATGAATATATGTGAAGGCATGAGTTTCTGTAGTACTTCATCCATGCTGTCTCCTGCTGCAGTGCCTCCTCCCCCTTGACTTAAGCTTAAGTGTAGCTTAGGGAGACCTACATGTCCTGGAATCAAGGGGAACAAATTGTAGGTCAACTGATACTGACCCACAGGAGGAATACGGAAGTGTATCTGCAACAGAAATATAATAGAAATTAAACTGAATTTCAAGTTCTTTGTAAAGTTATAATCAAGAAAATTGTTTATTCATCAATAAAGAACATTTCTTTCCCACTAATAAATGTTTTTTAAAAATTCAGTCATACAATGACATGATGACCACATTACCAGTCATCAACCAATTTGACTTGCCATCTGCAAACTGGCAACAACTTTACAGCAGACTACACACAACTGCTCGAAAAACATTGCCCACCAGGACCTCTGATGTTTTGCCGAAGTGTGTATCATGTATGACACTTAACTGACTTCCAACTAAGTCATAATTTCATATTTTAAAATTCAGTAACTAAAGTTATAGATGAAATTAAATTTCAAAATTTCAAATTATATAATAAACTATTTTTAATATATATAGCTTAATAAATAATGATACTAAATATCTTTTTAATTATGCATTTCCAAAAATTAATTTAAAAAATATGTGGGGATAAAATAATCAAGTCTTTGGTAATAATTAAATTTAAAAGGCCCAAGTGATAATTTAAAAGGTTTAAATCATATTTTGTTACCATAGGAAATTCTGAAAATTATTGAGATTGATTTTCTTTTATATAATAGTTTTTCATTTGTGTTAGTTCTCATCCAAAGCCCAGTACTCAGCTATGTCTTCAAATAACTGTTTATCTACATGCAAAGAAAGACTAAAAATAATAGAGGCTTATTAATAAAATCAAAAAACCCAACACTTAAAAACATCAACTATGAACAGAACATGTTAACAACATGCTTACTGTATTCGGTACATAACACATACTACTACTACAACACATTATACATAACATAACAACATTTACATTGTTACACATAAAATAACATTCATACTTGAAAATGGTTAAAAGTACAGATGAAAGTGCTCAGATAAATAAAACATTTGGATAATTTATGTTCTTAAAAGAAAGAAATCATAAGATCACATGAAAAATTATATAAAAAAAAACTTAACCATCACACCGTCTCTGTCATTTTTAATGAAACCCGTATAAATAGCTGTTTTCATACAACAGTAGCTGCTACATCACTGCTTTGACTGACAGGCAAATCAGGTGAGTGTAGTCAACAGGTTTAAACCATCAATAATTTGGGATCTATCAGCATTATTGCATGTGGAAACTGATTCCTGGTAGTGCGAGTGGATGAGATCTGCTACAGCCACAAAAGCTGTGTCAGTAAATGCCATAGAGTACATCAGAGCATGGATGTGATACATAGTTCTGGTCATCTTCTGCAGACTGGAAGTCCCTGTATAAAGACTCTTCAGAACAAGTGTGGGATTATCTTTCCCAGGTCTGTTTTGAATATTATTCCAGATCCATTATTGAATTGCAAGACAAAGTTTTCAAAGACAATCTCTATTTACAGAAATAAGAGATTTGAGACATTTTTTTATAATTGAAAATAACAGAACAATATACCTGTTTATTCCCGGAGAACATGAAACTGTCACTTGGCTCCATAACTGCTTCTAACTCCTGCATAAAAGAAGTTTTGTTATATACCTCGTATATAAGAGGGAGTAAGGTCTTTACATTGCCATATGCAGGTAAATTTAAACCAACGGAAACAGGAATGCATTCGACATTTAGAGCAGGCAGGGTAAATGTGGTACTGACATATGGACACAATGCACTTTCTTCAGTGTCTGTTTTTCTGAAAGATAGAAAAAAATCAGTATAAAAATTAAGTCATAGATTTAGAATGATAGATGGAAGCTTCAAATAAAAGAAACAAATATAATAAAAATAAGCTTTGATAATTGTTCCTCCTCCAAAAAACACATTTAGCATTCATTGACCGAACAGCCAGTACTTATTTTAGTTGAAATTTATAGAATCTTTCTCTTAAAACAATTTTTCAAAAAAATGGCTTTTCATATTCAGTAACTGTTATTAATCTTTCCAATATTGATGAGGAATTCCTTACTAGCTTTTTGCTTGAAATACTGTAATTAATTATAGAGTTAGTTTTTTTTTTTTTTTACCATTTTAGTTGTTGTCATTGAAAGTCCTCAAGTAATATAGTTTCTGTTATTTGGTTACCTTGTTATCTGATTACCTTGAAATTTAGCCCATAGACATCATCATTGTTTAATGTCCATTTTCATGCTAGCATGGGATAGACAGGGTTTTCTTGGTAGCTTTATAATTGAACCATCATGAAATACTTTTAGGCGGTAATACCACTGATGTGCAGGCAGTTACATAAGAGTAAAAAAAAGATAGAGTAGAAGAGAGTGAAGAGAAAGATGAACCAGTTAGGAGCAAGAGAAGGATGGGAGTACAGGTGTGATGACAGTTGCAAAGGTGGAGAGAAAGGAAATGATATACAGAGTGGTGAAGAAAGAACTAGAGTCAAGTGATTAAGAGATGAGTATTAACATTGCATTTAAACTCCTGGAGGTTGTAGCCATCAGGAAAGCAAGAATATAAAAGAGAGTTCCACAGGCGGGAAGTGTGAGCAAAGAAGCTGCAGGAGTAGAATTATCGTTTGCATTTGGGTGATCTAACTGTGAATGGGTGAAACCCAGTTGCCAGTCTGGTTGCACGAGTAAACATCTGTTGCAGAGGCACCAGTGACTTAAGTTTGTTGGAGCAGAAGCCATGAAAGTATTTATAGAACAAACAGAGGGAAGCCACATCCTGTCAGTGAGGAAGTGGCTGGAGTTGAGTAGCCAAGTCGGTACCTATCACATTACTGATTCTCCCTTGGAGCCTGTCAAGAACACCGAGATGAACAGCGGGTGTGCCTGGCCATATATGACAGCAGTACTCCATGCACGGACAGATGGTTGATTTGTATATATGCAAGATGGATTCAGGCGGAAAAAACATCCTGGCTTGACACAGTGACCCAACCTTCCTAGCAGTGGATTTAGCTATTTACTCAATGTAGTGGTTCCACTGAGATCAGAAGAGAGGGTAAGGCCGAGAAGGCGCAGTGTATTGCTCTCAGGGAGACTCACTTAGTCCATGCTTATGGGAGGCAGGAGAGGTTGCCTGTGATGATTGACAGACAACGGCTTGGTCTTAGACACACTGAAATTGACAAGCCACTTCTTGCCCAAATTCACCACAGAGTGTAGATCCCATTCAAGGTCAGCAGCAAGATTATATTTGTCCGCCACGACGGGTTTCTTACTGATGCGGGAGTAAATTGTGGTGTCATCTGCGTAGATGCCTACTTGGCTCTTGATCTCGTCTGGGAGGCCATTTATGAAAATAAGGAAGAGCGTTAGGCCCAGGATAGAGCCCTGAGGGACACCAGCATTTGTACCGTAGGATGTAGAGGCATGCCCATTCAAAACGACCTTCATTTTGCGGTTATTTAAAAAAGATTGGATCAGATCAAGCAAGTGTCCGGTAATACTGTAACCCCATAGCTTGCATAGGAGGCCAGAGTGCCAAACCCTGTCAAAAGCCTAGGAGATGTCCAGAGCAACAGCACGAGCCTCACCAGACTCCTCAAGGGCCTGGAACATGTACTCCATAACGGTCGTTAGCATGTTAGCCGTGGACCTGGCAAAGCGGAAACCATACTGCCTGTCAGAGAAGAGTTTATGGGCTGTAAGATGTTGAACTATTTCAGCATTAATTATGAACTCAGTTTCCCGAAAATTGGTAGAAAGCTAATAGGGTGATAGTTGGATGGGTCTGAGGGTTCACCACAGTTCTTAAATACAGGAACGACAGAAGAGAACTTCCAGCATGCAGGAAAGCAGGAAGCAAAAAGGCAGTAGTTATACAATTTAGAGAGGAGAGGGGAGAGTTCAGGGGCACATTTCTTAAGGACAATCACCGGGATTCCATCGCCACAGCTCGCCTTATGGGAGTCAAGTTTTGAAATTACTCGGGATACTACTGTCAGGGATTGGGAAATGGCAAAGTTCACTGTGTGGATGCCAGCTGAATCAGTAACAGAGTCTTTAAGCCACTCAGCATGATGGGCGTTAAGATCTCCAAAACAAATATGTGAGCAAATGGATGGTAGGAAGTAGCCTTATCTATATTGTCAGAAATGCTGTCTAGAAAGGAGCAGTCAGGAGAGGAGGGGGAACGGTAAAGAAAGAAAAGGTAGTTAACTGAACTGAGAAATGACAGATGGAGGTGGTCAAGGGATTCGAGTGATGTCACCCTAGCTACAGGGAGGTGTTCACTAATGTAGACACCCAGCCCATGCATATGGACAAAGTTTTACAGCTGTATGCCCTTCCTAACACCAACCAGTTCAGGAGACTGGAAACTCAATGTTTTTATTGAGACACCATCTCTAGAAAGAGTACTTATCAAGGTTAAAGAGTTCAGCCTACCCTAATTTACACAGAGTAGGTGTAGAGGTTTTTTATTTTAGAGATTTCCTCCTCTTAGACAAGTTGCCATCCAAAGCTAAAGACTCTTACCCAACCTAACTTTTTCTCTTAAATGATACCTGTTTGGAGGTTAACTATTTGTCCATAACAGGTGCTACCACCCCAGGTCAGGGTGGAGCTGAGAACAACATCAATTAAGAGGTGGTTCCACACTCACTGAAACCTCCTAATCAGCAGCCTTGCTGCCGGATGTAGTTTATCGTCATACCCAGGACAGTTGGTGGAGAGAAAAAAATGGGGTCATGATTTTCCTAAAAGTATTAGTGTAAAGTAAATACAAAATATCTCAACTGGAATTTGAAATTCATTTTCTACAGCCATTTTCCATCCACTCTCATCCTAATAATTGCTAATCTTTCTAAACTAATTTTCTTTTGAGGAAATTGGGAATATTTTGTAGGACCACTATTTCTGAGAAATACAATCCAAATAGAATTAGATCATCAAGTCTGTCCTTTGGAGTTGTAGGGCTATATTGTTAATATTTTTTGAGAGTGCCCTTGTTCACAGCCATGGTGCTCTTACACATATATACATATTTGTCAAACTTTCTCAGATAAATATGAAATGGCATAAAAATTTATTTAAGTAACATAGGATGTGCGTTGTGGTACAGTGTATATCGGCTCAGCACGAGAAACCGGGGAGCCAAGTTCGAATTCCAGTTGAATCCATTGTATTCACTTACGCGCAAAAACCCTTGGGAAAGGTATTAATCCGTCTCTTCCTTTCAGCTATGGGTTAAAGAGCAGGACAGATTGGGTTCTATAGCCTTGGTCAGCAACCAGTCTACTGCAGAAAGCAATGGCAACCTACTGCGGGATAATCTTCTGTTCAGTCAGTCATGTCTCTTTCGAGACATGATCGCCCAAGCATGTATCATGTATGGCACTTAACTGACTGACTGATATAATAAAACAATTCAAAATATGAACATTATAATCAACACTAATGACAATAATTTAGAAGAAAATTCTTGCTATTTTCAATAAAACCTACAATGTGTTGTTAGGTGTATTCTGCAACTTTATGCATGTATGTAATACTCTAGATCAGGAATTTAAATGCAATGTCAATACTCATCTCTTAACCACTTGATTCTAGTTCTTTCTTCACCACCCTGTATATCTTTTCCTTTCTGTCCACCTTTGCAACTGTCATCACACTTGTATTCTCATCCTTAACTGGTTCGTCTTTCTCTTTACTATCTAATTTTTTTTATGTAGCCCCCTGCACATCAGTGGCATTACCGCCTTGCTTGGGGTGATACGATTAAAAAAAAAAAAAAAAAAAAAAAAAAAAAAAAAAAAAAATTGTGCCTAAAACAAGAAAAGAATTACTTACCTTTTCCAGTAAAGAACATAAGATCCCAACTGTTCTGGTCTAGGTTCTTTGACAATAATTTGCAAACAAAGGCATTCCGTAGCACATTCTGATCGTTTTACAACCACTAAAAGAAACAATTAGTAGAATGAAAATTCATTTAGATTATAATCATTTTACAAGTTTTATTTTTAGTCTAATTTAAGAAAAGACTGCACATGAATAAGAAAATATTGAAAAGTAAGTTTTTACTAAAAACCAGTTACAATATTTATGCTAGCCTATTTTTAAAATGGCTAAAACAGAGAACTCTTGGAATTGTAAATATTAAATAATGCAAACGGAAAAAAACCTCAGGCATTTTACACAAATCTAATAATAGAACTCATCCGAATCCCCCTAAATTTTCTTCATTCTTTCATTGATTAAACTGCAATATAGGTAATTATTAAATATTTATAAATTCATGAAGTCATTGTGCAGTATTAACAAAAGAACCATTCTATTTTCATTTAAAATTTTTCACTTGGCAATAAAATACTAAAAAACAGCTTGAAATACATCATTTTTTTTAAAAACACTGAGGTGGCCTAATGTGTAACATTTCTAACAGTTCAAAAAGATATTTGTGTTATATAAAGCTTTTGTGTAGCCTATGAAATATAGGTGTACATACTTATGCATTTGTAATGCACTCTGATATCATTCAGGTCATAAATATTACATTTCTTGGTCCAGTGTCATTAATGAAACTGCATTAGTCATGCCCTATTTCAAATTTCTAATTCAAATAATCAGAAGCTTGCTATTTGAGCTGATTGTTCAATGGAGGCTACTAAGAGCTTCTGGTATGTTGCTACAATTATATATATCTGATTTATTATTTCTGTAATCTTGACCATACCAAAATCTAAGAATAAAAGGATATCTATTAGAATTCCATTTGGTCATGCTGCTTTGTTCCTGTTCATTTTTTGCTGACCTTACTTCAGAATTTAGCATTTCAGGTCATTCCATATTTTTGTGCATATTTTTCTTCAATGTGAAGAAGTTCTCCAATGAATTAATTTCATCTTTGATGTATTTTCACTTTTACTTTTATAAAAGTTAATTCTTTTGTGCCTATCTGCCTTATCTATGATGCTTATTCTTTATATCTCTGCACACTTTTGATTGAGTTAGCTCTTTTTTGCCTGCCTGCATTTGTTCTAATTTTTGTGTTTAATGTTCTATCCTCAGTACCATTCCTTGGCATTGTTTGCAGTCTCTCATCATTTTGAAAATGTCTTGTCTTTGACACTTTATTTCTTGTCTTACTTTCCTTGAGATGACTTTTGTTCAATGATGTCACTATTCTCTTAATATGTTCCACTTTGAATTTCCTGCCTTATCTCCTTTTTAATTGTCAGCATATACCTTTAGCAATTTGAATCATGCAAGAGTTTGTCATTTGCTAATTTAGGTGTTACTTTGGTTTTCTTTTAGGTTCTGTAATTTTGTTCTAATTTTGTATATGACTGGAAGGTGATTGTTCCTGCACTAGGTACTGGGATAGGTTTTACAGTGTAAAAGTACATTTCTAAAACTTTGATTGTTATATAGTCATATACTTTTTTTGTATCTCCTACTGGATATTTTCCATATCCATGAGCATCTTGGGTGTTCTTTAAACCAGATGTTAGTTAATATTTGGTCATTTGCTTTGTTCTATTGGATCCATGTTTTTCTGTGTTTGCTATGGGTTTCTAGTCCAAACTTTTAAATTCTGTTACCATTTTGTTGCATTCCTACTTTGGCATTCAGATCTTCCATAATGACGGTAATTTTCTGTTTTGCATTGAGTTTTGGTATTACCCAGTGTGCTGCTAAATTTCTTCTGCTCTTTGTACAACTATAATTGATATATTAAAAGACTTCTGTTTTAGCTTAACTAGAAGAATTCTCAGTTGATAGTATCCCAGATTTAGTATTAGTCCAACTCCTCTTTCATTTTTCTCTATCTGATGAAATCCAAAGGTCATATACCATCTTACTGATATTAGTAATATTATTTTGCTGTAATTTACCAAGTAATGCTTAATCTGACATAAAGCCACATTTAGTATTCTGTAGGTTAGATTGTTTCAAGATTTTTATTATATAGAAGGAAAGAAACAAAAATCTATATTACCATTTTCCAAGTGTGATTTGGAATCTTCATTAGTATTTTTCACAATAGGATTCTGAAATGAATAATATAAAATCTGTTTCATATTACTAAATATATAAAGAAAATTGATAGGAATTTAAAAAATCATACATAAAGAGCTTTTTACAAATCTTGTGCGATTTTAGAGAAATTGATAAGGTAAAAAATTCTATTGAACTGTAGAGATTTCAGTTTAAATTGCAATAAAGCAATATTTTTAAAATATCTTATACAGATTGAAGAATTAATCTATACATTTTTATTAACTATTATGGTATCTAATGAGACTAGTAGCAAATCTGGTTTATACAAATACAAAACATTAATGATAATTTGTTTTTATAATCCCCAAGCATAACAGTAAAGGCACTAAGACACAAGGAATTACTGAGGGAGAAAAAAAAATGTTAAATGAGAGAGAACAAAAGAACAGGAATTAAGAAGTCAGAAGATAACAATTGACATTACATTTTAATTTTTGAAGATCTAGATTGACTGGAAAGCAAGAAGCTGGAAGAGAGTTTCACAAGCAAGAAGTATGAAAGAAAAACTGTTAGCCTAATATTTAGTCACGTGAAATTATTTCAACTGTAAAATAATGAGAGCTTGTTGCCAATCTAATATTGCATTTAAATTTGCAAAGTCAAGCTGCCACAGAGGAAAGCTCATCAAAACAATTACCATGAAAATATTTTATTAATTAAAAACAAAAAGACACAGGGAAGCTGTTACCATGGTGAAAAACTAACTAAATCTGAGAGGCCAGACTATGACCAACAACATTGCAGATTCTTTAGATTTTATCAAGAATCTTGAAATACATAGCAGAATTTGTAAAATTATTATTATTTTTTTAAGTACATTAAACAGGAGCCTTAAATGTTTTTTTGCTACTGACTCAAATGTATAAATAATTATTTGCAAGAAAGAAATTTTCAAATACACAGAAATTAAAATATTGTCAAACTTGGAGAAAATAAAGAACTCACTTCTTTAAGTTCACTTTTTTGAATTTCAATAGGCCATGGGGAAGTGCATCGAAGCTCTTGAATGACAAGAAAACGTTCTCCAGAATAAACTGACTCAATATTTTCAAACTAGAAAAAAATATAAAGTATTATGAGCAATTAAATTTCACACAATTTACATATACAATAATGGAAAACACACACACAAACATAATATTTCAGCAACATTGCTTAAAAAAAAATAAGATGATGGATGGGGTGTTCAAAGGACACATTTGAATGAAAACAATACAAGTAGACTAGTCTAAATTACAGACAGACTTCTACATGCAAAGAAATCCACCCAAAGCTTTATGAAAGATAAAGTAAATGATCATGAATTCTGATTTCATTATATAAAACATTGTATTTGCCAATTTGTAAAGACAAGAAAAAAGTGTTTAAATACAACACTACATATGTGTTTGATAGTATAGATAAAAGATTTAAAAAAAAAAAAGACTTCAAATTTAGGACTTAGAGGTTGAAATAACTTATGATAAGGAGTAACCCAGAATTGCCCTAATAAAACTATGGTACTTAAAAAAAAAAAAAAGAAAAAAAAAAAAGAAAAAAAAAAAGAAAAAAAAAGAAAAAAAAAAGAAAAAAAAAGAAAAAAAAAAGAAAAAAAAAAGAAAAAAAAAGAAAAAAAAAGAAAAAAAAAGAAAAAAAAGAAAAAAAAGTCACATTTGCTTATAATTTTTCTACATTTTTTTTTTTTTATGTCAAGGCAACTTAAATATGTTGCATTCACATATTTGCAAATATCCTCAGGAAAGGTACTAATCCGTCACCTCTCTCTCCAGCTATGAGTTAAATAACAAGGCAAATTGGGTTCTATAGCTTTGGTTGACAACTAGTCTATCGCAGAAAGTAATGGCAACCTAATGTGGAAAAACCTTTTGCCCAGTCATATCACATATGGCACTGACTGACTGATAGATGCACAGTGGAGTAATGGATAGCAAATCAGATTGAGGAATCAAAGAGCTGGGTTCAAATTCCAGCTGAGTTCATTACATTCACTTGGGAAAGGTATGAATCTACCTTTTTTCCCCCAGCAATAGATAAACAGCAGGACAGATTGGGCCCTATCACTTTAATAAGCATCCAGTCTAGAAGAAAAACTGGAGTGGGTTGCTCCAACAGGTTGTCTTACCCAGGAAACACTATTGCTGCTATGGCTGCAGTACACATGGTGTGACACTATCTCCCACGGTGATACTTTCTCTTCTCCCGCAGCGATACTTTCCTTTGGTTGGTTTAAAACAACGGAGAGAGAAATCAATACTGGCAATGTTGTTAATGTTTTATTGCGTCATGCGATGTGAGCTTAGGTAAAAAAAACATAATAATTTTAGTGCCATCGAGTACTTCTAAAAGCCGGGAGCATAAAATTTGATTATTTTGGGAAAATATACATTTCTCTCCTTTCATGTCTTTATATAAATGTCTCTTCTTTTGGAGTTGAAATGTTGATTTCGCTAAACTGGAAACTTGTAGACAAAACAAGTGTCAGAGTGATTTGATAAGGTCACCCGAAGGCCAAGGCCGCTGGTGAACACAGCAGTATGTGATAAACCCGAAACAAATTAAGCTCCAATATGAGTTGGCAAAATCTCATTCGTTGAGCTAAAAACTTCCGCAAATCGAGTGGGCAGTGACAAATTTTCATTGGCCAAAGACTGTGAGCCAGCCGGATCTCTAGAGAGGATCGAAATTGGGTATAAAAATAGATGCTTGACACAAAAAGTTCAGTTTCTTTAGTTGAGTTGGAGCTGCTATCAGTCAAAATGTAACGACTGGGGAAAAAGACCCCAGCCAGAGAGTCATGACCTACAGCTGGTCACCCACCATAGAACTTATGGCTAAAGAGTTAATTTCAAATGAAGCCTGCCGCAAACTAACTCAGGGAGTTAATTTGGAATAATGCGCCATCGACATGAATCCCGAAAGAACGTTATTGTTATTTTTTTTTAATCACGGAAAAATCGAAAATTCTGATTCTTCGTTCGTTCAACCTTGGCAAACTCCATTAAACTCCAATAAGAACGCGAAAGAACTTTGCTGTTTTAGAAGTTACATAGAAAATTGACAATCCTGATTATAGAGAATTAATGGAAAGACTTTAATGAAATACATGGGGAAACTTTGGCGAAAATTTGAAGAGATCTGTTTATTTCAACGCTAACGAAACTTAGACATTTTACTTGAAGATTAGAAGCTATGATGCTTTTGGCGAACTTTCTCTCTCCATTGTAAATATCATTTTCGACAACTGTATTCTTGGGAAAAGAAAGACATTGTTGTTTTTTTTAATATAAAGACATTCTTCGTGGCTCTCCCTGCATGTCCGACTTTGTTCATTTACTTTATTAATTTTTTTTTGGTGCCGTAATTTTTTTTCAAACCACAAGTGTACACCAGTGTCCAGACTAGCTAAAAGGGACGACTATTAAGATTGCAAGATGAGACCTCTGGGATCTAATCACAACGTGGGACAGTGGCCCGTTGTTGCAAAAGACATCCTGTAACCCAGCTTTTGTGGTGACATCATCAGACTAGATCGTCACAACCGGGTGGTAGTGTCACAACTGGGATCGCCATAACCGTTACATTAGGCGGACGGCCAGCCCGGCCTGAGGTAGCACATCTGGTGCCGTTTTGACCAGGATCCGGCCTGAGGGTGCCGTCAGCCGTGTGGAGTGTTACACATGGTAACATGAAAATAGCTTTAGGAATGAAACTACAGGTGAATTACAAATGTTTGCAGAGAAATAAGTTTCAATTTGAGGCTTGTACTTACTTTCATTGATGATATTTTGGTAGACACTTCAAACGGAATCACAGTATTCAGGTTAAAAGTGTCTTCCTTGTAGCAGGTACAGCTGAATGTTTGCTGATCCATTTGTAGTTTTACATTATAAGCAAGCTAAAAAGAGAAATTAAAATGTTTAGTTTATATAGAAATTAATGATAGCAGGTAGAATGAATGTAAATACACAAAATCCAATTCTACTAAATCCTAGTAATGTTATCAAGTGTTTAAGAACTAGATCAAGAAATGACAATACAAAAAAAGTTATACAAATTTAAAAGCAAATAATTTCCTTTTAGCTGGTATATTAAACAAAAGAATGTCAGAATTTAAATGTTATATAAAATAATCAGAATTTATCTGGAATTAAGAATGAAATGAGAATTATTAGCTTTTGGTGAGAGAAAAAGAAAATTGGTACATACCTTAATGGAAATTGTCTTTGTACCAATTTCCATAGATTTTACAAAAACATATCGGACTAGCTGCAAAACAAGAGAAAATATCAATTTAAACAAATTTCTTTTTGAATAAGCAAAATCATTTAAATATGATCTACAAAATTGTGAAATTGTAATAAGGAAATTCCTTCAGAAAAATTATATTAATGTCTTATTAATTAAGTTAGTGGATAATAGTATATATGTTTGGGTTGGTTGGGTCAAGATTTCAATCCCAAATCAAAACAATGTTTACAATATTTCCACATTAGGTTAATTTTTTTTCAAGTTATGCATACAAGTACATTTAAAATTGCATGCAAATATAAAAAAAGATATAAGTCTTTGTGCAATTATTTACATTTATTGCCATACAACGTTTGTCCATTGTACACGCTGGCCTTCTTCAGGTGCTAGCAATTTCAAACCAAACCCTTTATTTCAACCATTGGGTATATCATTCTCATTCCATGTGCAATGCCACTTCCATGAGCCATTTAGTTATCTCCCTTTAACTCAACTCTCTAGGTTATTTGTTCACCACTGTTATAGCCTGATATTGAAGTCACTACTCTTTGGGTCAAGTCACTAGAACTAACCAATGCCTATATCCACTGGGTCATGTGTTCTTGAGAACATCACTGTATGAATTTCTGAAACTTATAAACCTAATGTCTCAGTAACCATTTGTTACCAGAGCTTATATTGCAATCTTTTGTACAAACTTTACTTATACTGGTAATCAACTTGAAGACAAACATACTGTTGAAATACTGCAAAAAATTGTTAACCACTGGGCTTTTTCTTTTCTTAAATTGTGTTCTTCTCTAAGTGTCACAAAATATTGGAAGAGCTACAATCATTTTGTTTATTATTCTTATTAATAATAATATTATCACAATGTTTTAGCTGCTGTACCTACAACTTTCTTCAGTTAACTCAGTGGATTAAAATGTTGGCCCATGAATTTGGTGACAAAAGTAATCTTTGGGCCGAGTCGTATAGACTCAAGAGGAAATAGAGAGTAAAGCTCAAAAATAGAGAATATTGATTGATTGATTGATCTGTTTCATCAACCCAGTTGAATCATTCAATGCTGAAAAAGGTTTTCAGATGAATAATTTGAGTTATTTTCTTTTGGAAGCAAGGGATTATATAGAGGAAAAAATCCTTGAAGTTTTAGTGGTGTGAGTGGGGAGATTGTAAGTTGTATAGAATTAATTACAAAAAAAATGTAGGTAAGTAGGTTTGGTAATGAGTTTTTTTTTATATTTTCCTGTAGAGCCTAATTTCTTTAATGAAGTTTATGATGTTACTTGGATCAGTATTTTAAAATAAGTTTTTTAAGTTATCCAATTTGTAGCATTTTTTTTTTAGTTTGCTGAACGTTATAGCAATTTAGTAGTATGTGTTTAACAGTGTATGTATGATTCCTGGCATGGGCACATACTGGTAGTTCTTCATTTCTCAACAAAATGCAATAAATTACAGGTTATTACCTGTTCTCCTGGTTCCAGAGATCCTAAATCTATTCCAGTTCTTATAGGTTCAACTAAACCATCATATTCTGCTTTATCTATGCATACATGGGCTGTAAATAAAATCATACATCAATTATAGACAGCAAAGAAACAATAACATATTAGTAACAGTTTTAATAACTTTAATCACTATATTTTTGTACTTTTAATGTTCACAATTACTATAGGAAAAAGACTTATTAGATTTACTTAATACAATGAATTAAAAATAACTGTAATAAAACACTGCTTTTATTATTATTATTATATTTAATACTTGGTACATGATAGTTTTTAATATCAATAATGTTTTTAAATATTATAAAGAATTATTATCACCATTCAATAAATTATAAAATACAGAAAAAGAAAATAGATTTACAAGTGATTTAGCAAAGGAATTTTGATTATTAGCATAATTTTTAAAAGTTGGAAAAAAACTTCAATTGTTTTGGCAAAATAAACTTAAATAACCAATGTTTTGGCAAAATAAACTTAGACATTCATGCCCACAAAAAATGAAAAAATGTAAACAAAATCAGTGTGTCAAAGGAACAGGTTTTCCATGTGCCACTATTAACTACCTTCACTCCTCAGCAATGTTTATTCTTTTAAAAAGTGATGGTTAGAATTTTAATAAAACCTAAAAGGACATCTTAGACCTAAAGAAGCTTTGGTAAAAATGTCACAAAGGCCAATTAAGACTGACTTGGTTGGATACTCTTACCCAGGAAATAGATAATAAAGTTATATATAAAATGTTCTGTCAGCATGCAGTTGTTATGTTGGAATCTCCAGCAGATATCATAATTTTCAATCATGTAATGCTGTATGGGAATACAATTTACATACAACAGAAAATTAATAGACAATTGAAAAGACTAGATTTAGCAAAGGGTCCCAGTAGATGAACCTGGACAACTAGCAGAAGACCCACCTCCACTCAATTATCAGTATACACAACAACATAGCAAAATGTTTCAAGGAAATGATAGATTCTAGAACCCATGGGTGCTTTGAACAAACATCTAAAAATAAAAGATAGCACTAAAAGGTTCATGACCAGATCTATTTTTTAAAATCTGACCAAGTGATCAAACATTAATATTTTTAAGGAATCCCTTTTCAGTTAGGTCAATGACTTTTCTGCAGCTCCTTTAGATCATAAAATAAGGCTATATATTTATTTACAAATCACTAGGAAAGAAATATTTACAACATGAAATAGATTAATGTTGTAAATTATATCACTTACTTGTCTGTTCTGTTTCCACATCTGACACTTCCATTACACTTACAGTTAAGCTGTAAAAAATAATATATGTATATATATATATATATATATATATATTTTACACACACATTTCAAACAAATATGAATTAGAATTAGACATACCATATTTTCTACCAAGTAATATGCACCCATAATTTGGCAAGGTATATTAGAAAAAAATTAAATCAATGATCAATCCAGTTTTCATTCTATTATTCATATTTTAACATTTTGATTTGTAACTATAATTTAATCATTTATAGTCCTATAAATTTAACTCTCAGACCATCAGAAAACTACTGCGTCTGAAAGAGTTGTTTAGATATTAATTCAGTACTACTAAACCCAACCATTGAGGTATATGACACAGGCTGATTTAAGAAAAGGAAAAAAGTGCATTTTATAAGGTAAAAATGTTTTAATGGAACATGATTTCATTATATATATATTGAAATATTGTGTGCTGAAATAAATAAATGGTATTATAGGATTTTAAATAAATTAGATGTAATCAGTCCATTACTTAAGATCAAGAAACCATAAAAAAGGCGTTGCTTTTTAATATTATTTCAAACACAATAAAAACGTGTCAGAGTTGTTTTTGCATAATGCATTTTACATTATTTAAAATTCATTTATCAAGATTTATACTTCATTTGAATCTAAATCTGTTTTTTATTTATAAGTAAACATATTTTGACATTACGACATGTGGCTGTGTAAAGTCAGTTTTTCAAATGTTTACACATTTAAAAATAATTTTCTACACTATAGTGTATTAATGATTCAACAAAGGGTGTAAATTTAATTTATATTAGATGCAGAATTTTTTTAATTTCTAACTTTAAAAATTATTTATAAGATGAAAAATACTGTAACTAAACAAATTTATATATATTAGGACCTTGAATAAGTTCTTGCTGTTTTCCAACAGATAGTGTCTTTAGAACTGCATGCATGTAGTTTTTGATGGCAACACATCTATAAGAAAGTACTTACAAACTTAAAATTCAGTGTATGTTATTTTGCTGAAATGTAAATAACCTTGTTTTTCATAGCATTAAATATGTTAGATTTAGTGCCAAACAAAGTGTATTTGCAGGGAATTTTACTGCACTACTTTATTAAAAAAAAACCCTGCAACTGAAGCACACAGAATTCTTGTTGAGACTTCTAGTGCCCATGCTCTGTTAGAAACAACATGTGGATGCTTCAAAAATAAAAATTTTGACATTTGAAGATGAAGAATTGGAGGCATTACTTCACAAAGGCACATGTCAGGTACAAGCTGAACTTACAGAATCATTAAGAGCTTCAAAATGTTTGAAAGCATTAGGAATGGTTCAAAAGCAAAGACATTAGGTGATATATGAGTTGAAACCAAGAGATGGTGTTTTGTCACATGTGAACAGCTGCTTCCACAGCAAAAAAGGAAAGGTTTTTCACATCTTGTCATGACTGGCAATGAAAAGTGGATACACTACAATAACCCTAATCATAAAAAATCATGGGCTAAGATTGGCCATGCATCAAAATTGGTGGCAAAGCTAAATAACCATGGTTCAAAGATTCTGCTCTGCATTTGGTGGAATCAGTTGGGTGTAGTTTATTATGTGCTGCTCAAACTGACCAAAAACATCGCATGAGAATACTGTTGACAACAATTAATGTGTCTGAGCCAAGATTGAAGAAAAAACAACCACTATATGAGCAAAGACATGACAAAGTGATTTTGCAACATGACAACACTAGGCCACATGTTGCAAAATGGGTGAAAACCTACTTGGAAACACTTAAATGGGAAGTCCTACCCCTCAAGCTGTATCATTTTTCTGATGTGGAATTCAAATGCTGCCGAAAAGATGGGAAAAATAATGGCTAGCAATGAACAATATTTTCAGTGACATGTTTCCTACTAATTTTTGTAAATAAAACATTACTTTTCATAAAAAATCAGCAAGAACTTATTCAAGGTCCTAATACAATATATTTTTGATGTTATCAATTAAGAATAAGTTTAATTTCTTATTAATCTTTATGCAAGAAATTTATTCTAATGATAAGCTGACAAATAGCAAATAACTGAATAATACCAGAACAAATCACACACCTCCACCAAAAAATAATACGCTCACTTTTTAGATTTTGCTGAAATTTGAAATGAGCCTGAAAGACAATTTCTAAAGTTTTAGTTCAATCTGACCAATGATTCAAATGTTAAAGTAATTTCCATCTTGATGTTTTATTTGTTTTCCAATTTTTGAAAATCTAGCTTTTCTTTTCTGGTGAGTGTAGCTATAGAAAAGAATATATATTTTGAATGAGAATCAAACAAACTTTTTAAAAATCTTTTTAGTAGTCAAACAGAACTTTTTCCCCCCCTACTCCAATAAAATATTTGAAATATATATACTTTTCTATAGCTACACCCACCAGGAAAAAATTACAGAAATGAAAAAAATGGGGGAACTGGCAAAAAATGGCTTTACCACAAGATTGAAATGACTGTCACATTGAGCTAAAATTAGAAATAGTCTCTTGGGCACAAATCAATATATCAAATTTTAGTAAAATAGTGTCCATTTGGAGACCTGTCCTGGAATTATCATTTAAATATGTTACATTAAGTACTGAATAGAATTCATGAGCCAACAAGTTTTGTCAACTGAGATAATAGTTCATGCATATATTTTTTTCTCTATAAGAGAAAAAAAATTGAATCTAGTCAAACAGACATTTTTCAAAAAGTTATTTCAATAATGCAGTTCTGCACAAGTATAAAAACTGATCACTTTGCTGAATCATATTTTTAAGGGTTACTTCTTTGTAAATTTTGTTTACATAGAAAAGAAATTCAATCAAATTTGTTATCTAAACTAATATAATTCTATTTTTAATAGTTAAAATCTTCTATACAAAAATTAAAAAGAAATACAAGTTGCAATAGATAAATTGTCATCTAAATTTCACAAAATTGAAAATAATACTGACATTTAACAGATATATTTAACAAAAATACAAAAAATTATTTTTAAAAAAAGTAAATTTCTTCAATAGAAATCAACCATTTGCCTTAACCATGGCTTCTAGAGGATTTTGGAATCCTCTGGCAACTCTTCTGAATGATCTCCTTGTTTAAGTTGATGAATAATCCTTGCCTTAAGTTCATCTTTGGTATTACATTTTGTTGGTCTCTCACTCAACTGCACCTCATTCTTAATAATCAAGGTGGTTTCAGTCTGGGGAGTTAGGTGGCCAGATGTAAGGGGTGATGTGGTTGCAGAAATTGTCTGACAGCCATGACTGGCTCTACTGCTTGTGTGGCATAGTGCAAAGTCCTGTTGCCAGACATAGGGTTTTCAAGTGGCTACCCTCTTGACCAGAGCAGCACTACCTCCTCAAGTCACTTGATGTAGGGCTCCGTGTTTATTCTGAGGTCCTGTTGGAAGATGAATCGAGACATAATGTTGCCATCACTAATGATTTCCTAAACCCCTTCATAATCATTATTAGACTCTTTTCAAATATCTGCACTGTCCTCAAATTGACACCCAAACACTCTGAAATGTTCATACTGGATCTTCTTGCATGAATGCCAAGCAGTACAGCCTGCCGTTTCTAAATTACTAGTGGCGTCAATTATGTCACGGTTGCTGTTTTTCTCACTGATAATTCCCAACTGACCCTACTATACTGTGCAGTTGACAAAATAAAAACAAACAGTGCATATGCCATATTAAAATAGAGACATTTCCCCCTGTAATCTTAGAATTGAAAGTTTCTTACCTCATATCTGTAATTTGAGTATCTTCTTTATTTGTAATTACCATTTTTACTTGGTAGAATTCATTCACCAAACTTGGAGAATGATGAATAAGTTTTACATCCAAACGTGCCTGGCAAGGAATAATTCTAGTAAAAATTTAAAAAAAAGTATTTTAAACAATTTTAACATTTTTTTCCTTTAAAATAATTAAAAAAGAAAATATTTTACAACTTTTTAACTTTAGTAAAATAATTTATTTTGACAAGATTCTTATACAAAATATCATATTTTTAAAATTTATTTATATTTCAATCATTCTGCACACTTATCCCAAACTGAAATTGCAAATTTTAGAAATTGAGTTCTAATAACTTCATATAATAAACTCTTCTAAATTTTAAAGATGATTTTATAATGATTACAATATAATTATTATTGTAAATACAATCAAAATATATTGTTATCAAGTATCAGATATTGTTAGAATTCTATCAGTAGAGTACCTATTTAATAAATATATAAAAAAATGTTAATGCAACACAAAACATCTTCAATCTCAACTTCTTAAATAAAATATATGGGGAATAATTTTACATCAAAACTTATCTAACCATTTTAAGAAATGAATAATGTGATATAATTTCACTTAAACCCTTGGTGAAAAAATTTAGATGTTGCTATAGAAGGACATGACTACACAACCAAGAAATTCAAATTCAACTTGCACTGATGGACTAACATCTTGCTTGGTGAAAACAGTCACCTACAGAGTGTTAATGGTAGATACCATTAGAAAAGGTATAAATTTATTTCTTCCTCTAGCTAAGAGTTAAATTACAGTTTAGACTAAGATATCTAACTTTAGTTGGTAACTAATCTGGAAGTACAACTCTGAATTCAAAAACCATGAAGAACGTAACAGGAAACCACGCTTTCTTAAAAACTAAACATGGTAATATAGTTTATAGATATTAAGATTAGAAGGATGTAGAAAGCAATAATCACTTACTTCTCAAAAAGGATATTGTACTTAAAATGTTGTTTTTAATATATGTGAATTAGAATATTATTGAAATAATTAAATTATTTGATAAAAAATATCTTACTTAGTAACAGGTTTGACAGTGACAGATCTCCAGTCAATGCACCCCATATTTATTTCAGGTTTTCGCTTGGGCCAAATTGTTTGTGCTGTTGGTGGAGGTGCAACTGCATCTCCACCAGCTCCAATCCAGTAAAGAACAGTTAATCGTCCTTCTGTTCCAATTTCTAGTACTATTGTCTTGATCTTAAAATGAAAATGAAAAAGAAGAATAATTTCAGATGATAAAATAAATACAATAAGCAATTTTGTTAAATTCCTTTTCATTTTTGGAATAATAGATAAATTAATAATTTGACGCCTGAACACCACATTTTCTAGTCATAAGAAAACATTAGAAATATGATAAGAAAAATAATCATATGTGAATAAACAAAAATTATTCTAATTCAAACCTTTAAAAAAGTAGTTTCATGAAATGAAGCATAACATAAAAACATTGTCAATTAGTGAAAGATTAAGATTTATACTTATATATATAATTCCAGTTGTGAGAGCTTAGAAAGAATGCTCCTTTTTCGAAAACGCAAAATAAATTACGTAACAGTGAAAACATGCGGATAAAATAACAACAGTGGAAATATAACACCCCTAAGAATAGCCAGAGAAGTGGCTGAAAGCACTTGGAAAAATAATTGCAGAGCATTTTATATTTCTGTAACAAATGTATGAGTGAACGTTTGAAGAAGCAAGCATCATGGCAGCAGACACAAAAATGGCAGTGTGCGTGCACAACCAGATTGACAGCGAGGCCTGTATTCATTTTACAGAAATGCATATCTCACTGGCATAAAGCTGAGCATTTTGCAAGAGTAGACGCAGTCATTTTTTGAGTTTAATGAAACTGACACGCAGCGTTCATTTCAGTGTCAACTGTAGTGCTTGATGAAGAAGACTACATAGAAGATGAAGAAAACAAAGACTTCAGTTATTTCTTACAGAAAGATTTATAAGCTATTTTGGCATTACGGCTGGCAGAAAGTTTGACCTAAAGCTCATGCCAGAATATAATGAAATGACATCGATTGTTGATTGGCTAAAAAGAGTAGACCTGATTTACAAACTTTTGGGAGTTGACTGGGCCGTGCAAGTAATCCCCTTGCTATTGGCCGGAGGGGCCTTCGATGTCTACCAGCAACTTTCGGATGCGGACAAGACTGATGTAACCCGGGTGAAATCTGCACTTCAAAGGGCCTTTGCGCTTGACCTGTGTGAAGTATACAAGCAGCTTTTGAGACGCACTTTGCGCCTGGATGAGTCGGTAGATGAGTTCTACGCAGTATTAAAAAAACTCTCCAGCCTGTTTGAAGGAATACCCAGCCGAGCACTGAAGTATGCGTTCATGGCTGGACTGCCTGCCCACACCCAGGAATTGTTGCGTGTGTCCACCAATGTTGACCTCATCCCCACGGAGAGCATGCTCAGACGGGCAAGAGCCATCGTGAACAACAAAAGGGATACTGTCACCGTCAACAGACCAGCTATAGAAAAAATGTGTCTACCCAAACCTACAGAGAACTTTCTGCATTGCTTTAATTGTTCTAGGCCCAATCATCTGGCCAAGCACCGCCAGTTTGAATGAGCAAGGCAGCGGCATAAGCCCAACATCCGATGTTACAGGTGCCAGAAGGAGGGCCAGGTTGTGTCAAAATGTCCGGCAAATGGAGAAAAGGGCGAGAAGTGAGCGCCACACTCGCTCTGAGTAATATGAGAACTAACCTGCCAGTGATGTGTGTGTGCATCAACGGAGCAATGCATAACACATTGGTTGATTCAGGATGTACACGGTCTCTTGTGAAGAGTTTGGTTTGTAGGCTACTGAATGAATGCAAGACGGATGTACTGACTGTTGGCGGAAAGAACACGACTAGTAGGGGAGTAACCAGTGTCAATCTACAGGTGAATAACAGGATTCCCATAGTGGTCGAAATGCTGGCCATGGATGGAGATCTATTGAGGTTCAATCTCCTCCTTGGACTTGATGTTATATGCCTGTTGGGTGGTGTTCATATAAATGAGCATGGAGAGGCTAGTTTTCCAAATGAAGTTTCCAGTGTTGGTGCTGCTGTCACAGTAAAAATAGAAAGACCTGACTGATGTGTAATTTGACCCCACCAAGAAAACATGGATCATGACCTGGAAGTGGTTGTGTGAGCTGCCACCAGATCAGTTGATCAATTGGACGCTTGAATACACCGTACCAAAACACATCTGGAAGGAGTATAATTGTGACTTGGATTCATAATGGATGGCTGATACCATATCGGGAGAAAAAGCTCAGTTGCCCAAGGGGCTTGATCATGCTAATGGCAATTGTTCAGCCTAACAAAGGATTACCATGAAATAAATGACCACGTGGAAGCGTACAAAACACACACTGATGTGTGCTCTCAAAAACTGAGAGACTGGCATAGGAAGGGGTCTAACGCATTGGTGTTGGATTTAAGAAAAGCCTACCTTCAGGTGCATGTGCATCGTTCTCTATGGCCGTTCCAAACTGTGATGGCTAAAGGGCAAAGATACTGCCTAAGTTGGATGGGATTTGGGCTGAACGTAGCCCCCCCTTCCATTATGCAGTCAATTGTGGAGGCTGTTCTTTCTAAAGATGTGACTGTTCAACAAGCATACATAGACGATGTGTACATCAACAACAGTGTGGCATTTACGGAGTGGGCAAGACAGCATTTTTCCCGGTTTGGACTAGAAAGCAAGGATTTGGAGCAATTTGAAGACAGTGCTTGGATTGGAAGTCTGAGGGGGAGTGTGGTACTTTGCAGTGGAGATGTGGGAGTACGATTCCGGATATCCCAGAAGTTGTGACATGTTGTGCTGTTTTTTTCTTTATATGATTGGGCATTTGCCAGTGTGTGGTTGGCTCCGAGCAGCAACAGGAATTATAAAGCAAAGGGCCAATGCCGTGACCTGAGGATGGGACAACACCACAAAGGATGTCCCACTGCAACAAATGATTTAAGAAACAATAACCAGGGTGAAGCAGAGCGATCCTTTGCAGGGGGTATGGTGTGCGAATGGACAAGACATCAATGTATGGATAGACACAAGTTCCCTGGTTCCCAGCGTACTCCTGGAACATGATGTTGTGTTCGAGGATGCGTATTGGCTGCGATCCGCGAACATTAACTTGGCTGAACTTGATGCAGCACTGAAAGACATCAATCTGGTGTTGAAATGGCAATGCAAAGTCATGCATTTAAAGACAGACTCAGTGAGCGTGTATCACTGGCTAGTGGATACACTCATCGGAAAGACCCGAGTACATACAAAGGCCACTAGTGAGATGTTGCTCCGACAACGATTGGAAACAATAAAGTTGCTGGTAGTAGAATATAGGTTGTCCATAGACAGTACTCTGATCCCATCAAGCCAGAACTTAGCAAACCCAATGACCTGGGTACTGCAAAGGTGGCTCAAGAGGATAAAATCTGCGACTGAGCCCATACCTCTGGCTTGTGCTGCAAGGAGTAATGAGATGACAAGTAGTCAGATTATGGAAATACATAAAGGTAGTGGACACCCAGGCATCCGATGTACTGTGTATTTCGCTCTGCAGCAGATTTGCCCAGCAATTACCAAAGCAGGTGTGAGGTCGGCTATCAGGGCATGTGAAGAGTGTCAGACAATCGATCTGGCCCTGGTTCATTGGATAAAAGGGGAATTAGTGGTAAAAGCTAATTGGCAAAGACTGGCAAACACTTCCTGACGATTACCAATTGTGGTCCAACACGTTTTACCATCTGGTAGTCATTGTTGTGGCGGGACTCCGGAAACATTATTCGACACCACGAGTCTATATACTTTGAGTGTTGTCCGCCACAGAAATTGTTGATGGACAACGACACTGTGTTCTCCAGCAGTGAGTTCAAGGAGTCTGCAGCCAGATGGAGAGCGCATCTATGATTTTGATGTGCCTATGTGCCAGCAGGCAATGGCATTGCAGAACGATGCCACCGCAGTTTTAAACGGATTTCAGCCAGGATGGGGTGCTCTGTTCAGAAAGCGGTGTATTGGTATAATGTAGCACCCAAAGATGATACATCACCGTTAACTGCACCTGCCAATGGGTTCTACAGATATGAGGTCAGGATAAGGAATATTAATCCTGTACCAATGTCACCCCCCCACACGCACAAAACAGATACTGTTTGGGAGACCCTGGTGGGTCAAAATGCCCCATTATCAATACACTTCCAGATTCCAAGAAGGAACAGTGACAGAGGTGATCAGCTCGCAATCTGTTGTTGTCGACAGCATCCCACACCATATAAAGGATGTAAGACTCTGGACAAATGTCATCCTGTCTGGCGAAGCAGATGATGAGACTATAGATGACACTGGGTATCACACTGCCTAGCCTACAAACGGCAAAAAATGGAGAAATCACAGAATCACCCTTGTGATGAAGCACACAGCGGAGATTACCAATGCAACCTTGCCCGTGCTGTGATCATCAAGTATCAGGGGGAGTGTAATAAATGTATGAGTGAACATTTGATGAAGCAAGCCTCATGGCAGCGGACACAAAAATGGCAGTGTTTGTGCGCAACCAAACTGAGAGCGAGGTCCATATTCATTTTGCAGAAGTGCATGCCTTGCTAGCATAAAGCTAAGCTTTTTGTGATAGTAGACGCAGTCATTTTTTGAGTTTTAATGAAACTGACGCATCAGTCATTTCAGTGTCAACTGTAGTATTTGATGAAGAAGAAGACTACGTAGAAGACAGAGATAACAAAGACTTCAGTTATTTCTTACAGAAAGATTTACAATTTCTTATCTCCAGCAAAAAAGAAACATGTTAGAATATTGTAAAAAAAAATTAAAAAAAAGATTAATAAAATCTTCCTTGTAAGTTGTTTTCAACAAAACATGCTTAAAAGAAAGGTTGTTACCCAAATATATATATATTAAAATGCTTTATAAAAGCAATTTATAAAAATCCAACTATTAAAAAAAGTTTACATTGGTTCTACTAAAAATACTTAAAGAGATGATATATGCATTGAACTTCTTTCAATAATAGCATGTACTGAAACCAAACATCCCTTTCTGCATATTTTCGAACTAATAAAACCCAAAATAAAATGGAAAATATTGAAGCAAAAAAAAAAAAAAAAAAAAAAAAAAAAAAAAAAAAAAGAATCTGTAAATCATTCTATGACATTCACCCTATGTGCCTGAATGAGTACTATGCAAATACTGTAAATATTTAACTTTAAAATTTAATTATAATGTTCATTTATATCTTATGCTCTTATATTACATAACCATTATTTTATTAAAAAATTAATGACCCACACAATACTTATTTACTTTTCCTAACTCTAATATAGCTTAGTATACCATAGTTACTTAATTTGAATTTTAACTTCATCCAATAAGCCCCTTTAGCAAATTCTGAAGTATAAAAAGTAACATTTCCACAAACCTAAAATCTAACCTGTTGTTCAAAATCACTTTCTTTACATCTAAATAATGTGATCCCAATATGTATCTTCCCCAGACAGGAAAAGAGTGTCATTTTATCATGACATAATTCAACAACCCACTTCCATACAACCTAAATGTTCAGCTTTATAGTTCAACCTAATTCTCACCTTTGATTGAGTAATCCAGACGCACCCATAATTCATATTGTCCAGCTTTCTCCAACCACTCCTCCTTAACTTTCTAAATAACCACAAATTAATTTTCTATTTTCCAAAATAAATCATTTTCACTATTTGTTTTAAAATATCACCCAAAGAAAAACAATGTTCTGAAACATGAAATTTTTTGTGTAGTGATAAAATGCTTTTATAAACCATTGTAATAGCATAATTACAATATTAAGCTCTATTTGTTATTGAGCACTTTTGATAAAAGTAAATACAATGAACAGTAGGTTTTAATCTACCTCTTTCACTTTCTTATAACACACACACACACACACACACATGCTTTAGTAACAAAGAAGAAAAAAACTCACCTCCAGTTGTGTAGCAACATCTTCTCGAACAGGCAAGAAAGAAAACCTATAAACCCTTGTTTTATTAGGAACAAGATACAGATCTCCATTTTCACCTTCTCCTTCTGATGTAGCAGAAATACCATGTCCATCATTGACAACACAATATTGGTTATAAATCTGAAGAAAAATGAATCAGCAAATTGATTACATTATTATAAAAAAGCAATTTAAAAAAATTGTTAGAAAGTAAATTTCTTATTAAAAAATAAATTTAAATTGTTTTTTGATAAAAATAGTTGAAATGGAAAATATGTGTTGCATAAAAAAAAAGGAAAGATAAAATTTCAGCCAGTAAATTGCTTTTTTTTTAACCCATTAAATATGGCAGAAACAGTTATCATTTACAACTGAGCAATTCAACTGCAGTTTTGGTTGGTTGGTTCATTTAACCAGTATATCAACCTTCATTAGGTCATTTAATGCTGAAAATCGTTTTGATTTGTTTTATTTAGTTTATTTGTTTTATTGTTTTTGTGGGGGGATTGTTTGAAAGGCCATTTAAGGCTGGAAGCATATTTTTATTTTAAATCACGGTTATTTTTTATTCAAAAAAGGTTTTATTGGTAACATTTTTTTCATTCAAAAGTTTTGCTGGTAACATTTTTTTCATTCAAAAAAGTTTTGCTGGTAACATTTTTTTCATTCAAAAAAGTTTTGCTGGTAACATTTTTTTCATTCAAAAAAGTTTTGCTGGTAACATTTTTTTCATTCAAAAAAGTTTTGCTGGTAACATTTTTTTCATTCAAAAAAGTTTTGCTGGTAACATTTTTTTCATTCAAAAAAGTTTTGCTGGTAACATTTTTTTCATTCAAAAAAGTTTTGCTGGTAACATTTTTTTCATTCAAAAAAGTTTTGCTGGTAACATTTTTTTCATTCAAAAAAGTTTTGCTGGTAACATTTTTTTCATTCAAAAGTTTTGCTGGTAACATTTTTTTCATTCAAAAAAGTTTTGCTGGTAACATTTTTTTCATTCAAAAAAGTTTTGCTGGAACATTTTTTTCATTCAAAAAAGTTTTGCTGGTAACATTTTTTTCATTCAAAAAAGTTTTGCTGGTAACATTTTTTTCATTCAAAAAAGTTTTGCTGGTAACATTTTTTTCATTCAAAAAAGTTTTGCTGGTAACATTTTTTTCATTCAAAAAAAAGTTTTTGCTAAATACTTTCATAGCATCTTGACCCCAGTTTGGGAGTTAACTATTTACCCATAGCTGGGACCCTAACAGGTGCTAGCACTCTGGGTCAGGGTGGACCTGGGAACAACAGCAATTAAGAGGTGGTTCCATGCTCCTCACAACCTCCCAATCAGAGGCCTTGCTGCAGGATGCAGTTTAAGGTCATACCCAGGACCTGCAGTTTTGGAAATTTCCATAATTTATAATAGATTAATGCAGAACATTCTCATATACTATTCTATGTAAAATATTCAAGTCACATACAGGTCACTTTTAAATGTATGGTCTGATGTGGTTGATTTTGTTTAACAGCCCATCAACCTCTACAGGTTATTTAATGCTGAAATCTAAATATTTTATAAGCATTTTTTTTTCTTTTTAGATAGTATTGATTTATTGATATAAGTTTTACTAATAAACCCAAAATTGGGTGGGTTCAGACCTTCCCCGAGGGTATTTGTATGCAAGTGAATATAACAGACACCATTTTGAAGTGTATGTCTAAGAAACTAAAAAATTATGGAATTCTTTAATTTCTGGCTGAATTTCTGAAGTTATAATTATTGACATTATTTAAAAGTAAATAATTTTTTTTTATCTTTCTTGTTATCATCATAACATTCTGACATGTTTCAATCTAAATAACTTAAGGAATTTTGAACTGAACCCTTTATTCAATCTATAGGCATTGTTCTTCTACTGTTCACAGTTAGACAAATATCATCTTTGTTCAGTTATTGCTAGTCCTGTTTGAACTGGGCCTGAGCATATTCATATGTTGATATCTCAAAGCAACTTAGTAGAATCAATTCAAGGTACTTCCTATAATTAGAAAGTAAATTTGAATGTAGCCTGCCCGTTCCAGGCACCCTTCACATGACACTCTTGTAGTCATTTGAAAAAGATCAAAATTTGACTACTCATTTGAGGAATATACAAACATCCCGATAGATAACATGATCAAAATATTGAAATTCTGTGTACATAAAACAGGCAATATCTAAAAAGGTTATTTACTTTAGAAAGTTCTGTGGTGGTGTTCAAATCTACCTGTGGAATCTATCTCTTTCTTTATGATTCTTCATTTGGTTAATTATCCTAAAAGGATTAGCAGTTTAGAGGTGCAATCTACTGATGCATAAGTGAGGGTGTGAGGTTCTACTTTCATCTATTGATAGGCTGGACTTCTGCTTGGTTTGCAAATTCAAGTTGTTACACCAATTGTTCCAGTTGTCTGAGTTGGTGTTTTTCCAGGATCTATATTTAGAGTATTAATTTCCAGTATATGGTGTTGATGGTAAAGACTGTATATACAAGCAGGAGTAAGTATGTGCCAAGTTGAACTACTGATGATGATAATGCAATCAAGGTGGATAGCCTGGGTTATGTTGTTCAGAGGAATGCAATGATACATGATATGTCTGGCACAATAGAATCAGTAACAAGCTGACCAAAGAGCTTTGGTTGATTGAGGAACTAAGAATTTTATTACCCAGACTAGGTTGCCATCACAGATGATGGTGGTTAGGAACAATTTGATTAAGCATCTTTGGTTAGATACAACTGTCAAATATGATTTTCAAGTCTTCATTGAAGCTTTGAAGTGATTAGTGTTCTTGACTCTTGCTGTTTTTGGTTGTTGCTATGTACAGGAGGTTTCCACACTGGTTGTCCATCTTCAATTTGTTGGGTGACTCCACCAGGAACTTGTTAGGTTTATCTCTTGGCAATACAACATGTGTGTCCCATGTGTGGCAAGATTTCTGTGTCTCAGTTGTTTATGTTTACTGGAAGCTGTGCAAGCAAGATCTGTGGGTGAGGTTGTTTTGCTGAAAATCCCACCTGATAATATGAAGGTAATCTAATTTTGGCACTCATTTCCAATTTGTCTTGAAACATCATTGTTCATGTGGGTATCAACAGAAATATGGTTCATAATGTTTTATGATATTTATTCTATAGACAATATCAACTTTATAGGAAAAAATATAGTCTTACCTGGCTGCTAAGAATAACTGATAGCCGAGAGAATCTGACTGGAAATGGGCAGTTTACCCTGAAGAAAAAATGTTTTAAAATTAATAAAATAAAAAAAATGCATAAAATTAATAATAAATATATTTAGAAATTTAAAGTTGATAGAAAAATAAAAAATGAAGATTTTAAAATTGATAATTTAGGAATTAGGGATTTCATATTATTAGAAATACATTAGAAATTAAGTATAGAGTTTTATATTTCAAAAATGATAAATTATTGTCTACATTCAAGTGATCCTCTTTCAAATATATAGATGCTAAGAAATTTATAACTACTTTTCTTCAGTTTGATAAAAATTTAACAGGGAAATTATACATCAAATCCCTTACATTATATAATCCATCTCTTAGAATCCCTTGAATGTTTTGTACCAAATGTCAGTCAATTAAGTGCCATATGTGATGCACACTTGACTGACAAGGCAGAAGATTTTCCTGCAGTAGGTTGTCATTACTTTGTGGTAGACTGGTTATAGAACCCAGTCTGTCCTGTTATTCAACCCATAGCTGGAGGGAGAAGAGATAAATTCATACTTTCCCCGAGAATATTTGCACGTAAGTGAATGTAATAAATTCAACTAGCTTTCACTTATGTGCAAATACCCTTGGGAAAGAGTACCAAATGGAAGTACCATTAAAACTAAAAAAAAAACAAAAAAAACCCTGAAAATTTGAAGCTCTAACTCCTAGCTGCTCCAAGATTATTCCATTTTTATGATTTAGTCCTGTTGGCATATTGTGAATCAAAATCTATTTTGAAAAGATTCTTTGTATAATATTTCAAGTACGAGAGAGCCATAACCCTAAAAATTGGTATCAGAGCCAATTTATTATTAAATTCTACTTCATGTGTGTTGAATTCTAAAAAAAGAAAATAAAAAAGTTTTCCCAGAATTTTCCAGAAACAAAAAGAATTTACTAGAATTTCTAGATTTCTTCTCTGCTTGATTTTAGACAAATTTCAGATTTAATCGGCTTTTTTCAAAGTGCAAATATTTGCATTTTTTTTACATCTTTCTCATACCAAAATAAACTAAACTTTCCCAAAATATTTGACAAATGAAATTATGAACATTTGAAAATTGTGAAAGAACAGGAAATTGCCTTATAATGTAGTTGCAACCAAAACATTTATAATGAAGAACAAAATTAAGAAAATTGAAGAATTCAGTTGTTGCACATCTTTTGTTTTACCCTTTGAAGATTTGTGATAACAAAAAAAAGTGAAAAATAATCTAAATTTCAGAATCATAGGACTAATTTTTATTTTTTTAATTAAATTCACCACAAGCAAGATGATAATGCCACTAAGATGCAAAAAGCTATCGGGAGTGAAAAAGAATGAAAAGACTATAGAAGGAACTGGAAACCTAATCCTAAAAAGGAAACAAGGGATGAATCTGTATTCTTCTATGAAAGACCAGGCAAGAGTGTGAATTGTACAATAGGTGAATATATTTACTCTTATTAGTTAAAAAACATTTTAATGAGTATTAAGTTTGTAGCATTAGTTTACCTTTAAATTCTAATGAGCTTATCTATCTGTTCATAGTCTGGTTGAAATGAAGATAGGACTAATTTTCTGAAAATTGAATGTAACTAAAAAAATAAATCAGTTATTATATTCAGCAATGCAAAAAACAAAAAAAAAAAAAAAACAAAAAAAAAACAAATCCCTAGAATTCAGCTGTAGGAATCTCTTAAAAAAAGAACTAAGCTAGAAGACTGTCTTTCTAAATTATATTCACTTGCTAAATTAATTTTTGACTGCAAGCTCTATAAAAATAGTCTAATTAGGGATCATTCAATAATTAAATTTTATCCACCCATCTGTAATACAATTATTCTGTTTAAAAAATAGATTGGACAATAGACATAACAAAATGGATGACACCACTGGCCATTCTGGATGTTATACTATTATTGAAAAGGTACCATACTGCATGAAGTGACTATTATTAGGCAAAATTTAATGATCCTTTTCTTAGAGGCTTTCTATAGTCTGTTAAAAATCAGTTATTTCACAGCCATTGGAAACTTGGTTTCTGCTAGCCATTTGCCAATCATATTTTAAAATCCCAACTCTTATGATTAAGCCTTTTTTACAGCCCTTATTTGAAAGACTTATGCTAAATTTTTGGTAGCCATGTATTAGGACCTTGAATAAGTTCTCACTGATTTTTCATGAAAACCAATGTTTTATTTACAAAAATTAGTAAGAAACATGTAACTGAAAGTATTGTCCATCACTAGCCACTATTTTTTTCCATTTTTCTGGTAGCATTTGGATTCTACATCAGAAAAATGACACGTCTTTTGAGGTTAGACACATGTTGACCCACTTTTTGGCATCTTCATAAAAATGAATGTGTTGCTCAGTCAAGCAATATGCCATCAATTGAAACAATTGATAATCAGATGGAGCAATGTCTGGTGAATACAGCTTGTGGGGTAGGACTTCCCATTTAAGTGTTTCCAAGTAGGTTTTCACCCATTTTGCAACGTGTGGCCTAGTGTTGTCATGTTGCAAAATCACTTTGTCATATCTCTGTTTGTATAGCGGCCATATTTTCTTCCATGTTCAGCTCATACGCATCAATTGTGGGCAACAGTGATCTCCTGTGATGGTTTTGGTTGGTTTGAGCAGCTTGTAATAAACTATGCCCAGATGAAACCACCAAATGCAGAACAGAAGCTTCAAACTATAAATATTTGGCTTTGCTGTTAATGTTGATGCATGGCCAGGTTTACTCCATGATCTTCTATTCTTAGGGTTATTTTAGTGTATCCACTTTTCATTACTGGTTATGATACGATGCAAAAGACTTTCCTTTTCTGCCACTGAAGCAGCTGTTTGCACGTCTCTTGTCTTCAGCTCATACAGCACCCAATGTCCTTGCTTTTGAATCATCCAAACCCTTTCAAATGTTCTAAGACTCCTAATGATACTGCAAGTTTAGCTTGCACTTGACATGAGTCTTCATGAAGCAATGCCTCCAATTCTTTGTCTTTAAACTTTTTTAGCGCATTAGAGCCTTCTTTATCTTTAACATCAAAATCATTATTTTGAAGTGTTTAAAACCAATCTCTGCATGTTGTTTCTGACAGAGCATGGTTACTGTAAGTCTCAAGAATTCTGTGTGCTTCAGCTGCAGATTTCTTTTGAATAAAGTAGTGCAGTAAAATTCCCTGCAAATATACTTTCTTTGGCACAAAATCTGACATATTTAACGCTATGAAAAACAAAGTTGTTCACACTTCAGTGAAATGACATATATTGAATTTCAAGCTTGCTTATAGTAATTCCTTATAAATGCGTTATCATCTGAAATTCCATCTGCTGGAGAACAGTGAGAATTCATTCAAACTCCTAATAAAAAAACCAACAGCTATTTTAAAAATCCATGTAGTTGTTTGAGGTTGCCAAAAATTAGGTTTCATTATTTATTTTAAATAAGAAAAATTAAAGGTTAGGAATAGGTAAAGAGTATAAAAAAAAGTGTTTAATTAAGCATTAACTGCCCTGATAAACAAAGGGAAAAATTCTCAAAATTTTCTGTAGTTTTCCTTCATTCTGTCAGATTTTGCATCCAGTCATTAATAGATATTTTCAGGATTAAGTATTCTACAACTTTACTGAATATTCTAACATTTTCCAAATTCTTTCTAGAATTCACCAGCAATTCACAGATATAGTACCACCACTTGGATTGATATATTATTAAAAATACAAGATTTTTTACCAGAATCTGGATATATCAGTTAAAGCTATACCAAACATGTGACTTTCCCTTGAATAATTAAAATTATGAAAAATGATAAACAATCTTATTTACAATTATAATAGAAGCATTTAAGAAAAAATGCTTCTTTTTGTTCATTAATAGATGAAGAATTCAATGAATTTGACCATGACATAGAATTTCATTACTCAATGATAAACAATTGTGCAACATTAATTATGGTAACCATCCTAAATGAGAAATATAAAGTAAGTTATAGAAAGAAATGCTTTTATGCATTCATACTTGGTCTAATGTCAAATAGTGTTTTTTGAAATCAAAGAAAGAAAACCTGACAAGAATGGAAGTAATTATGTGGGGTGATTTTGCAGAAAAGATATGTGCATCAAATCCAAACAATGATAAATTATTTAAGTGAAAATTACCTACATTTCAACAAACTCTTATTTTTTGAATGATTGTACATGACAGTAAAATTTTATTTAAAAATGTGTGTCACCATAAGCTTTACTTTGGACTATACAGAATAAATTTTTTTGTCACCATCTACAGAAAGTGCCCATGTGATGGTATTGGTGGTTCAGTCAAAATGTGGCAAAAAGAAGATTGCAGAGGCTATTAAATAATCAAATACTTGATTACATGACAATGCCTTCACTCTAAATAGAAAGCATTAGATATTTTGGAATAAGTAAAGCATAGATCAGTCAGTCAGTTAACTGCCATACGTGATACACGCTTGGGAGATCATGTCTTAAAAGAGACATGACTGACTGGGCAGAAGATTATCCTGCAGTAGGTTGCCATTACTTTCTGCAGTAGACTGGTTGCCAGCCAAGGCTATAGAATTCAATCTGTCCTGTTATTTAACCCATAACTGGAGGGAAGAGATGGATTAATATCTTTCCCAAGGGTATTTGCACATAAGTGAATGCAAGGAATTCAACTGACTGAAGCATAGATATCAGGTGAGAAATACTAACCACCAAATCTTTAATTAAAAATGGATTGTGGTTTTAATAACATTTCTGAATTTCTTTAATAACTTTCTGGTACTCATTTTTGGAGCTAGAACTTGAAATATTAGACAAAGAGAGTTTCTAAAATGGGAGATTTTACTCCATGACATACCAAATAATAAAAATCCAATAATTTGGAATCACTGGCATCATACATTCAAATTTTCAAGATTTTCTAATTTTAATGATATCTACATGCAAAAAAATAAATAAATAAATAAATAAATAAATAAATAAAATTAAAATTAAAAAAAAAAATTAATAAATAAATAAAATTAAAATTAAAATTAAAAAAAAAAAAAAAAAAAAAAAAAAATCGAAGATGGCTGACATAACATGACTGTCCTCTCTTTTTGCATGATTTCATATGGATTCACCAAACAGGCTGAATAAACTTTAAACACTGGCTGGAACAATCCGTCAATGTTCATATTTCACTAACAACCTTAAGGTGTAAATCTACTTTTCTTTCAAGCTTCCAACTATGGATAAATAAGACAGTTACAGCCTGGGCCATAATTAGGCCTTATGAGGCCCCATAGGCTAATAGAATTTGAGTTTCCCTTCATTATGTATATTTACTTACTGTGTCTATTAAAAAAAGAAAAAAGATTATTTTTACATGATGCTTTTTGTTTCAAATTAAATCTTAAAATGTTTTCATATCTTAATTTTTTTTTTTAGTTTTATCTTTAGCCTAAGACTAGAGGGGCTACAAGGCTACAGCAGCTCTTGCTAGCCCATAAATTTGGCACTGGTTACAGCCTTTTAGCCTTCCAAGACAATCTTATGTGACCATCAAATTTGCAACACAGCCCTGAAAAAATACACACTACTGAATCACTTGATGTGATTTTGTTATGCTTCACAAGGAGTTTATATAGCAATAAACATTTCTCAAATGATTATATTTTAAATTCAAGTTTCAATTTGTTTCATAACAAATCTCAAGAATATTAAACCTTTATATCAATTTTAAGTTATATTTTTTAGGTAACTGAAATATCATACTATTCAGTTTTAGGCATCATTTTTTTGTATTTTAGTTTTTAATTTTTCCTCTTTTTACTAACTGACCCCAAAGAAAGTATGAACACCAACTTTAACAATTCAAACAAATACATAAAAAAGCTGTGGGCTTAATTTCCAGAGAACTCAAATCAACCATGTCATAATTAATATATAAAAATACTAATCATTTAGTATATGAATAACTATTTATTGAAAAGATTCATATCCACAAGACCACAATAATTCAGTCAGTCAGTTAAGTGCCATACGTGATACACACTTTGGATGATCATGTTTCGAAAGAGACATGACTGACTAGGCAGAAGATTATCCCGCAATAGATTGCCATTGCTTTCTGCAGTAGACTGGTTGCCAGCCAAGGCTATAGAACCCAATCTGTCCCATTATTTAACCCATAACTGGAGGAAAAAGACGGATTAATACCTTTCCCAAGGGTATTTGTGCGTAAGTGAATGCAACAAATTCAACTGGAATTTGAACTCGGCACCCTGATCTCTCATTCTGACTCAACATCCACTGCACCACCAACGCACATTCCACAATAATTATAAGGCATAAATTTGGGGATTTTACTTAAAAGTCCATTGTTATTATTAACAATAAATAGCAAATCTTATAAGGCCGTTTTTTTATAATTCATTCTTATTCAGTAAACTTCCATAAATGGTATTTTTTTCTATAAATATATTTTTATTTTTAAAATTTACTGTTTAGCTAAGTATGATGAAAAACCAAGATGGAGAGGAAATTTTTTTGACAATGATATTCACTCTGTACAAAGCCCAAGATCCACTTGTGGTAGAGAGTTACATAGTAAGAAACACATTTTATGGAGATATGTGGGGGAGATAATGCTTGACCCCTAGACTTGTACAGATTAAGATTGTAGTCATCAGGGAAGCATCCTCCTTGGAGTGAATTTCAAAACAGCAGTTCATGGGAAGAAGTTGCTCAAGTGGAACTTACTTCTCATTAATGGATTGGTTATTTTACCAGCATATCAACCACTTTCAGTTAAGTGCCATACGTGAAACACGCTTGGGCGATCATATCTCTTTCGAGACATGACAGAAGATTATCCCGCAGTAGGTTGCCATTACTTTCTGCGGTGGATTGGTTGCCAGCCAAGGCTATAGAACCCAATCTGTCATGCTATTTAACCCATAACTGGAAGGAAGAGACGGATTAACACCTTTCCCAAGGGTATTTGTGTGTAAGTGAATGCAAGGAATTCAACTGGAATTCGACCTCGGTTCCCCAATTTCTCATTCTAAGGCGATATCCACTGCACCACCATGGGTCATTAATACTGAAACAGTTGGTTGTTTGATTTTGTTCAGCAGTATAACAACCTCCATGGGCTGATCAATGCAGAAATCCAAATAATTTGTATCCAATTTTATGGTTTTAATTACGGTTGTTTTGTACAAAGTTTTACATTTTCAGGGTAAACATATTTTTTAATAGATGATAAAGATAATAACAACATAGATAATAAAATGTATTGTGCTTTCTTCTATACATACTAGAAGCAGCATACTTTTTTCAGGTAGCCTATTTGA
Source organism: Ascarosepion bandense (assembly GCA_037127315.1). Classification (NCBI taxonomy): domain Eukaryota; kingdom Metazoa; phylum Mollusca; class Cephalopoda; order Sepiida; family Sepiidae; genus Ascarosepion; species Ascarosepion bandense. Next base: position 469,148 of record JBBBDQ010029864.1, read on the forward strand.
GAAACAGGCATATTTTTAAAATACAACATAAGGTTTTGAACATTATAGTTCTTTTTATGCATTTTCTTATATTCTTCAGTTAGGATGTCCTTGGGGCAACTTGACTTGGTGTAATGGTTAGCAAGCTTGTCTCGCTAGAACTTATTACAAGTTAATAAAGAGTTTGGCTGATTTTTACATATTTCATCATGGTTTGGTTCTATTTACCCCACATCTTTCACATATTTGTTTTCTTGTATCATACTTCTTCAGATGGCTATATTTTTGACATTTGGGACATATTCCTGAATTTGGTATATATTTATCTACATTGGATATTAAATAGTCAATTCTAATTTCAGTTTGGTCCTGGGTATGATGATAAACTGCATCTCGCAGCAAGGCCTCTGATTGGGAGGTTTTGAGGAGCATGGAACAACCTCTTAATTGCTGTTGTTCTCAAGTTCACTCTGAACTGGAGTGGTAGCATCCGTTAGGGTCCCAACTATAGGTAAATAGTTAACCCCCAAATTGGAGTCAAAACACTATGAAAATAGACTTCATAGAAATATATACATAAAAATTGACTTTTATCAAAGAATATACATTTTTGAAGGAAAAAAATTATTACCAGCAATACATTTGAAACTAGAAGACATCTTCAGTTTTCTAAAATAAAATTAAAAAAAATTTTTTTAATCAAAATCTGACTAAACATTCTCATTATAATTGAACATGAAAAAATACCTTAAAACCCTACCTTTTTGGCATTAAATAACCCACAGAGGTTGATATACTGTTAAACAAAACTCAAACTCTAATTTCAGTTAGTGGTGTGGGTGTGTTGAAGGTTAATATGTATGTGTATGTCTATTATCTAGTTTTTTTTTGTTTTTTTTTTAATTGTCATCCTTGTGACATCAGTTTTTTTTTTGTTTTTTTTTTTAAATTCAGCTTTTATCTCTTTCATGATAGAAAGAGACAAATCTCTATTATGAACTACACCTCTGGAGTTATTAAGTCTGTCATGTCAGCATTGCTTTTTACACTAATGTTATGAAATCTTTTAATCTTTAACAATGTGCTTGCATGTTTTTTTGTTTTTTTTTTTATTTAGTATTTATACAAGAAGGGTTCCATTTTTTTTTAAAGATTTTTACTAACTTAGGATTTATTATTACCCTCTGTACCAGGAATGGTGATAATTCAGTTCGTGAGATCTCTCTAGATTCTAGTATTATAAATCTAGGAAAGGGTACCTCAGCCTGCTCTTGACCAGAATCTGACCCCATGTTTTAATGTCATTTTTACCTCCCCACTCTTTTATTCTTCTTTTTAATTTATATTAATTTTTAATTTTTCATATAACCCCATATTAATATCAATAGTTTAATATTCAGATTTTATCTTTATAAAACTTCATGTCTTAAAGACAAATACCCTCCACTCTTCCCTGACTTGTCTTTCGTCTGGCTAAAATTTGTATTTCTGACACAAACTCAGTCCATACTGAGTTTGACAAGACACATGACTGACATCTTTGTCTGCTGAAATACACTATTCCCCAGATGAGGTGATATGAAATTTATTATTTAATAAATATTATGCTCTGTAGTTCAATACACTTGTAGATCATTTTTAACATTTTATTATTTTTAATGCTATATTACTAGGATCCACTTGGTTTATTTACCAAGGAAAGTTTTCTACCATGGATTGTTTACTACATATATATATATATATATATATATATATATACACACACACACACACACACACACAGAGCATTATTTTCATTTAAACCATGTGTTTCAGACAATTTTTACACCCCCATACTTCCAACAAATTAAAAATTTAAGAATACTAGAAAACTTCAATAAAAAATTCATTAAATTTTTTTTGACTGTCATATTCAATGAAACATGTTTATACATATATATATATATATATATATATATATATATATATAATATTCTAGTATTTTCTAGTATCCTTATATATATATATATCCAGGTAAAGAGGACCCAAGGTTTAACGATTTTGAGAATTAACTTTTTTATAAATATTGTAGAGCATAATATAATCATAAAATTATGTCACACACACAAAATTTTGCCATTATAGAATCTTTGAAATAAACTCATCAATTTCACAAATGGTCATATAATTCAGAATATTAGACATACTTAAACACAGTTTAATGTTGTCATGGGACTTTTGAATATTTAAGTATTGTCATGTTAATGGGTTTTAGATTTAAATCTAAACTTATTTATCAATGGAACTTTGTCTGTGTGTGTTTGTTTGTGTGTGTGTGTGTGTGTGTGTGTCTGTCCGTTACCTATAGACTCCAAAATGGGTGAATCGATTTTCTTGAAAATTTACACAGTTGTACTATAAGCATTTGTGAGTGCTCTTAGCTAGGTTTTGTGTTGAGGTACCCCCGATAAATATCGAAAATCGATAATTGAAAAAATTGGGTTATAGAAGGAGTGATCTGATTTTAATCAAATTTGATACACTCATAGACAAAGACATAAGAAACGACATTCAGAAGTTTCAAGGTTACAGTTCTTACAATAGTGCAGAAAATTGATTATATATATTTCAGACACACACACACACAAACATCTTGCTTTATATATATATATATATATATATAAAGCGAGATGTTTGTGTGTGTGTGTCTGTTTATCTGCCTGTATGTCTATTTTTTTCAGCCCTTTTATTTTAGCTTTTGCTTTGGGTTTGGCTCTAAGTAGGTATAGTTGTAGTTCTTAGTCTCAGCCATGATACCATTTACTCAAAGGACTTATTTAGCCTTCAAAATTCAGTTTACGATGAAAAAAACTTATTTGATATCGATACCAGGAAATCAAAATTTGACTTACATCCATTCATTTTTCTTTCAGTCTATGGTTTCACTTTAACTGGAAACAACTATTGCTTTTTAGTCTTTCGTGCCAACGTCCAAAGAGTCTGAGCTCCAGGACCATGGATTAGTTTTAAAGCTTTCATTATACCCGAGCAATGCCAGGCTATACTGCTAGTTAGTATATATTTAAAATGTTAAATTTGTTTGAAGTGCATGATTAGTATTTCTTACTATAAGTAAGATAATTTAGTATTTCATTTTTATGTGCGTTGTGGTACAGTGGATATCGGCTCCGAACAAGAAACCGGGGAGCCGCGTTCGAATTCCAGTTGAATCGATTGTATTCACTTACACGCAAATACCCTTGGGAAAGGTATTAATCCATCTCTTCCCTCCAGTTATGGATTAAATAGCAGGACAGATTGGGTTCTATAGCCTTGGTCAGCAACCAGTCTACCGCAGAAAGCAATGGCAACCTACTGCGGGATAATCTTCTGCCCAGTCAGTCATGTCTCAAAAGAGACATGATCGCCCAAGCGTGTATCACGTATGGCACTTAACTGACTGAGGATGTGCGTTGTGGTGCATTGGATATCGGCTCGGAACGAGAAATTGGGGAGCTGAGTTCGAATTTCAGCCGAATTCATTGCATTCACTTACGCGCAAATACCCTTGGGAAAGGTATTAATCTGTCTCTTCCTTCCAGTTATGAGTTAAATAACAGGACAGATTGAGTTCTATAGCCTTGGCTGGCAACCAGTCTGCTGCAGAAAGCAATAGCAACCTACTGCGGGATAATCTTCTGCCCAGTCAGTCATGTCTCTTTCGAGACATGATCGCCCAAGTGTGTATCACATATGGCACTTAACTAACTGAATTGTTAATATTTTTGTATTATTTCAAACTACTGTTTTCATTTTGGTTGATATAAATGTTATTATAGACACATTTCAACCATGTACACTCTGGTTATCATCAGTTGTTGATTGGCTGATATGGAATATCTGTTAATTACTATGATATTTATAAATATATCTGATGATAATTCAATAGATTTGTCTGACCCTGTTGATAAAACTTTGAAATCATTTGAAAGATTAACTATTTGAACCCTAATTCAGTGTTGTTGCAATTCTTTATTGAACAATTGCATGAAAAATTTTATCTATATAAAATGTAAGTTTTAATAATTGTAAATATTTCAGGTATTATAGATTTGTATTATTACCACATGTACGCAACTCACTATAGCCCAAAGTCAACAAAGCTATTGTTGTCCCATTCTCCATAATAAAAGAGTTTTTGATATTGAACAAGTATAATATGATAAGTAAAACCAATAAACAAATGACTTTAAAATTGCTGCTACAAGTTTCATGTCAATTAGTGATTGATAGTCAATAAAAATACTGTGTTTATTGGTATTATATATATAAAATAATGGCTGGCCCCTTGTATTTGAGTTGAGGATACCTGTCTACTGATGCATTTGTTCAACACCCACAATGCCCACTTGTGGTTTATACTGCAACTATGCTGAGCTATCTTCAGTTAGAGTTTCTGGGAGAGAGCGCATTATCTAGCATGAACAACAGTCTGAACAAAGCCAGGATGCTCAAAACCCTCGGTCACGATGACTTGTGACTTCAAGCTAGCACAACCATTGACAACTCCTCAAAGGGAGCCATCTACCCAACTTCACTCACAAGGCTTAGGTCAACCAATGGTATGATTTTCAGGCACTTTTCAAAGGTGCTGCATGCTGGGATCACTTCCTCCAGACTGATAACATCAGGAAGTTACTTTCCAGACAAATCAATCATGGTGAGATTCTAATTCGGGCTTCATGGTCACAAAGCAAACATTCTAACCATTTGGCCATGTTTCCACACACACACACACACACACACACACACATATATATATTAGAAAAGGAAATAGGGTTGTTCCAACAAGAGAAATAGGTATAGAATAAAAAGTGTGAGAGGCCATGAACGTTTTATTTAAAGTGTATATTTATTGTTGTTTAAAAATATTATATATGTTATGATTTTGTAAGTGTCCAAAATGATATTTGTGATGCTACACGTGTTTCGAGTCTGATTGACTCTCTTCAGGCGAATAAATTTGTGGTTTTACATATTGGGTTCCTTTTGTTTCTGAGGGCCAAGTCCTTGTTTATATAGTTAAGTTGACAAGCAAACTATAACGTTTTTTTCTTCCTTCATGAGCGAGTTAATAACGGCAAATACGTTTAGGAAATTTCATTACCAATACAATATATATAAGGAAAACAAAAGCTCTGGTTTATATCCATTGAGTTCTCTATAGAGACCTATCGCTTTAATATTTCATATTAAATAGATCTTTTTGGATTATCCTCTCTATTTATGGATTTGAAGTATGTGTGTGTATATATATATATATATACACATATATATATATATATATATATATATATATATATATACACACACAAAATAAATATACATATTGTTCTACATTGATGGCATGATTCAAAGTTTTTTTCCTTTTTTTATTTAGAGTCACTTTTATTGTAATATTTTAAATGTATGAATTGAATTAAAATTTCAAGATATTGAGTGCTTTTTGATGACAGCAGTTGTAAAAAATTTGTTGAGAAAAAAAATAGCAAAATGAAAACAACTGAACCAAATATTTGAAATTTATATAAAATATACTTTTCTACTATATTTTCCTTAATATCAATATATCTATTAAATACACAAATAGACTATATATGATAGTTATGCCCAAATTTTAAACCAAACAAGTTAAATTCCATTAGAAAAAATATAATTATATATCAAATTATTTTTTTAAAAATTCAAAAGTAATCCTCAAAACAAAAATGGAAAAAAATTGACTGTAATAAATGATTATGTAATATTTTCCAATTATTGATGCACTTAAACTGTAATTATTACTTACTAGATTCAATAAATAAAATGAAATAGTTATTGGGTCATCAATGTAAGTTAGTTAATTGTTGTACATGATACATGGCTGGGTGATCATGTCTCAAAAGAGACATGACTGACTAGACTGAAGATTTTTCCACAGTAGGCTGCCATTACTTTCTGCAGTAGACTGGTTACCAATCAAAGCTATCAACTTAATTTATCCTGCTATTCAACCCATAGCTGGAGGGAGAAGAAATGGATTAATACCTTTCCCAAGGATATTTTTGCATAAGTGAGTGGCCAGTTAAAAATAGGAAATGAATAAAATAAAGGTTAGTATTTTAGAAATATACAAAACAAAGTGGGTAAATAATTGAGATTTCATCAATGACAAACTCAGGTTTATATATACAGGTGGAGAGAAAAACGAGAGAACTTATATTAGATCAAAACATGAAGAAATGTATCTAAGGTTACTATAAGCTATCTAAAAGAATTCCTGTAGCTAAACTGAAATGGAAGCCTTTTAGCATATCCTTCATAGTTGTATAAGAATCAACAGCACAAAGTACAAGAGAAATTCAAAAGTTTTACTATATGCTAGACAATGGTAAAGCTTAATACAAATCACAACCATCACGGGAGACTTGGATGCCAAAGTAGACAAGGGGAGAGAGATGGTGAAACAGTAAATTTTGACTAGGAACTTGTAATGAACATAGAGAAAAATGAGTTCAATGTCAAATGATCAAGTATTAGCTAATACCTGGTTTCAATAACACCCAAGATGTATATGGACATGTCATTCAGTCAGTCAAGAGCCATATATGATACACACTTGGGCGATCATGTCTCTTTCGAGACATGACTGACTGGGCAAAAGATTTTCCCGCAGTGTAGGTTGCCATTACTTTTTGAAGTAGACTGGTTGTCAACCAAGGCTATAGAAAACCAATCTATCCTGTTATTTAACCCTTAACTGGAAGGGAAGAGATGGATTAATACCTAATTAAGATAATTTGCGCGTAAGTGAACGCAAGGAATTCAACTGGAATTTGAACTCATCTCCCTGATTTCTGATATCCACTGCACCACAACGCACATCCATATGGACATGGAGAAGCCCAAAAAGTGAAACAAAATAACAAACTCACTATATAACTGTCAATAAGAGATTCAAGAAAGCAGTTTTAACTTTCTGGATGTAAACCTAAAATACCAAGGCAACACCCAATTTGCAATGTGACAGACTCCTGAATGGCTCAAATGTAAAGGATAAATATATTAACAGCATCAAAAGCAGCTATAATGAACAAAATGAGAATAGAAATTTGAAGTAGGTCACATAAGGAGAAATTTCAGTGATATCAACAACTATGATCATGCCAAAGAAAATTAGACAAGAAAAAAAAAAGAAAAAAAAAAAGAAATGGATGTCAGATGAATTTTTCAATTTGATGAAAAGGAGACAAAATACAATGCCAAGGTATGGTACAGAACATTGCACAAAGAAATTAGGAACAAATGCAGGTGGACTAAAGAGAAATAGTTTAATGAAAAGTGTGCAGAAAGAGAAAGAATGAATATTACAGATAAGGTAAATGTTTAGGATGCGGTTTCCGGCTTTCTCTTTTCCAATCTTCTCACTTTGTTTTTTTTTTTTCAATTGGAGTAGATAGATAGATCTATCACCCGGTTCACACTCCACCCACGTCTATTGAACAGGTTAAGAGGCTCATTCCTTGTTTCCTGTTTAGGATGTGGTTTCCGGCTTTCTCTTTTCCAATCTTTTCACTATTACATAGCCCCCTGCACATCAGTGGCATTGCTCGGAGTGATACGATTAAAAAAAAAAAGATATGCAAAAAAACTAAGAAAAGTAAAAAGACAAAAGATCTGCTTGTCAAAAGCATGAAAAAAAAATCCTAGGACAGGAAATTGACATTAGAGAAAAAAAATACTTCAGAGATAAAATGAATACACTGGAGAACCCTTCCATGACAAAAGAACACACTGGCAATACATAAATATTAAAACCTGAAGGGAAATCAACACTGGCCAAATTGGACAGAAACAAAGCAGCAGGACAAGATAGAATTGTAATAGAGATGCTGGCACCCTGAGATGATTTCAGCATTAACAAGATTACAGACATATTAAACTAAATTTTACAACAGTAGTGATATACCTCAAGGCCTAAGTGGATCCAAGAAGCCAGGTGAAAATGTGAACTTCATTGCACAATCAGCCTAATGAAACAACCTTATAAAATGAATTCTACTGAAAGGGTTCATAGAATAATTAAACTAGAAATTTGGCAAGAACTGTGCAGTTTTGTTAAAGACACTGAAACAAAGAATAAGCAAATTAAGCAGTTTAAATTTCAGGAAACCTGAAAATAAATTAAAAAGAATAAAATAAACCTTTAGAATAATCCCCAGTTCAAAATATTATAAGGGAAGCCAATTAAACAGTTTGAATGTCATTAAATATTTATGCTCATAATACTATCAGAGAGAATACAAATATAAAAGGATGTATACTTGTGTTTTATATATTGTATATGTAAATCAAACAGTTTGAACCTGCCAGGTAAACTTGACATATTTGGGAATGATATTAGAATAATCCATAACATATAGATAGAGCAAACCACCTGCATATAGACATAAAATGTCTATATGCAGGTGGTTTGCACACAGGAACCACTATTTTCAACTATACCAGCGTGACATCTCTAATCATAACAAATGCGTATTCATTGCTGCTCATAATAAATGTAAGCAAGTTCTCAAAGAAACAAAGTCCCTGTTTGTCGAGAGAATGAGGCACCATAGAGCCTCTAACAACTTTGGCTCTTGTGATTACTGGTGGTTCTGTAATGAGATATTAAATAAGTGCAAAGTCTCTATTTTGTACTAATGCGGGTGGCCTCCAGAGTTCCATAATGTTTTTAATTTTCATTAATGACTTTCCTGATGACAGCAGATCTCAACTTGCCATCTATGCCAATGAGTTCAGTAAATGTTCAAAAATAGAAAGTGGTCTAAGAAAATGAAGTGTCTTCTCAACAGACTTAGTCAAGCTATACAGTGAGGTGATTCTGAGAGAATTAGAAGTCCTACCAGTATTCATTGGTAGCCACAATCTTAATGTTAGATATGTGGATGACCCTATTGATAATAGAAACTACAAACTCCCACAGAAGATAGTGAAGGAAAGTGAGGAAAAAAAAAGCACTAAACATCAAATGCAAGAAGTCAAACTGTATGATTGTCAACAAAAGGAACAGCCTAACATGCAAATTACAAATTGGAGATACCTAAGTCAAGCAAGTACAAAAATTTCAATATCTAAGAAGTACTTTAACAGAGGACAGAAAGTAAAACATCATTTTCTGAAAGTGCACTGCAATAGTGAAAGGGGATTTCCAAAAGCTAAGCAAAATATTAAAAAAACAAGATAATTTTGTAAACAACAAAGAAAAGAGTACTGAACTGTTACATAATATCAGTTCTATAGGGTAGTGAATACTGGACAATCTCCTCATAGATGAAGAAACTTGAAACAACACACATCTGGTTCTACAGAAGGATGTTGAGACTACTATAGACTGAACATGTGAATGACAAGAAAATTTTAGAGAAAATGTTAACAAAAAATATATTTATACTTATCAGAAAGAGATAATTGAAATTTCTAAGGTACATAATGAGGAAAAAGGGCCTAGAAAATGTGAACTCACAAGACATATTGAAGGCAAAAGAAACAGGTAAAAAACCCAACCTACCTATTGTGTAAAGAGTTTAGGAGAGACAGCAAAAAGACAAAATTTTCTGAGCTATATAGGACATGAAGTTGTGGAGGGCCATGATCACCAATGTCCTGAAGGAACATAGCATATAGAAGAAAATTTAATACATACTAGGAAATTAATCAACCTTTAAATGTAAATGTCCTGTGTTAGCTTTCAACAATGAAGTTTTTATTTTAAAAATCATTTCCTTTGAATGACATCAATAAAAATTGTAAAGAAGAGTTAATATATAGTTAATAACAACAAATACATAAAAACCCGAAAGTTTCCATTTTCAAAACAGATACATGTAACTCAAATTGTAGTCTATTTCCATTCTGTTTTATTTGTGGATTTAATATCCTGGATTCTACTGTGACTAGACTATTAATCATTTTAACTAATTAAAAACCTGTCTTCAAAGAAAAGCATGCAAGCTTAATACAGATTACCAGTTTCAGTTAATGAAATGTGAAAATAAACTAAGAAAAATAAATTAAACCCTTAGAATAATCCCCAATTCATAAGGGAAGCAAATTAAACAGTTTAAATTTCATGAAATCTTTATGGAAAAAAAAACAAAAAAAACAAAAAAACAAAAAACAAAAACCCCAAAGCATACAAAAAAAAAAAAAAAAAAAACAGAAAGAAAACAAAAAAACACTTATCCCCAAAACCTGGAATACAAGTTTGTGTATATTTCTGCATGCTCATGTGTATTGTGTTTACTTGCAAAAACAACAAAAAAAAAAAACATGCTTACATTTTAGTGTAAATGGAACATGAATGCATGTAAGAGGATATATAAAGAGGCGCTGAAAAATATTTAACCTTGCCCACATCCCAAAATTCTTATGTTTGGTCTACTACTAGGGCTACAATTTTCTGTCTTAACATTTTGCTGGCTGCTACTTCCAACTGATCCTTAGATGTCCAAACTTTTTGGTAGTGCGTAGAGAAGCTGCTTGAATCAATAGTTGCTATTTATCAGGATATTTGGTAGTGCCATATCACACATGTGTCCCTGCCCCTGCATGTATTTCTAGTAGGCAAACCTGAGGCCACACTATGCTCTGTTTTCAATCATGCTCTGGCTGGTTTGTATTACCAGTGACAACAGATACTGACAATTATGGTGTTCTTTTCTCTTTCTCCTCAATTCAAACCTCATGAAAAATAAGAAAAAGAAATATGGCTAAACCAGTAGATAAAAAAAAACCCAATGCCATCCAGCTTATTTTTAGTAATATTCATGGTATTTGTTCCAATTTCTGCAGCATAGAATTTTTCCTCTTGGAACAGTCACCAGATATCTTTGCCCACTGTAAAAATAACTTAAACTCTTCCATTGCTACTAATAAATTCTTGGTTCCAGACTATCTTTTCCTTTGCCAAAAGGATTCCAGAATTTACATGCATGACCTTGGTCAGGAAATTGTTTTTTTGAGACCCTTGATGACTCCTTCATGTACTTCAGTTTTTTGTAATTAAACTATGTCAGCTATCTCATTTCCCTTTATCATTCCCCCTCTTCCCAGGACTGCAATATATTAGACATGATAGCTGACAGTATAGAAAAAATACTTTTTCTTCATCCATCTGCAAACACCTTTGTCTTTAGAGACTTTAATGCTCACCATGACATGTGGCTGAAAAACTCAAAAGGTATGGATGATGTTGGTATTCGGTCAGTTAAATTTTTCCCTTGCTCAATCTCTTACACAAATTGTGGACATCCCTACTCATTTCTCTAGCAAAACAAAGCAAGACTTCTCTACTTGATTTGTTTCTTACCTTCTCCTCTTGCTCTTGCCAAGCTTTGTAATACTGCCCCCTTAGTAATACTGCCCCCTTAGTAACTCTGACCACTCTGTGGTAGCTATTGATATTTCATTCCAATCATCAATTAAACAGAAACCCCTATCCATAAAACCTCTTTCCATTACCAGCATCCTGATTGGAACTCACTCTGTGATTTTTATTGTGATATCTCATGGACTAGTATCTTCAACCACCCAATTGAAAAATTGTGCCACTGAGGTTTCTTCTTGGGTCAAAGCTGACATGGACACTTTCATTTCTTCTCAGAAATACCAGATGAAACCACAATCATCTCCATGGTTCCACCAGCATGCTCAGTCACTATAGCACACAGGAACCACTATTTTCAACTATACCAGCATGACATCTCTAATCATAACAAGTGCCTATTCATTGCTGCTCATAATAAATGTAAGTAAGTTCTCAAAGAAACAAAGTCCCTGTTTGTCGAGAGAATGAGGCACCATATAGCCTCTAACAACTTTGGCTCTTGTGATTACTGGTGGTTCTGTAATGAGATATTAAATCTGTGCAAAGTCTCTATTTTGTACAAATGCGGGTGGCCCCCCAGAGTTCCATAATGTTTTTCATTTTCATTAATGACCTTCCTGATGACAGCAGATCTCAACTTGCCATTTATGCCAATGACAACCATTTACTCTTGCCTCAATAGTAAGGCTAATCAGTCCAACAAGGTCAAAACAGCAGCTGAAATCCAAAATGACCTCAACTGGGACAAAAGATGACTTGTCACTTTTAATGTCTCCATTTGTCATCTGAGAGACTCCTCTCACCATTCCATCAGCATGGCTGTTGATAACCTCCAGAAGAGTGACTTGCTGCACCTTCTCAGGCTAATGTTCTCAGCTGACATGAAGGAGAAAGATTACATTGAGTCAATTGCTATGTCAGCTGCTATGAAAGTTAGTTTACTGTGTCAGGCAAGGCAATTTTTCTCTCCAGAATCCATTTTATATATCTATAAGTCCATTTTCTATTCTATAAGTCTATTTTATATATCTATAAGTCCATGCTAGAAAATATTGCTGTTATATATGATTTAGTGCCCCTGCTATTACCTTGAGGTCCTTAATAAGATCCAAAGAAAAATCAGTAATATTTTTGGTCTAGATCAGGCAGCTTGGCTTCAGTCAATTACCCACTACCATAAGGTTGCCTCTTTGTTCATTTTTTTTGTTTGTTTGGAAGAGCTCTTCACTCTTATACCTAGACTATAGATTTAAGCGCAATATTAGACTGGTGTTGAGATCTCATCAATTTATAGTTGAGCTGGCTAAATGTAGCTGTAAGTTCTATGCTCACAGTTTTTCTCACACTTCTCACTTGTGGAACTCCCTTTCAGCTCCATGCTTTCAAACCAATTTCAATCTGCAAAAATTTTAATGCAATGTTAATCGCTATCTACTGTCCTCTTTCTGATTACTATGAATGTTTCAGTTCTTAATTCTTCCATAGCCTGTAACTCCTTGCATTTTAGTAACATTACTGCCTTGCATGGGTTGATACTGATTAAAAAGAAAAAAAAAAAATGAAATAATTTTGGAAAGTGGATTGGACTGAACTCTCCAGCACCCCTTCATAATTTTAAAAGCATTTTTGTGGGGGGAAAAGAAATTGTAATAGGAAGTGTTTTAAACTGATAAAACAAGTGAAGAAAATATGTACAAAGTTACTAAATATCAATATTAAAACAAAAACAGTAATAATATTAAATATTAATTGAATTAAAATGAAGTGAAGATTTGCAGGTATAAGTTAAAACCCAGTGAACAAAACTATAAAATTATCTTCACTGTTGATTTCATTATAATAAAAAATATCTAGAACTTAGAAAGTGATTATCATTTTGGATAATTATTGGTTAATATTAAGATGATTTCAAGTATTCTTAAATAAAATATATCAAGTTAAAGTTAAAAAAAAAGACAAATAATTCAACAATTTACAAAAAGATTGCAGTATAAACCCATAACTACTAATACTGACAAATATCTGAATGAAAAAAATACAAAAGATTTTTAACTCTAAATTACATGCAATTTAAGATGCCTATGGACATGATTTCTTACATATTTGTACCTTTAGCTGATTAATAGTGGTTCATTTATACACCTATGTGACCAAATTCATTCCAGTCAACTTTCTTATTCTATTTTCAAACATTTTTAGATTTATTATTTAATATAAATAAAGAAAACTTATGATAAAAATCCCCACTTATGGGTAAAACTAGTAAATAAACTGGTCTCTTTAGCCTTGGTAGAGAAATCAGTCTATGACAACTCTAAATTCAAAATGAAGACAACAGTGGGGAAAAAATTCACTATCTTTTTCAAGAATAGCAAGGAAAAGTCATGGCAACACAAACATTAAATGAAAAGGTAGATGTGAAGAGCCATGACTGCCTATTTCTCAGAGAGACATAGCTAAAAACAAATAAAACTGTACCATTTTCTTTCTTTCTTTCTTTCTTAAATGCAACTTGGATCATCAATTATCAGAATTCATTTATATTTAAAAGTATTACTGTTGCAATAAATGATAAAATAAGTGAAAATATAAAAAGTTTTTAAGAGAAGATTCTGTCTAAAATGATTGTTGGGTAAATTGCTTATTTATTCTAGTGTGTCATACAAGCAAACATTGAAGTCCACTTTTATTAGGTTGAACAGGTTGAAGAGATGAATAATACCAGGAAAAGGAAAAGAAGGATTAAAATATTGGAAGGTTTGATGAGTTTGATTTATCAGTACTTACTGTTTAATCCTGCATGGAAAAAAAAATTAAAAACAAGATAGAATAGTGTAATTATTTTCTAATGATCTAAAGTTATTGAAAAGTGAAAGGGAAAAAAGTTAATTTGTGAGTTTTAGCTAAATAAATAGTCCATTTTTTTCTGCAGAAGGAAAGCTTGAAAGAGAGAGAACAATTAATAGCTAGGAGCTTTACTTACTCTTGAGATTTCATAAAAAATTGTGTCATGTCAACTGCAGTCAAGTTAAATCTTAAGTTTTATTACTAGTTTCAGTTGAATTTTAATGTATTTCTGATTATCATTATATATACAAGACTATAATTATTTAGTTTTTTGTAAAAAATATGTATAAATATATATATATATATATATATATATATATATATATATATATGTGTGTGTGTATATATTATACACACATGAGTAAGTCAAAAACTATCTGCATTTTCACTAAAATATGCACTTAAATTGTCTTTCCTTCATGTGTGTGTGCGAGAAAGAGAGGGAGCTGACATGAAATACAGATCAAATCCAACAGAATGATAAGCTAAAGAAATAAGAAGCATTAATCAATCCAACACGTTTTATATATAAGGGTAAAAAATTATCTCTATTTTGGATATTTTTTTTTTACTTTTTCTCATTTATATACAAGTTGTGATCAAAAACAGACCAAATATGGAACTGAATCTGACAGAATGATAAGAAAAAGTACGAATAGGAAATGTTTATCAATCTAACTTGTTTTACTTTTATTAAAGTTTCATCAGAGAATAAGATATAGATAAAAAGAAAGAAAAAATTTCTGGTATTTTTACTTGTTAAACAAATGTTAGTATAATTTATGGTGAATTCAAAAAGTCAATGTGTTCCTTCAAAGTTCCAAGAAAATACAAAGGAAAAAAATCTGGCTGTAACTTTAATTTTACAAATACCACTCTAGTTAAAAAAGAACATAATTCTTTATGTCAAAAGTATTTTGAGTGATTACTAATAACTACATTGCCAACTAAAAACACACCAACCATTACTGAATAAATTCTTAAAGAATTGAACATGTTTATCTAAAACAAATAAATTATACTAGTATTTGTTTAACAAGTTAAATGCATATGAAACCTCATTAACCAATGAAAATCAAACAACATAAAAGTAAAAATACAAATAATTTCTTTTTTGCCATATCTCATTGTCTGATGAAGCTTTCATAAAAGTGAAACATGTTAGATTGATAAACATTTCCTATTTGTTCTTTATCTTTTCTCTATATATGAAACAGAGAAAAAAACTCACCACATAATTAAATGGTTATAAATCCAGAATTTATTTTGGCAGTTGTAAAAATTACAAACTGCTTCTTCAAATCCGAAAAATCAAATAGTTTAATTTAAATCAAAATATTCCAAAAAATTAAGGTTGGCACAGAGAGGAAATAAGCTTAAGTAAAGGGTAGAGGTGTATACAGTTAAACATTGAAGTAATGATTATACCAGAAATGTCACAAAAATAAAGAAAATATACATCAAATCACACGTATACAAAAAATCTTTAAGGAAAAATAATATACAAGAACAAACAAGAGAATAGATATAACTACACACAAAATAAACACATACATATTCACAAGCATAAGAGGCCATATATACACACAATATACACAAAATTAAAAATAGCCAAAATAAAGAAGAAATACAAATAAAATAGTAAAAAAAGAAAAATGGCCTATATAGTATAAGTACAGTCACAAAAACAATTTTTGAATTCAAAATAATTAAAAATTCACAAGGAAAAATTTTACAAAGTTAAAAAAAAGATTCACAAAAATTAATCACAAAGACAAAAAGGAAAAATAACAATTGCAAACATAAAAGAAAAAGAGCATATAGTAAAATATAAAAAATAAAATACAGTCACATGTAAATAATGTTCACGACCCCCCCCCCCCCCAAAAAAAGAAACAAAAAAGTTTAATTATAAATAAAAATAAATCAAAATAATAAAATAAAAGTAAGAGAGCAGATCTACAATAGAAAAAAAAAAATTGTAAGAAAATTACTGATAAGGAAAAAATCCAATCCTATGAAATTTATTTCTATGATGGCATGTAAAAATAATTTCATTACGTTGATTCAAAAGCTGGTTATTACCACTAAATTTAATTATTTTTATTTTGTCATCTAAGCGTAGGTTACACCTATTTCTAAAGCTTAATTTTTTTTTGTCTGTTTGATTAATTTTTGTGTATCTTTTTTCTTATATTTGTGAAATTTTTCCTTGTGAATATTTAATTATTATTTTTAACTTAAAATTTTTTGTGATTGCAAATTATTTGTGACTATAATTATATTATACTTTTTTATTTTTTATTTTATTTATTTTTGGTTATTGTTAGTTTTGTGTATATTATAGTTGTGTTTATTTTGTGTGTAATTCTTTTGTTTGCTCTTGTATATTATTTTTCCTTTAAGATTTTTTTGTATGTGTGTGATTTGGTGTATATGTTTTTTATTTTTGTGACATTTCTGGTATCTGTTGCCTCAATGTTTAACTATATATACATCTACTCTTCACCTAAGCTTATTTCCCTTTTTATGCCAGCCTTAATTTTTTTTTTTTTAATATTATGAGTTAAATTAAACTATTTGAATTTTCGGGTTTGAAGAAGCAGTTTGTAATTTTTTAACAACTGCAAAAACAAATACAGCGAAACAGATATGTCTGTGAATGACTATTTACGCTCTCACACCCTGATTGAGCACTCTGGAAGAATAGTAGACTTTGAAAAACAGTAGCTACTCTGGCATTTACGCATCGTTCATTCAGCAATGAATTGGAACACTTTCAGCTATTGGGCATGTATAATGATAATATACACACTAAGAAGTCTGCCTCCTTCTACCGAGCGCCCATAGCTCAGGCAGAATTGCCGACTGACACCAGTTTGGTCGGGTTTTAATCCTGGGTAAAGAGCAATTGACTGTCTAACCGTACTGATGAGCTGTGATACAGCGAAACAGATCTGTCTGCGGATGACTATATATATATATATATATATAAAGCTTAGAAGAAAACCAATAAATAATTATCCAAATGTTGGAGAATTTTTGTCTTTATTTTCAACTGAAATTAAAGCAAAAATGTGACGTTTAGAACGGCTCATGATTAAACATAATAGACATTCATTGTCTCTTATATTTAATAGCATATGTTTAGAAAATTACTTGCTGCCTCGATATACTATATATATATATATATATATATATATATATATATATATATATAGTAAAGTCAAAAACTGACTCAGTCAAATATCTAAAAAATAAAATTTTCTTTATTTTTTTGCAAGCAAATTCATTGGCTCTTATTGTTACACTTGACTGATTACCATATTTGCCTTCATATAATATACACACTCATATAAGATATCCCCTAAGACAGAATATTTTGTGGACAGAATTTTGTAGTATGTTCTATTATATAATTATGGAAATATTCTTTAAAGGGGTTTTTAAAGTGATTTTGTAGGGGTATGGTGATGTTAATATCGCAATAACAATCATAACAGTATAATATACACTTTTAATTAGAAAAATCTGATACATGCATGTTTGAACAGTGTTTTTAAAACATAAATACAATACAGTAATTTTGCCTTTGACAGTGCAATAATTTGGTCTGTGTTTGGGAATGTTGCTACTTTTGTTGGTATCCACTTATTGCAAATAGATGAAAGATGGCTGGAGTTTGTTAACAATGCTTTAATGTTTTTATGTTCTACATTTTTGTTTGAGATATGGTGATAAAGAAATGTTTCTTAAAGGTAACAGTTGTTAATGACATATAGTATATCTCACATAGGTTATGTATGCTAGGTTAGGAGACAGTGTGAGATGTGAACTTCACTCTCAACTACCAACATACTGTAAGCAATCTGATGTAAGTTTGTGCTAATAGACAGATGATTTGGCTTGTTTTCAATATTTTATTATTAGTAACATAATTTTCAATATCATATTACCAGTTAAAATTTTTATGCCCACTGAACTCTGGCTTATCCAATGCCCTAGCCTACCAGCACAACACTCGGTTGTCTACCATCTGTAATATGGCTGTATTATGCACAGTGAAGCTTTTTAGGAACATTTAAAAATTAAAAATAAATGTATCTTATGTGGAAGCTAATATGGTAAATGAATGGAATAATAATTATGCAATACAATTCTTATTAAACATTCAACATTTACAGCATCTCTAAGGATAATTTTCCAATTATCACAAATTATAAATATTGAAAAATAGTCAAATACCACAAATACAAGATAAAAAATATTAATTACTAAATCTTGATTAATTCCTCCTTTTAGTCAATCAATGGCACTTTCAAAAATGAATTGTTAAAAAATTCAGCTTGATATGCACTGAATCCCCCATCTTTAAGCATGACATTCAGTGTCTTTTGCATCTATTAATTATTTAAAAATTATTTAATTTTTTTAAAAATCCCAGTAAATTTAAGTTATGGGTATAAATATTGACTGTTTGGTTTTCTATAAATTATCAACCTTTTGCAGGTTATTTAAAACCAAAAAATATTTTTAGTTTGTAAGATTTTTTTTTGTGATAATATTTAGTGATACAAGTCTTGCTAATTAACCCATAGCTGGAGAGAGAAGAGGTGGATTCATATTTTTTCCCCTAGAATATTTGCACATAAATGAATATAAAGAACCCAATGGGAATTGGAACTCAGCTCTCTGATTAACAATTCTTAGCCATTATGCATTACACTGCTCACATATCCAGTTTACATCACCTGATATTCCCAAGCACTCACCCATCTAGGTACTGACCAGGTTTGATGTTGCTTAACTTCAGTGATCACATGGGAACTGGTTTTTCAAGATGATATGGTTGTAAGCCTGGGTATAAATAGTTGCCTTGAATTAAAATAGAAATTAATGTGTTTTTTTTAAAATTATAAATAAGAGGAGATATGTTTGCCTATTGTCTGGTTCTTTTGAACAGGAGTAGAGATTCATCCTTTGTTTCCTGCTTAAAATTGGGTGTCACACTCTACCTTCTAAAATCTACTTCAACTCTATACTTCTAACATATCTCCCTGAACTCTGAAATTTCACTTACTAATTATTTTTTTATCTTCTGCTCAATTGGAGTAAATAGGTTCACCTTTCATCTGGTTTACACTCCTCTCTGGTCTTTTGAACAGGAGTAGAGGTTTATCCTTTGTTTCCTGTTTAGGATTGGGTTTCCAGTTCCTTCTAAAGACTTCTCATTCTATTTTACTCCCAATAACCCCTTGCATCTTTGTGGCATTATCACCTTCTTAGGATGAATTGATTAAAAAAAAATCTTTCAAGTTAATGAAATATAAAATCCTTTTAATTGAAGAAAGGATGTAACACAAAACATTGTATCAATAACTAAAATAAATAAAACAAATGAATGTAATAATAGTTGCTTTATCGAACCTCTTCTCTCATAAAAAAAGAATCATTTTAACATAAGTTGTACCTTGAGTGTTTCATTTGTAGCATTCATCAATAATGTTTATGAGATATATGCCACAGTATTTACATACAATGTGTTTCTACTTTTTAATTAGATTTAAGCTAAAAACTAATCTGAAAAATAATTCATCCTTGATAATCAAATTCTATCTTGGTTTTATTTTTTTCATATATCTAAAGTAGATATTTATACAAAGCCTTGATTTAACAAAGAACATTGTTGAAAATTTTGAAATTTAGATTACCTGAGATATACTTCCAATTCCACTTCTGTATCTGCAGAGAAAGTATCGCTTGTGAATCTCCCCTTGCATTCAACTGAAAAAATAAAATTTTAAATAGTTAAGATTTTAATATTCTAAACTGAAGAGAAATGCTGAAACGTTCTTTGCGCAACCAATGTTCTCATTTCATTTTTAATTTTTTACATAAAAGATATGAGAAGTTTTTTTTTATTAATCTAAACTTCTTTATTACAGTGTTTCTTTCAATTGTCAAACAGTAATTATTACTAGTGTGTATCAAAAGTACTTTCATTTTTTTTTTTTTTTGTAATCGTATCACCCCGAGCAAGGCGGTAATGCTACTGATGTGCAGGGGGCTACGTAATAGTGAAAAGATTGGAAAAGAGAAAGCCGGAAACCACATCCTAAACAGGGAACAAGGGATGAGCCTCTTAACCTGTTCAATAGACGTTTTATAGGCCATTACCTTAAAACTGAATTTCTGGATGAGATTTCTGTTTCAAACTTTTTTATTTTTTTTCAATTGGAGTAGATAGACTAAACTAAACTATCGCCCGGTTCACACTCCACCCACATCTATCGAACAGGTGAAGAGGCTCATCCCTTGTTTCCTGTTTAGGATGTGGTTTCCGGTTTTCTCTTTTTACAATCTTTTCACTCTTTTCTTTTTTATTTTTTTCAATTGGAGTAGATAGAC
Organism: Ascarosepion bandense; assembly: GCA_037127315.1. Lineage (NCBI taxonomy): Eukaryota > Metazoa > Mollusca > Cephalopoda > Sepiida > Sepiidae > Ascarosepion > Ascarosepion bandense. Next base: position 489,789 of record JBBBDQ010029864.1, read on the forward strand.
TAAACTATCGCCCGGTTTGACACTCCACCCACGTCTATTGAACAGGTGTAGAGGCTCATCCCTCCTTTCCTTGTTTAGGATGTGGTTTCCGGTTTTCTCTTTTCCAATCTTTTTACCCTTACGTAGCCCCCTGCGCATCAGTGGCGTTATCGCCTTGCTTGGGGTGATATGATTAAAAAAAAAATAAATAAATTAAAAAAAATAACACTCATTTTGATCATAAAACTTTTATATTTAAATACAAAATTTGGCAATGTTTAACCTGCAAAAGAAAACAAAACGTGTCAAAAGAATGGTTATTCCCTTGACACTGCTATTACTGTAGGCCCTTTTGACTCCCTCAGCAATATTTATTAATGTTGTGGGGAGTTACCCACTTAATAATGAACTCTTCTTTGCCTATATTAGTCGAGAGTTAATTACTCTTGAGGAGAGCTGGGGCAACAGAGACACTGGTTTCCAGTATGACTTCAGTTCAGCTCAGCCTAGTCTGTCTGTCTGTCGGTCACTTGTAGCCAAGCTATTATTACTCTTTCTCTTTGTATCTCTTTGTATCTTTTGTTGACGTAATATATGTTCTTGACCTACCACCATGTTGACTCATTATCTTATGGTCCCATACTGGGTCCATATGTTAAGCAAGTAGAATGCAACATTTATTATTTTCCATTTATAAAGATTTATTATTCAGTAATAAATAGTAATAAAGGGTTTGGTTCGAAATTCCTAGCACCTGAAGAAGGGTGGAGTGTACAACAGCCGAAATGTTATACAAATTGCAACAAAGATAAGGACAATAGTCCAAATAATGTAAATACTGTTATTATTCACCATTTAATAAAGAAATAAATTTGAAAAGAAATCTTTATTCAAAAATTTATTCAAGCAATCTAATAGTGTTTAATATTTTTTTTGTTAATTCTCAAGAATAAAGAAAAAGTATCAATCTACTTTCATTATCATTGCTTTTTAAAAACAAACATAGCTGAGGGACTTCAAAAGTGTATACAATAATAGTGGTTTCAAAGGAATAACTGTCCCTTTGAGACAGTTTTTTTTTGCAGTCACAAAGGCTAAACATTGCCCAGAAATGTTATTACAAACAATATTCTTTTGGCATCAAGTAGTTAATTCTGTTCAATAAATGAATATAACAAAATATTTATATTCAATGGAAAATAATTTGCTTTAAAGAAGCAAACTTGAACAAGAATTATACAGCATCTATCAAATACAAGATTGACAACATTTTATGTTTCCTGCATCAATGTTATATTTTGTTCATTTTTACATTCTAAGATGCCAGCTTTAATTTTAATTATTCCTTTGCCACAATATTATAATAAAGTGTAACTACTTACTAAAAGGAACAATGTTCTGCATTTCAACTCTGTACAGGCCACTAGCAGCATCACTACTTGCCCATAAATTACGTGCTTTCTCCACACATGAGGGTTCGAGGCCAGGCTCTGGTTCTGGTGAATCATTCTAAAACAACCAAATATTAACATTTCTAGTCAAGTAAATTTTGAACTTAATCTAATTCTTTTTACAAATATAAAACCTTTATAAAACAGAAATATTAAAATATTTTAAATTAGTGGATTATTTTAAATACAGATTAAAAGCAATTCATAACAGAAAAAAAACTTTTAGCCTAGGTTTTTTTAACTGTTCGTCATTGTATTTTCAGTTAAGACTAGATCATCTTGACAGCATAAAAATTAATGTTAAAAATTATAAAAAATTATTTTGAGATTTTATATAAATGTGATATAAAATTATTCCAGTAAAAGAATAAAATAAATTTACTATTTTATCAAAAGTTTATTATTCTAAATTATTTTTTAAACAAATAAAAAAATGAAAAAAATTGAAATAAAAATAAAAAATTTATTATTCTATCAAAAAATTTATTTTCTCCTTTGTTTTTTTTTTAACTGTTAAGCATTATATTTTCAGTCAAGATTAGATCATCTTGACAACATAAAAATAAAATTAATACTAAAAATTATAAAACTTATTTTGAGATTTTATATGTCTCAAAATTAAATTTAATTATGAAATTTTAAGTTTATGAATGGTGATAAAACATGAAATTATTGTTACCTTTCTTTTCATCTTTAAAGAAAAATATCACCTTTATCCAATATTACAGTATCATTTCAGACACTAAATGTAATAAATTATTATGGAACAGAATATATTATTTATGGCTTATACAGTGATTTTTAATTAATCACTTTATGAATGAATCCTTTAACCATTATATATTAGAATAATGGTTACATTTGATATGCTAAATGCAACAACTAAGATAGGATAGAAATAATACATTTTACTTGAATTAGTAAAAAATAATTAAAAAAATAAAAATAAGGAGTAAGCTAAAATTAATATTTTTTTTACAAAAATGCATTTATTTTTTAATGTAGTTTATTCTAATCTATGAAAATTACATTTATTTCCTAGGGAATCATTGATAAAATGTAAAATTTATAGTAGAAATAGCAAAGTGGTTATAAATAAGGATTTGATTATCAAACAAAAATGTTCAATTTGCAATGTAAAATTACTAAAATTGATTTTGAGTTCATCTTTATTCATGTGTGTAATTTTAAAGTACAGAAGGATTAAAAAATGGCTATGTTAGTTCATAACCTAGAATTAGGGTTAGTTGCAGAGTAAAAAAATTCCACTTTATACTTTTTAATGTTTTTAGACTTCTGTACTTGAAAGTTATAGGTACTATGAACTAATGAAGAAGGCACATTGTTTACAAACAAAACCAGATACAATTAAAGGTTCCAATTTAACATTATACCAGTTTTCCAAATTGCCCTTACTGTATAAATTTTTTTAAAAAAATTGATAGTTTCGTAAAGAAATGAAGATCATATTCATTCAAAACATGGAAATACAAAAGAAAAATATATATTCTAACAAAAATACATATTTAACCAAATCTTTATAAAATATACTTACAGACATCACCCTAATAAAGTTCATCAACACCCTCGTTTTTTCTTCTACTGAGCAACATATATCTGTAGATTTATGTAAGGAAATATCAGGAAAAGTAAGATCTTACTTTAAATCAATTCTAATGAAGCAAAAAGTTAAGCACTTTAAACTTATTCATACTGATATCACACTGGATATTAATTTTCTGAATATATTATTTTCTGCAGTAGACTGGTTATCAACCAAGGCTATAGAAACCAATCTATCCTGCTATTTAATCCATAGCTGGATGGGGAAGGAATGAATTTTTAACTTTCCCATGATATTTGCGTGTAAGCGAATGCAACAAATTCAACTGGAATTTGAATTTGGATTTATGATTTCTTGTTCCGAGCTGATATCCACTGTACCACAGCACACATCTTGACTTGGTATTAAACTAATTACTGTATAACTGTAAGTTTCACTATGTACAATACCATAATCTCTAAGTTAATCAATTCTTTGCACTGCTACTCTGTTATAAACAATTTTCAGTATCCCTAAAAGCAATAAGTATTAAAAAATAATTTCTCTGGAGAGATATAAATAAACAATACAGTATTAAGTTAAACAATATTTTCTTGTTTGTTAAATCCAAATCTAGGATTTACTTACTCACTCATACTGAAGAAACTCTCCCTGATTCACCAATGTCTTCAAGAGTATAGCTTTACTCACCATGCTTGGCCAATTGCAGGTTGGTGAGACTATTTAACATAGTTGGGGTGGATGGCCATTGCTTCTGAGGAATTCATACACCTTTTACAGCTCTTGTTTTTTGTGCTGTTAGAATTCCATTTACCCTCCTCATCAGACAAAAATCTGGGAGGGGGGCAATTTAGTTGCCAACCAACCACTCAGTGTTAATCTTTTTTTTAGAGTTATTCTGTAAAATTTATCTAATACAGGGCTAAATATACACAGTTATTTTACATCAGAAATAAAAATACTTGTAGTTTTATCACTTCTTAAAAAAAGAAAGGAAAAAAAAAAAAAAGAAAGATATAGAGATGAATTATATCTCCATAAATATATCCCTAACATATTTAATGCTTTAATTTTGAATAAAAAGTGTAATTCAAAAGGATACGTTGTCCAGTGAGTTCCAGGCATACAGTTATGTAGTCGTGCACTTTAGCTGTAAGATAGGCACATTTAAGTGATGTTTGCAAGAGAAAGGTAAGCAATGGCCACCATCGCTCAACCCTATAGTCCCACATGACTTTGTTCAACATCCTGAAAGCAGAAATTAAAAAATCAATAAAGAAATTTAATTTATACACAAATGTGTATGCACATGGCTGAGTGAATATATTCATATTCTAATGTCGAGTAAATTTAAAAAATTTTTTATTTATAATCATGCAGTTAAGATTCTTATATTAATTTAAAAAGATAATTACTTTCACAATATACTATAAGTCTGTAGATTTTTTGGGGGGGAGTGAATACAAAGATGTTTTAAAAACAAGTTTTAACTATGGAAATATATCAGTTTTAAAATTACTTTTTTTTTTACATAATCAAGCAGTTTCCTTATGAAATTAGAGAGAATAATAACAAAAAAAAAACAACTTACATCAAAGCCTTATTGTAATCTTTTGCATGAAAATATTCTTCTCCCATTTGTACCACTGAAATGAATAATTTGAAAATATAAAGTTTAATAATAATCACTGCTTGTATCATGTGGTCATCATTTATACTAGAAATCATACTCACACGAACAGTTTTCAACAAATTTTTAATCTTGAAAGGCCACTGTTTGATCTCCTCCTTGAGCGTTCATTCAGCATTGAATTAGAACACACTCAGCTATTGGGCATGTATAATGATAATATACACACTAAAAAATCTGCCTCCTACTGAGCACCCATAGCTCAGAGGTAGAATCGCCGACTGACAGCAATTTGGTTGGGTTTCAATCCTGGGTAAAAAGCAATTGGCTGTCTAACCGTACTGATGAGCTGTGATACAACGAAACGGATCTGTCTGCAGATGACTATATATATATATATATATATATATATATTAAAAAAGGATTAATTCAAAGATGTTGAATGGCCATTTCGATATGAAGATCCCCACGGGGGACGACACATCACCTCAGCAACAGAAAAAACCTTTCAGAAACTGGAGAAAAATTAGTCTACTTTTCCTTTTTAAATAGATTGCAAAGAAATTAAAAAATAAATAATAAAATAAAATAAAAATAAAAGGAAAGAAAAAGAAAAAGAAAACGAAAAAGAAAAAGATAGAATAAAATCAAATAAATAAGAAAAGAAAAAAAATTGACATCGTCTGGGTTCGCAAAAAAAGGGAGAATGTAACTAAAAATTAACAGACAGCCGTGTTAAATCGACATAAGTTTAAGCAACACGGAAAAAAGGTGGTAAGAGAGATAAAAGAAGGAAGGGAGGGAAAAAGAAAGAAACTAAAGAAAAAAAATTTTTTAAAATATTACAGATGCTGGACAAATTCAAAAACCTAATTTCCCCAAAACGTTGAAGTATTAGAAAAAGGCCTTTACTTAAAAAGGCATAATTATTAATAAAAGGGAATAAAAAGATATAGGATTTAAAATAAAATTATTTTTAAAAAAATTAGGTCATTTGAAATTAAACTAAATAAAGACAACACTAGGTAAAAAAAAAAAAATTAATTACAATTATTATATACATACCTATAGAAGTACACACATACATACATATATATACACACACAATTCTACGAATAAGAATACATATATACATACACATACACACACATACATTCAATTTATTACACTTATATACATATACATGCGCATACACACATATATATATATGTGTGTACACACCTATATACAAAAAATTCATATACACATAATATACATGTGTACACATACATGCACACATATACACACACACACACGCACATATATATATATATATATATATATATATATATATATATATATATTCCATATGCACTCACACACATACATATTAATGAATATTATGAAAAGGAGCATTTAAATAGCTAAAAAAATTTTTTCAAAATTATATATAGCCCACATCAGCTGGAAATTAATAGGCTCAGCTTGTACTCCTAAAAGTTTTCGTGATAGGTGTCGTCTGTGTTTATTGGAGAAGATTCTGATTTTGAAGTATCCTCATCAGGACTTACTTTTGAACTTTAGGAGGGAATTTATAAACAAGTGCCGCCATAGGGCGGATTTTAAAATTTAACTTCTAATTTTTAATTTTTAAATTCTAAATTTTTCTATAATTTTTTTAATATTTTAAAAAAATTTTTTAATTTTAATTTTTTTAAAATTTTTTTTTATGTATATGTGTATGTTTGTGTGTGGATGTGCATATTTGTATATATATGTATATATATATATATGTATATATGTATTTATGTATGTGGGCTATATGTAATTTTGAAAAAATTTTTTTTAGCTATTTAAATGCTCCTTTTCATAATATTCATTAATATGTATGTGTGTGAGTGCATATGGAATATGTATATATATATATATATATATATATATATATATATATATATGTGCGTGTGTATGTGTGCATGTATGTGTACACATGTATATTATGTGTATATGAATTTTTTATATATATGTGTGTATGCGCATGTATATGTATATAAGTGCGTAATAAATTGAATGTATGTGTGTGTATGTGTATGTATATATGTATTCTTATTCGTAGAATTGTGTGTGTATATATATGTATGTATGTGTGTACTTCTATAGGTATGTATATAATAATTGTAATTAATTTTTTTTTTTTACCTAGTGTTGTCTTTATTTAGTTTAATTTCAAATGACCTAATTTTTTTAAAAATAATTTTATTTTAAATCCTATATCTTTTTATTCCCTTTTATTAATAATTATGCCTTTTTAAGTAAAGGCCTTTTTCTAATACTTCAACGTTTTGGGGAAATTAGGTTTTTGAATTTGTCCAGCGTCTGTAATATTTTAAAAAAATTTTTTTCTTTAGTTTCTTTCTTTTTCCCTCCCTTCCTTCTTTTATCTCTCTTACCACCTTTTTTCCGTGTTGCTTAAACTTATGTCGATTTAACACGGCTGTCTGTTAATTTTTAGTTACATTCTCCCTTTTTTTTGCGAACCCAGACGATGTCAATTTTTTTTCTTTTCTTATTTATTTGATTTTATTCTATCTTTTTCTTTTTCGTTTTCTTTTTCTTTTTCTTTCCCTTTATTTTTATTTTATTTTATTATTTATTTTTTAATTTCTTTGCAATCTATTTAAAAAGGAAAAGTAGACTAATTTTTCTCCAGTTTCTGAAAGGTTTTTTCTGTTGCTGAGGTGATGTGTCGTCCCCCGTGGGGATCTTCATATCGAAATGGCCATTCAACATCTTTGAATTAATCCTTTTTTAATATATATTTGCTCTGTAATATTTTATTACATGGAGCTCTCTTCCTGTATCATTTTTTAATATTAAAATAAATTTTTAATATTAATTAGGATCGGGTTTTTTGGAATTTACCTTCCTGCTTTTTTCCCTTGGATTGAAGTATCTGAATTAAAATATATATATATATATATATATATATACAAAAGATTAATATAAGGAGATGCTAATGTGTCATATATTGGAGGTGATATGATCATGAAAATCCCCTGTCATGCACTTCTGAACTATGTGAGAAGGTGTAGAGTCCTGTTAGAATATGTGGGTAGCTACTCTCTCAAGCCAAGCAATTTACTATGTCTAAAATCTTGATGCAAGTAGTGATACTAATCAGGGGCAGTGCAGAAAAAAAAGATATGTGATTGGCCTTGTGATTAGTTTATAGATTTTGTAAACTGGAAACTGGATTTTGTATATAAAAACTTAAAAAAAAGATATACATAAAAAAAAAAATTACACTTTTATAAAATAAGTATTTGTTATTTAAATCACTAAATTCTTATTAAAATAGTGAGAGGATGTTAAATAATAAAACTAAATTTTTCTAACAAAAATTAATGAAAATTTATTGTACAAAGCTACACACCCAAGTAAAACCAACCGTACTTTGTACCCACTTACCTGTTTACACTTCCCCCATGAATTTAGTTTTGATCAGTCAATTTAGGGTTCTTTTAGAGAGTGTGATGGACAGACTAACAGAAGTCACAGAATTTTATCTATAGATTCTTTCATGCACAACTGTCATATCTTTGGTCCTCATTCTTTCCATCTCTACACACTTTTCATTGAGCAATTTCATTTTTGCCAGCCTACATTTATTTCTGATGTTTTTGTTTAATGTTCTATATTATCTACCATTCCATGGCATTGCTTTTTTAAAATTTCCTATGTTATTCCAAGTTTCCTATGTTATTCCAAGTTTGCATATAACTAGAAGGTGATTTCTCCCACAGTTGGATAGCTTTTACATCTTAAAACTGCATTACTGAATCATTTAAAGATAAGAATGTTTAATAACAACAAATCTACAATACACAAATACATATATATATATATATATATATATATATATATATATATATATATATATATGTCAATTTCAATCTAGATGGGAATGACTGTAAAACATTTTTAGAAGCAAAAGTATGCTGGGATTTTTTTTAGCCAATAGGCCAGTTTGCAGTTGGAAATGACTCAGTCCTAATCTGCCTTGTCTAAAAGACAGAATGCTATCTTTGCTTGTCTGAACTTGCTTTTGTGTCAATGCCAAATCTCAGATTGTGAACTTTTTGCTTTATCACTGTTAATTTGCCTTGCATATATTGTTTGCTTGATATTTTATTTTGCCTTGTTCCTTTTTATTGTAAATTTTCTTAATTCTGTTATTTATTTTGCAGTTGACCATAGCTATTCACTTCACAATATATAAGTTTAGTCCAGGAAATTTTACTCTTATTTTACTGATGTGGCTACAACATTTTGGCTAATTATTCTGCATCAGGTGTGTAATTCACAAGAAGATATTTTTTAAGAACAAGATGATAATAAAAAAAGGTCACTAATCTATCAACTGGATTGCTTAATCACAGAAAAATAATGTGTATAATAACAGTATCAATAAATAAACAGTCAAGTTTTTTTGAATTAATCATCTTTAAATAAATAATGAAAAAGAATAAAAACTTACTTAAATGTCTTTTCATCCTGGGTGATTTATATTTCTTGAACTGTGCAACAGCACTACTCAGCTGAGGAATGATAATCCACTGTTGATATAAAGAGAACATTATCTCAACCAATCATATGAATAAAGTACAATTTAAGTAAAACATTAGATCTGTAATAACAACAACACCCCCATCTTACAGACAAAGGAAAGAAAGTTGTAACAGAAATCCTCTTTAACTTAATAAAATTTCTGCAAGATATCTATTTGGTAATTTTTATTTATTTATTTATTGTCAGTATGCTAAACCCACTTTAATTTTCTATTCTAGACATAGCTAAATAACACTAACCATGAGAGAAACGTTTTTTTTTTCTTGAGGTAGATACCAGCATTTGAAAGGGTATGGCCTGGAGTTTTATGAATTGTAAGACCAAAGGATAGTTCAACAGAAAAATTACTATCACTGAAGATTTAGTAAATCCACTTATTTAAAATAATTTTCTCCAAGTGTTTTTATTTTTTTTAATATTGATATTTTTTTCTTTAATTTAATAAGAAAAGTTATTTATTTGATATGCATTTTTTTCTATTAAATCCAATTAAAAATTAAATTAAAATCTGGTATATTGAAATAATTCTGCAATGTTTGTTTTTTTATTAATAAAAATTAATTCAACAACAGATTATTTTCACTTGTTTTAAATAATTCTATAATGTTACTCAGAATAATTCAGTAGACAATTTTTACTTATTTGAATAATTTTCTAATACTTGTATGAATGTAACAGCTGAGTCATACTGGTTAAGTCATATTAGTCCATGGAAAATTGTTAGTGTTGCTTGAGAGACTTGATAATTCTGAATGATAGAATAGATATTAGGATGAAAATAGGCGAGAGTAGTTATTTGGATTGGAGTCTAATGGAAAAATTTTAATTATATAAAATATATTTAAATCCATAAAATACTTATAAGGGGTGTCTTGGAAGAGTTTGAACTCAAATTAAATTAAGATTTACTAAGATTCAAGATAACTGGCATCTCTGGTCTAACTCCACAATACTGAGGAAGTTGTATGACTAATGAGTTTATCAAAAGTTCATAAGATTTTTAGTTATGTTAGGATTTGTTTAGTTATAGACCTATTCATTATATTTACATTGATTTCAATGTAATTTTAAAAAATTTATATATAGGCCCACACTGAAAAACCCAAATGGTATGTTTATCCCTTTTCAGCTGGTTTGCCTGGTGTTAAACAAACAGTCATTCGAATTCTCACCCAGACCAATGAAAAATATCAACAGCTTCTGAATTACTCATGAGTAAACACAAACAACTGAATCCACAAGCTATCTTCACTGAAGTGTACCCCCCTACCCTTGTTAATGATATTTGAAACCCAGACAGGTATGCTGTAATTGGGAACTAGCCCAAGTAACAAGTTATATTATGTGCAGTGACCATGACATTACAATATAAAATACACTAACCAACTCTGGGTTTATATTAATAATAATTCAGCTAACTTACTGTCTTTTTTATTTGTTTAAGTAATTCAGAACAATTAAGAAAATCTAATTAAACAGATTATTTCAACTTAGATAATTCTGTAAATTCTTTTTTCAGCTCCATTCAACTAATTTGTAGTAATGCGAAATGTCAGATGATAATAATGGTTACTACAAACACTGAAAAGATTCAGTTAAGTGCCATATGCGATACATGCTTTGGGTGATCATGTCTTGAAAGAGACATGACTGACTGGGCAGAAAATTATCCTGCAGTAGGTTGCCATTGCTTTCTGTGGTAGACTAGTTGCCAGCCAAGGTTATAGAACCCAATCTGTCCTATTATTTAATCCATAACCGGAGGAAAAGGACAGATTAATACCTTTCCCAAGGGTATTTGTGCATAAGTGAATGCAAGGAATTCGACCTCGGCACCCTGATTTGTGATTTAGAGTTGATATTCACTGCACCACAATGCACATTCGAATATTATCAGGCCCAAAACTATAGAATTCTATAAAAGTTTTTATATTTTTTAATTATTTACTTTGTTACTATGTTTTTAATCATTTCACCCCAAGCAAGACAATATAGCCATTAATAAGGAGAGAACAATAAAAAAAATTAAGAGAGAAAATAATGATTGACATTACATTTAAATAAGTGAATATAAACCAAGATTACATTTATTGTACAGTTTATTTAAATGTAAATATACAGTTATTTTCTTCTGCTAGAATAAGACTGACATTTCAGATATAAATTCTTTTTATATAAGCATGAAGAATAAAAATCTTTGGCACACATTTCTTATATATAGCATTTTTAACATTTAAATTAAAAATAAATAACACAAAATATTACAATATATGTTTTTAAAAATTATTAAGCAAATTAAATGTTACCAATTATGTTCTAAATATTATCTGTTAGTAAAATTACTACAATGATACAGACTGTCTTCTGCAATTGACTTTATAAAAAACAATTATTACAAAATCACTAATAAATAAAAAATAAAGATAAAATTAAAGTAAATAACTACAGTTACTGATTATAAATAATAAACATTACAATTGTTAAGCAACACTACAGCTTTTGTTTGTTACAGCAAAAGTAACTCGCATATTAATAAGTAACAAAATTCTTTTTTAAAAAGCTACATTTTATTAGAAGATAAGTTAAAGAATATATAAGAAAAAAATATTAATTTTTTAAGCTGGAGTTGTGTGTAAGAGAACATAGCCTCTCCCCATAAAATATCTTTGTAAAAATACTGCTACTTGTAATATTTTAATATGTTTAAATGCTTTAAAAAAATTTTTTTTAAATTACAGCTAATAAAAAAGAATTAAAATTAAAAATGCAACTCACATTACATTAATGCAATTAAAAATAAAAAAAGACATTGTTTCTTTCCATAGGACATTTTCCTATAACACAAGAAACAAAAAAAAAAATTACAAAGATAAAATAAGCAAATACTTTACCGAATGGTCCACTTCCAATTCTAGGTTTTGTAATGCTAAAATGCCTTCTTTTTCTTTAACAATATCAGGAGGATCAATGCCTATTAATAAGATATCATTTTTAAATCAGTTGTAATTAAAAGTTGGCAAATAAATCATGTACTGGAGTGTAACTAGCTAAAAAAGTAGCAAAGTAAATAAATTTTTATATCTTAACTTTTTAAAAACATTCAAATGAATGTGAAATATGTGAACATATGCTCAAATACATACACACATATTATACATTAGATATATAAGTCCTGAACTGAAGTTTGTGTACATTCATTGATGCATGTATTTTAACAAAATGTGACCAAACTACTACAGTTCACTAAATGCTTTCTTTAAAAGTAGGTCATGAAAAAGGTATTAACCAACTTTACTTGAAGTATTGTTCAGAAAGAAGAAAACATGTCAATTTAAAGGTAAACATTGAATGAAGTGAACATTGAACAGCAGAAGAAAGTATTATTAAACAATAACAATGTAGTAGCAACAGTTTTGTTTACTGTTAGAATAAAATCTAAGCCAACAAATATTTTGTTAGTATTATTGCTACATTAAAAAATCCCAAAGATTAAAAGGTTAATGAATTAGAAAAATAAAAACTTCTAGAAAAAAAATGTAATAAAGTATTTTTTTCTTAATTGTTTCATCCCAAGCAAGGTGATAATGCCAATAGAATGCAGAGGTTACATAATATGAAAGAAGACTGAGAATGGGGATGACTGAGGATGGGACAACAAAGGAACAGGGTTCAAGAAGACAAAAAATGGTGATTGATATTGCATTTTAATTTTTGGAGATTGCAGTTATCAGAGAAACAAGAAATCAAAGGAGTTTCAAAGGTGGGATGTGCAAGAAAAGAAACTGTTAGAGAAGAAAAAGAAACTTGTTTTGTTATTTATGATAAAGCAGTGAATTAAATTTGAGCAAGATTTTTCTGAAGTGTTTCCATTTTCAATCCTATTTTTACTGATTAACACACATTATCTTGAAAATTCAAATAAAATGACAAATCAATTGCTTAGAAAACAATCATACTGTTTTCAATTGATTTAAAAATAGCATAAAATGAATAAAAATAAAAATTTACTTTGATGTCCTTGTCTCCACGGTCTTTGCCCATAAAAGTCTAGGTTGTTAAGATTTTCCAGAGGATTCCAATTTAAAGGAGTAGTTAATGGCTGTAAAGAAAAGTTTCTTATAATAATCTAAATCATTAATTTATATTGTAATATATTTATTCAATACATTATAAACATATACAGACTTCAATAAAATGTAAAGATTTGCATGCAGGATACTCCCACAAATCTGGTAGCCACCACTTTACTACTGGCAAGACAATCAAATTTTAAATGTAGTTTCTTCCATTTAAAATATATCGAGTGTAAACACAGAAATCAAAGGGCCTTACATTTAGTCACATGAAGAAAGTGGGGCAGAGGGCGTAACAGCCCCAGGCATCCATATCAGGAGAGCATTCAAAGAGTGAAACAAAAATTTTGTTTTTGAAATTGTCTCTTACTTTGTTGAACAAATGCCCTACAGTCTCACAAGCTGGTGTGAATGTGGATCCAGGTTTTGATAAGCGAGACTAGAGTAGGCCCCCTACTTGAGTCTTAGCAATGTACAATCAAGCAGTTAGCCCCAGGTGTCACCAAAATGCTGAACATCATCACTACATACATTTCAGCTCCTACACTTTTCCTGTTACCTGAGGAGTGTTGCCAAACAAAAAAGGAGACTTCAATTTTTCTTACAATTCGGATTTCAATTTCAATCAAATTGTGTATGCATGTACAAGGGAAAGTAAAAAATTATCTGAACTCTTGTTATGTTATGGTGAAAGTGTGGATAATTTTTGACATCATCGATTTGAATCTACGATGAAAAGTTCAATAAAATCTTATAATTATGCTTGTTTTGTAATTTAAATCTTAAAATTTTTCAAAATAATGGAAAAACTTTTAGCCTAAAATTAGTTATTTTTCATTCCACTTGTGTGCTATTTTTATATGAATTTACTTTTCACAGATATGAACCTTTTAAAAAGTTTAAACTAAATTCACTACATTATAATTCAATTTTCATGGCCATGAATCTTTTAAAATATTTAAAGTGAATTTGCTTCAGTATAAGTAATAAACTGAATATATACTTAATGGCCATGAATAGATCATTATTGATACATGATGGATGCAAATAGGCTGGTATTAATATGTGACTGACATAGATGGGCTGATATTGATATGTAACAGATGTGAAGTGTGTTGTGTAGTTAGAAATTCAAAATACTTCAAAATAACTTCAGTTGGAATTCACTGAGATTTTGTGGTATAGTTTGCATTTCAGGTTAGCAAATGGTAGTAAACAGTATGTATTGAATCAGATTTCTACAACAAGTGACTTTGCCAGCAAACTCACTTAATTTAAGTGCCAACCAACAAACATGAATAACCAGATGAAAGATTTCCTCTTTGTAAGGTCATCAGACAAAGTGTTCTTTGAAGTTTTTAGTCTAAATGACCTAAAACTCTGAGAAGATTCATTCATTCTTAATAGGCTGATATCAATATGTAAGACATGGATAGGTTGATATTGATAAATATAAATCAATCAAAAGTAAAGCTGATTATATTTGTTTTATTTTATTTCATAGCTATTCACATATGTAAGTACAGAAGCATTCAAATTGTATCTGTCTATATAACAAATGCCATGTTTCACTGATGGCAAGCTGATGTAATTGCAAATCTAAATATTTTGTCCATTTATTAGATACTATATTAGAAAATATATTCAATTTAAATATAGAATCTAAAGGAAAAAAAGTCTTGTTAGAAAGTCACAAAAAACAAAAAAGTTATTAGTCATAATAGGTATAAAGTAATAGTAAATTTCTCACATTTTTTAGACAATTTCCAACCACTTAGTATTAGAAAGAATTAGAAATAATTAAAATAACTATAAGCCACATTACTAGTCAAGGTTCTGTTTTCATTATGATATATCCTTTTGGTTTTGTTAATAAAATCTCTGATGTGCAAATATAACTTTGCATTAACACTGGAGTCAGAATGTACAATCACATCTATTCAAACTTTGTCATTGATCCTTATTTACCAATATAACAAAAACATGCCTAATAAGGAAAATGCAGGGTTATTTTTTTTTTTTTTTTTTAGTGTGAAGTGTCTAAAAGTTGACAAGAAATCCAAGGAATCATTAGCATTCAACTAGAACCAATGCTGATAAGTTATTTGATGGTTATTAAAGTTTCAGTTACATTGAGAGCTATGTACTGAATACCATTATGGTGGTTATTTATATGGTTTGTTTCAAAGAAGCATTACTAGAGCTTCAATTTGTAATGTATTGCTAGATTGGCATAAACAAATCCAAACAAATCTTGCTTGAAATTCATTGTTAGAAACAGAAGACTTACAATTCTGGGAAAGGAGTGTCTGCATTAACAATATTTACAATCTTTTCTTTCTGTATCTAATTACAGTAACAAATTTTTAACCAATTAAAATCAACACAATTATTGCTGTTCAAACAATTGAGAATTCTTTATTTGTCTAGAGATGAGAAACTTTATATCAATTCTAAATAGAAGGGCTTTTTATTCATGCACCAGTTTGTGAAAGTAATTAAGATCTGTGGATTACTAGAAGAATTTGCCAAAGATTTCTGCCAAGGACTAATAATTTTCATCCAAGAAGTTTACCTCTTAAACATCATGACAGCTTGTTGTCATTTATCTATTCTATCATATTTCACTGATACCTAAAATACGATAGTACACAATTGGTCACAAAGTAAACATCCAGTTTATTACTTGTGATGATAATGTGAATTTAGTTTCTGTCTGAATTAATGGAATGTGTTATTATTTACATGTGAACTATTTTCCTCATCTTTGTTGTTGTTATCAAAATATTTGAGCTGCTGTGCCCTCTGGCCTTCCTCAGGAGATTGTCTATCTTAGATAATCTTTAGGAAATTTCAAACTGAGCCATTTGTTTAATCTATGGAGGTAGATTGTTCTCATTCCACTGTCTATGTCCAATGATATCTCATCTAGTTCTTATTTAGTACTGTTCAGTTTTTGCCCTTCCCATTTCCACTTAGTACACACTTGCCAAGCCCAGAGATTGAACTTGCAATTACTATGTTACCAAATTCATGAACAATTTAATGCAATAGGCTATTGTCCCATAGAACAATTCTGAGTAGAGAATTTGGAGACTTAAACTTAACCTGCCTCCTAATTAGTAGTGCTACTCTGTAGAAATCAAAGTAAACAAGATATCCTTATCCATGAGACAGAAGAAGAACAACAACCTACACCCATAGATTAAATAATGGGTTCAATTCAAAAAAAAAAAAAAATCACCAAAGGGTACAACAGCCGAAATGTTTTGATGATAAACATAAGGATAATAGTTTGTGTGTAAATAATGCAAATAAGTGAATTTAGGTTAAACTTTATGTGAAAAATGAAAGTGGAAAGAGATGAAAACAAATGCATCATTAATTTCTTAGCAAAAATAGCTGTTACTTAAAAAAAGAATAATTTATTGACATTCTTAGAAGTTATTCAAATTATTTCTTAAAAAGCTTAAATTTTATACGAGTATTTAATTGTATTAAAATATAGATGTCAATTAATAGAATCAGCTATGAATACTATAGTAATGTTCTAAAATGTTTGCAAAAAGAACAGTTTTTTCATGATTTAACAAGTGCATAACCAAGAATGACATTACAACAAAAAAGATTCCATTCTGGATAATTTTCACATTTTAATAAACGCTAAGCAATTTGTCAACTATTATATTTGAAGCAAGAAGAAAATTTACAGTAATTTTTAGCAACACAGTTTTGCAGCTATTTTTTGTTACCACAACTAACACCCCTGAAGATGATCTCAGAAAGAGATTGGAAGTACTTGAGAGCATTGAAAAATAAATAAAATCATCTGTCAACATTACAGCTCATTTCTTACATCTTTCAATTATAATACACAAAAGATTATCCCTGAGTATGAACAGATTTTATTAAAAATAAGCAGACACAATGTTTGCAATTTATTTAATCTGACATGTCTAAAAGAAAATTTGCTGCCTAAATACACAAATTTTAAATATAAATGTGTATATACAAACATATATTTGCACAGTTTGAATGAAAGCAAAATAGACATTTGTGTTGTGAGGATTAATTTCACTTTCCATTAGGCAACAATCCTCAAGTAAAGCTAACATGTGTAATCCTTTAAATGACACTTCTTGTAGAGTAAGGTGTTTTTGTATTATCCCAATATCATTTTGTCTTATTTTAAATTCTTAAATTGTGTGTATTGTTATGAATTAACTGCTGCAGCATAAAATAAAAAAATAAAAAAATGAAACTTGTTGCTAAGAGATATGCAAATGGTTTTCCACTCTGGTAGTGGATGGTTCTCTTGCAGGGTCGGATACATGGATAAAGAAAATAACCAACAGAGATGAACAACAAAAGCCAGAATTATAATTTAACAAAATTTAATACAAAGCAACAATGACATAGGGGAAACCTGTCTGTATGCAGTGTATGCAATATGAACAAACAAAACAAAAACAAAAAACAAAACAAAAACAAAACAAAAACACTTACCGTTTTTTATAGCATATAAAGCGCAGTTTATTTTTTTACTAAAAATATCTTTTCAAATTATCCTGAGTCTTATATGCCATATGCTTGATTTTTATTTTGTTTTCTTACTATTGGATTAATTAAAATTTTTATAAACTCATGTTCTTTTTCTCCTATTATTTTTTGTTTAATTGTAATCATGACTTGTTTAACCAAAATCATACCTCGTAAATATAGCCTAGGCTGTACTCTTTATTACTAATTTTACTAATTACTAATTTTTTTCTTGATTTGTCCTGCTGAAATCCAGGTGTGTCTTATATGCTGTCAAATACAGTAACTTTTCTTTATAGTCTGAAATAAAAAAATATATTTTTCTTTTTCTTCCCTTGCTTTTTTTTATATTCTACTTTTCTTTTAGTTCAGTTTTATACTTTCTTTTCAAAGTTGCAAACTTCTGTTGCCAAATGATGTTTGTTTTCTTTTTGCAGTCTCAACAGCATAAAAGTTTTCTTCAGTTATAAAGATTTAATGTTGAGTTGACTGATGTATTCTCAGTTTTCCTTAATTGGAAGAATTACACATGCTCTTATGTTTGGTGATTAACACACTTAGTAATTCACTGTTGCTTTTTAGTTTGTGACTATTTAGTCAATAAGTAAAATGTCCATATGTGGCATAGGATTAATGTTAATGAGTTGGATGCAATTTTCAGTTTCTTCATTAAGCAATCTTCTCAAAAAAAGGAGTTTATTGCTCAAAGTCTGCTTTCCAACTGCTTCTCAAGTATTTTTCACCACACAATCTTACATACTGGATCATGTGACTCTGCACATATGTGATGTGCTATTTTTAGCTATCAGCAAATCTTGTTTCTAAGGGTCATTGTCTGGATTATTTTAATTTAATTTTTGATTACAAAGCAAATAGTTTAGAATCTCTTTTTTGAGTTAATAACTTTGCAGATTATATATTTGTGTGTGTGTGTGTAAGAGCGAGCGAGAGAATGCATATGTGTATGAAAGAGACTGTGAGAGAGAGAGTTTGTGTCTATATATGACTAAAAGACACAAGAGGAAAACTGTATTTAGTTTTAGTTGACATGTTTTGTCCACTGACAAACTTTATCAAAGCAAAAAACAAAATGAATTTATTTGAAATAAAGTATTTATAAACAAAATGTTGTTGGTTACTAGAAAATTATAAAACCTTCATAATCCAACAGGTCTAATTCTGTTGTAGATGCCCTGTTGTAGATTCTACTGCAGACATCTAAAACAGAATTAGACCTGTGGAATTGCAACGTCCCTGAATGTATAACCTTCCCAAAGTTCACAAAGATTGAGTCCCACTTAGACTGATTTTGTCTTTGGTGAGTTTTGTACAACATGAGCTGGCCAAATGGTTGGCTGAGTTGCTCCAACCAGTTTCGGGTGTATTGTCCAGTCATAATAATTAAGACTCCTTTCTGTTCTCAAGCTTTGTTAGAAGTGTAGAGTTTGGATCCACTAATAAACTTATGGTATCATATGATATTGTTAGTTTGAATACAAATGTACCTCTACATGAGACTATCAGCATTTGCATTGTTATGCTTTATAGAGGTAATTTGGGTTCAGCCAGCATTCCTGAAGAATTGTTTTTGGAATGTATGCGTTTGGCTACAGAAGGAGTTGAGTTTAGTTTTAATATATGTCCAGACAGACAGCATTTGGGTCTGTTTTAGCCAATATTTTGTTGGTTATTTTGAGTGTCTGTTATTCAAGAAAGTCGATAAACCATCTTTTTATAGTTTGAGATATGTTGATGACACTTTTTCAATTTTTGATTGCATCAGTGATGCTAATAATTTTCTGGAACAACTTAACTCATTACATCCTTCTTTGAAGTTTACTATGGAGGCTAAAAAGAATAGGGTGTTCCCCTTTTTGGATGTCCTTGTACAATGTAAGAATGGGGTTTTCATAACAAGTGTATTTTGTAAACCCAATTTTACTGGTTTATACACCAGATGGAGCTCATTTGTTCCAAAGTCCTGTAAAATAGGTTTAATTGAGACCTGGGTTCATCATGCCCTGATGATTTGTTCCCCCGGATTGTTGGATGAAGAACTTGCTAATTTGCATAGAATCTTTGAATGTAATGGTTATCCCCATTAATGTTATTAAACGCACAATTCATAGAAAGATCAAGTACTTTAAAGAACTAGTGGTCTTTGGACCTAGTTGTTGTCCTATTTATTTGAAGTTACCCTAGCTTTGTTGAAAATGTCAGGTAATAACTGACAAAGTTTTGGTGTGTGCTTTGTTGTGTTATTTTTCAGTTAAGTTGCGTACTGTGTTTCAGACTTGAATTGTGTTTCTTTTAGTAAATATAGGGTGTCCTATTTTCATAAAAATTCAGTTGTATACAAGTTCAAATGCCGTTGCAATGCGGTTTACATAGGACAAACTAATCTGAGGTTGGAATCACTGGTAGTGCAGCACATCCCCATAAATGTACATTCGGGTAGCTCAAGATGGCCTTAAAAAAAGCTGTTCATGACTCCACCATTGGACAACATCTACTTGACAATCACAACTGTGCCTCTTAGTATGAGGATGCAGGGCCTATCATCTATGTGTTCTGGAGGCTGTGTACTTAAAAATACATCAGCCTAGCCTATGCAAACAGAAAGAGCACTTCATTCGCTTATGGCTGTTGGAGGGTTTACAAGTCCCTTTTTTCCATTTTATTGCTCTTGTGGAACTTCGTGTTTACATCCTCCTTACATTTTAATTAATTTTGATTAAAATTTTGTTTTTAAGTGAGTTCCACCTTCACTTCCACATGTCATATTTGTGTGGTGTCTATCATTTACAAATTCTGCCAACGAGCATATAGATATATGTGTGTGTATATATATATATATATATATATATATATATATATATAAATACACACAAAAATATTTTTAAAAAATCAAAAGAAAACAGTTAAATCCATTATTTCAATGTCTTATAATATAACAATCCAAACAATATATTTCATATGAAAAATCTTGATTATGCCAAATGATATAATTAAATATCTAATATTTTTCAGTTGACCTAATGAATATTTACGAGCATTTTATGAGCAGCTGAGCAAAAAACAAACAAAGGAAACTTTGTAATATCAAAGAAGAACTGAAAGCAAAGATTATGGCATTCACCAACTTAAACAAAGAGACCATTCAGAAGAGATGAAGGAGATTCTGAAGTTGTCTGGAGATTATGGTTGAAGCCAATGGCAATTTTCTTAAGTAAATTTACTCTTTAGTATTTCAAGATATTTTTGTGCAAACATATCTGCTAAAATTAGATGTCAGTGCTGTTTTCATTTTTGCGTAATTTAGACAACAATTTGTCCATTGCACCCTATGTATATATATTTATAAATGTGTGCATGCATGTGTTATTTAGGAAGCAATCCCTCTTTTATACAAGCTTCATTAAAGATGACTGATAAAGTACTGTGGTTGGGCTTTTATTCAGTTTTTCTTGCATTTATACAATTATTTTCTTTTCCGGATATAAAGTGTATAAAAATGGTCCAAATATTTTATATATTCAAGTGCTATACTATTAGCCATTTTTATAAATTTTTTTTAACTGAATATATAGATTTTATATATGTGTACCTATAGCAATGGGAATGTTTTTTTTATTGTCCAAACACGGTCGGCATGTTGTAGCCATGTTCATACTTGATATTATTGAGTATTGGCTTTTTTCTTTTTTATTATTAATATTTTCAGTATTTTTAGCCATTTCTTCCATGTGGATCAGGCTATCCTGGTCATATTTTCCACAAGTATATTGCAGATGGGGTTTGATAAATTTCTGAGTGTGTATTTAAATGCATTCTAATTGAGCTACGGTCCCATATTACATCTCTCTGACCATAGGTCTATTAGGTCTCATTTAAATACACATGAAGACCTACCAAACTATATGTAACATACTAGCCAATAATACAAATATAATAGTATCATCCACATGTAAAAAAAAAAGAAGCTTAAAACTAAAAATAATGGAAGCATTATTAATAAAAGAAAAAGCAAGCTAACACTCAACAATATCAACTATGAACACAACTACAATGTACTGACCATGTTTGAAAAATAAAACATTTCTATAACTCTTAAGAGATACTTAAAAAATCCATACATTCAGTTAAAAGTGAAATATATAATTTATATATAGAAAAGAAAAAACTTATAAGATCACATGAAGAAATATATATAAAAAAAAAACTTAACCAAAGCACTTTGTCTGTCATGTTTAATGAAGCATGCATAAAAGAGAGATTGTTGTCTATACACACACATATGCATAGACAGCAATCTCTTATATATATATATATAAAATGGTGCCAAATCCTTAAACGGAGGGGATAATCCAAATAGATCTATTTAATATAAATTATTAAAGAGATAGATCCATATAGAGAGCTCAATGTTTACTGTCCAGAGCAATATGATATACACATTAGGAGAAACTCAATGCATCATCTAAGGTGATTATAAACTATGATTTATTTTGATGGGTAAGTTTTTGGTACCATTTCATCAGACTACAAATTATGAATCATTTGTAATTTGCAAACTGATTAGATGAGTACCAAAAACTTACTTGTTAAAATAAATTGTAGTCTATAACCCCCTTAGATGATGTGCTGAGTTTTCCCCTGTGTGTGTGTGTGTGTGTGTGTGTATATATATATATATATATCTCTATATATATACATACACACACACACACACTTGGATATATATATATATATATATATATATCCAAGTGAATAAAGAACGAAGAAAAAAAAAATTAACAACATTCAAAACATTAATTTAAAACAGTGCTCAATATAAAATAGAGCTATGAATATTTATTATAAATTATAGTTTAGAACATGTACAAATTATCATCTACTACAAAGTCTACATTTTGTTTCGACATTGAAAGGACAATGTCTCATCAGGTAGTGTGAAAAGAAAATAGAAAATTCTTTACCTTATATTGGCAAATTATGTGTGAGAGGTAAGTGGGGTAGAAAATAGGAAATCAGAGTTGGAAATTAGAATTTGAATGAAAAGAGGGAAGAGGTAGAGGAGAGAGGTGATTAATGGACGTGTTGAAAATTTCATAGATGGATTTAACTGTAGTTAAACTGTTTTTCCTCTTTGTTAAACCCAAAGGACTGGCCATAAAGACTGTAAAGGACCACAACTTATCTTCTACCATTAAATCTGTCTGGTATCTAAATCTAATCTAAACTTATTTATAAATGGAACTTTGTCTCTGTGAGTGTGTGTGTCCGTTACCTATAGACTCTGAAATGGCTGAACCAATTTTCTTGAAAATTTACACAGTTGTACTATAAGCATCTGCGAGTGTTCTTAGCTAGGTTTTGTGTTGAGGTACCCCCGATAAATATCGAAAATTGATAATCGAAAAAAATCAGGTTATAGAAGGAGTGGTCCGATTTTAGTCAAATTTGATACACTCATAGACAAAGACAAACAATATTCAGAAGTTTCAAGGTTGCAGTTCTTACAATAGTGCAGAAAAATTGATTATATATATATATTATATATTATATTATATATATTATATATATATATTATTCCCTTTTATTAATAATTATGCCTTTTTAAGTAAAGGCCTTTTTCTAATACTTCGTTTTGGGGAAATTAGGTTTTTGAATTTGTCCAGCATCTGTAATATTTAAAAAAATTTTTTTCTTTAGTTTCTTTCTTTTTCCCTCCCTTCCTTCTTTCATCTCTCTTACCACCTTTTTTCCGTGTTGCTTTAACTGACGTCGATTTAACACGGCTGTCTGTTAATTTTTAGTTACATTCTCCCCTTTTTTTGCGAACCCAGACGATGTCAATATTTTTCTTTTCTTATTTATTTGATTTTATTCTATCTTTTTCTTTCCCTTTATTTTTATTTTTTATTTTTTTTATTTTATTTTATTATTTATTTTTTAATTTCTTTGCAATCTATTTAAAAAGGAAAAGTAGACTAATTTTTCTCCAGTTTCTGAAAGGTTTTTTTCTGTTGCTGAGGTGATGTGTCGTTCCCCGTGGGGATCTTCATATCGAAATGGCCATTCAAGATCTTTGAATTAATCCTTTTTTAATATATATATATATATATATATATTAGGCTCTATAATACTCATTATATTGAGCACAGTTTATAAAATAAATGCCAGAGCACTCAAAATATAAAAAAACCTTGTGTCCTCTTCACTTGGAATTATATATATATATAAATAAATAAAAAGGCAAGATGTTTATGTATGTGTGTCTGTTTATCTGCCTATATGTCTGTATTTTTTTCAGCCCTTTTATTTTAGTTTTTGCTTTGGGTTTGGCTCTAAGTAGGTATAATTGTAGTTCTTAGTCTCATCCATGATACCATTTACTCAGAGGACTTATTTAGCCTTCAAAATTCAGTTTACGATGAAAAAACTTATTTGATATCAATACCAGGAAATCAAAATTTGACTTACATACATTCATTTTTCTATCAGTCTACGGTTTCCCTTTAACTGGAAACAATTATTGCTTTTTAGTCTTTCGTGCCAACGTCCAAAGAGAACCATGGATTAGTTTTAAAGCTTTCATTACACCCGAGCCACACCGGGCTATACTGCTAGTTCCAAATAAAAAATAAATGAAATTATTAAAAAGTTTAATTGTACTCCAACTATTACTTGATATTTCTAAAAACATGGGTATTATTTAAAAATGTACTCACTTTGCAGAGTTCTTTGCAGAGTTGTTTACGAGCAATTGCCAGATTGGCTGCTTGTTGATAATAAAATCCTGGATGCTGTGTTTGAATTGCAGTTAATCCCAATTTAATTGCCTCATCAAATAAATCACCAAATATCTGAAATCTAAAAAAAAAGTAAATATTGAAATTTTTATATCCATTACTTTAAGTGTTCTTGTCTGTATGGAGATGCATGAGTGATGTAATGGATAGCGATATGGAATAAGATATTTGAGATCCAGGTCCAAATTCCAGTCAGATTTGTTACATTTTCTTATGTGTAAATACCCTTGGGAAATGTATGAATCCATCTCCTCCTTTCAGCTATGGGTTAGATAGTAGAACAAGTATTTTGACCCCCCTCCCGGCAAAAAAAAAAAACAGCAACAACATTATCTCCTAAAAATTATTAATGTAGTATTATTTTGTTGGGGGAGGGAGAGAAAAAAAAGAAAGAAAGAGTTATTCTTGCATTCCAAAATATACTTTGACTTTATATAACCCACAAAAGGTTGATATAATATATATATATATATATATATATTAAATCAATTGCATGTATAATTTCTCTGTATTTATTAATGGCCTTCATATTATTTTTATTTCTGTGTTAGGCCTACTAAAGAGGTTCTCATAATTGAGATATGCACTGATTCTTTCAAATGTCACTTGTTTACTATTCTTCATTTCACAGGGGTTGGTGACCACACTTTTCTCTTCATACATGACCAACCATGATTAATTCCATTGCCCCACAATTACATCCTTTTCAGGTGCCTATAGCATTACTTTTAGAGGATAGCTGCTTTTACTTTTTCTAGTTTTAACCTGTGAAAATTTCAGTCTTTTATTTTAATATTCTGATGAATCTTAATTCTTCAGTTAATGATTAAATAAACACATGGCAAATTCTATAACAATAAAATATCTGTAGAAATTCCCACATTGCATCATTAAATATTTGAACAACTTTAACAAAATATTGTAATAACAATCATAAATATAAAGTTCCCTCTCTTCTTTGTTCATATCATCCCTCCTTGCTTGTATTTGTTCTCTATTATGTTTACGGATTGTTTGTCTCTCTTCTGCTCATAATCGTTCTCGTCTTCTTCTCTGCGGTCCTCTTACTGCCTCTGTTGTCTTATTCTTTCTTTCTTTACAAGGATTTTCTCCAAAAATATAATGCATTTACAAAATACATTTAATTTCATTCATTTTAGCAAAAGTGTGACACATCTAGGTACCTAAGTAGGTATTACTGTATTATAATATAAAGACTACGATTTGCTATGTGAGAAATGAAGAACCAATTGGATAAATAGAAATAAATGAAGTATTTTTCTTAGTTGAAAGAGAATCAAGATGAAGATAGCAACGAAAGACTTGAAATTATTATTTAAAGCACAATGATACTGCTATTTTTTGTAAAAGATGATATTTTACAGTAATTCTTTGTTTTATTTTTCCTGTTCAACATTTTCTTTCATTTATCATGCATGTTTGTGTGTATGTCATTCAGTGTTTCTATGTTTCATCTATTGTGTGTGTGTGTGTGTGTGTGTGTTCATATCTTTTTCTGAAGAGCGACACACATAGGTTCTACAGTATTAATATATAGATATTTGCCACAACTGCAAAGAATGGAATACACACAATTATAGAGCATGTATATATATCGTGTATTTGGGCAACAATCTATCTATTATACAGGTTTCATTAAAAATGACAGACAAGGTATTATTAAGATTTTTATATAATTTTTCATGTGTTTGTATAATTTTTTTTTTTTTTTAGAACTCAAATTATATAAAAAACTATTCAAAGCTTTTGTACTTTCAAGCGCTTTTGGCTATACTTTTAGCCCTTATCAAGAATTTTGTTTTACTTATAAAGAAAGCTTATGCATATAGAATCTTGTGTATGTTAAGTTCCAAACACAGTAAGCGCATTGTTACTGTGTTCATAATTGATGTTTTTAAGTGTAGGATTTCTCTATTTTTTATTATTACTGCCTCCATTATTTTTAATCTTTTGCATGTGGATGATGCTATTATGTATGTATTATCAATGAGGATATCACGGGTAGGTCCTGGAAGATTTGGATGTGTGTTTAAATGAGATCAGATGGAATTGTTGTGGGAAAGGTGCAAGGTCAATCTTCTCATCAATTTTGTGGTGGTATGATAACTACAAACAGGATGAAAATATCTCATTCATACTAATATATCTCCTGTTGATCATAATAAAAATTAAAATTGAAAATATATTATAAAAAATACAATACAACTAATTTTATTATCCATAATAACTCATCCCCACCAATTGATGTATTACGTAAAACCAACATTATATATCAATTCACATGTCCCTTGGGAGAATGTATTTCTGACAAAAAACAAATACATATGTTGGATTTACAACAATTAAATTAACAAAGCATCTTAAATTACACATGTCTGACCAGTTGTCCATTTCTAGAGGTCTACAACAACATTCCTGTCTACATTCACAATATAAAAAAAATAATGATCGATAACACAACTATCCTACACCAAGAAAACAAAACTACAGACCCCTGTCTTGTTCATTAAAAAACTTAAGCTGTCAATTAATAGAATCAGCTATGAATACTGTAGTAATGTTCTAAAATGTTTATAGAAAGAATAGTTTTTTTCATGCTTTACCACATACATGACCATAACATTACAACATAAAAAAAATTCCATTTTGGATAATTTTCACATTCTAATGAATGCTAAGCAATTTGTCAACCATTATATTTGAAGCAAGAAGAAAATTTACAGTAATTTTTAGCAACATAGTTTTGTGGTTATTTTTTGTTACCACAACTCACGCCCCTGAAGATGATCTCAGGAGATTGAAAGTACTTAGGAATATCAAGAAATGAATAATAAAATCATTTGTCAAAGTTACAGCTCATTTCTTACATTTTTCAATTATAATATGCAAAAGATTATCTGTGAGTATGAACAGATTTTAATAAAAATAAGCAGACAAAATGTTTGCAATTTATTTAATCTGACATCAAGTAAATAATCAGTAACTTTATATTACAATAATTAGAATATTGATAAGCAGTATGTTCATGAAACTTTCAAGTCAACAGGCAAGTGAAATGAACTTACATTTATTTATTGACATATATCTATACTATAAGAACTAAAATGTGACAAAATTAACCATTAGCTTTTTCATCTTTACACTATTTACATTATTTGAACTGTTCTCTGCATCTTTATTGATATATTCATGACATTTCAGATAGTCTATGGTCCAACCTTCTTGAACTTCAAACTGGGTACACATGGCTCATTGGACAAAGAGTTGGTTGAGTAATCCAAAAAGTGATTTGACCCAGAGAGTTAGGAGTTCAATGCCTGACCAAAACAGAGGGAACAAAACTTGGAAAGTTATTAAAGGGGATTAACTGAAACTGAGATATCCAAAAGGGGCATGACATATGGAATAAGAACAATAGATCTCATTGGACTAAAAGGTTTGGGCTCGAAATTTCAATGTACATTACCTGAAGAAGGTCAGAGTTTACAACTACCAATACATGAATATGGCAATAAAGAGGAGGATATCAGTTCGAACTGTACAAAGTTACCTCACCTCAGAAATATAGACTGATCCTGAAGAAGGCTGGAGTATACAACAGCTGAAACATCATGAATAAAGATGAGGGTATCATTCTGAATGATGTAAATAGTGTAAATAATTACAGTACCTCACCTCAGAAATATAGAAAGTGTTTTCTTTTCTTTTAAAGTTTTACTCGATTTGATAATTCTTCAGCGTTTTAAATTTAAACGAATAAATAATCTATCCTTAATAACTTTATGAAAACTGACAAACCAACTCATTTAATTGGAAAAGACAAATTTATTAATAAAAAGAAAAAGAAAAATATAGATTCTTACTGTTTGGACATCCAAGCACTGTGATCAAATACTAAATCAGGAATTCCAACTCTGCCTTTGAAATAGTCAATATGCTTTCTGAACTGAGCAATTGCATCTAATGGAGCATTGTGTTGAAAAGATAATCGGCAAATCTGTAACATATGAATAAAAAAAAATGTCAGCCAGACAGAGATAAATTTCTCAAGCATCTATATATTTTATATAACCTTTAATATAAATTAATGATAAATACTATTTAATTTAATCTTTAACTGCAATAGATTTTATTTTTTTTTTATAAGCGTTTCACCCCGAGCAAGGCATGTCACTGCCACTACTGTGCAGGGGGCTACGTAGAGTGGAGAAAGGCTGATTAAATATAGGAAATGACAGAGGGTGGGTGATAGGCGGGTAAGGATACCGAGAATGAGGGTTGGGTAGATGAGAGTGTTGTGAGAATAGTTGGGAGTTAGTGTGATAGGAGATGTCTATTGACCCTACATTTAAACACCTGGAGATTGTAACTGTCGGGAAAGCAGACTTGTGGAAGGGAGTTCCACAGGCGGGAATCGCGAGAAAAGAAGCTGTTGGAGTAGAATTTACGGTTACATCTTATTTGTTTAACTGTAAAAGGGTGGGACCTAGTTGCTAATCTAGTATCTCATGTAAATTCGTGCTTAGGCGGCACCAGTGATCTAAGCTCATCGGAGCAGAAGCCATGAAAGTACTTGTAGAAGAGGCACAGGGAAGCCACATCACGCCGGTGTGAGAGCGGCTGCAGCCGGTCTGCCAAAATTTTAGTAAAGATCATTTTTACTGTTGCCACATCAAAAAATAACTATGAAATTGAGATGTGCTATTAAGTGGTATGATTCGCCTTTTTTTTTTAAATAATCATTTCCCCCCTAAGCAAGGCAGGACTGCTACTGGTGGGCAGGAGATTACAGTGAAAGAAAAAACAAGGTACAGAGGATGTCGAAGAAAGGATAAAAGATGGATGAGAATCAAGTAGATATAAACGGCAAGTGACTTTTGGAGATTGTAGCTATCAGGGAAGGAAGCAAATAGGAAGTGCAAGAAAAGAAACTGTTAGAGTAGAAGAAAAATTTATGTTTATTTTGATGGTAAAAGGGTGGGACCTTGATGCCAATCTAGTAGCATGCAGAAATACATGTAGTCAGGGAACAAGGGAAAAAAGTTCGTCAGAGCCGTTGCCATAAAAATATATGTAGTAAAGGTAGAGTGGAAGCCACATTATGTCAGTAAGAAAGTGGCTAAGGGTGAGCTGCTAAGTTAGAATTGATTATACTGCAGACATTTGGATTTTATTGAGAACCTCAAGATAAATAACAGGAGCACCTGACCAGATATAATAACAGTATTCAACGCATGGATGAATAGTAGATTTATATATGCGGAAAAGCAGTATTCAATGCATGGGTGAATAGTAGATTTATATATGCGGAAAAGCAGTATTCAATGCATGGGTGAATATTAGATTTATAAATGTAGAAAAAACAGTATTTAATGCATGGATGAATAGTAGATTTATAAATGTGGAAAGTCTTCTTGGCCCAACACAGTAACCCAACCTTTCTCGTAGTAGATGCAGCAAATAAGAGAAAAACGTTTTTGCTTGATGAACCTTTTAAAGTGCTAAAGATTTTATGACATTAGCCTATTAAGAAGTTACAAAAACATCAAGTAAATTTGATTTCTTTAAACCCATTAGCTTATTGAAGTAGGTACTATAATTAGATTTGCTATCTTGGAAACAACTGAAGTTTCTTGATTGTTTTCTTTATGAACACAACTTTGTGCTAAAGTTGGTATACTGATAAATATAACTTTAGATTGTTCTAATTGAAGTTTTTCCAGTAAGTTTATGATTTTCAAGGAGAAATATATTTAATTTAAAATTTTTTTGCAGTAAAAATTTTTTCAATACTTTACCTTGTAATTAACAAATCCCGCAATTGTCTTAATTTCTAGCAAATTAGTGTCGTGCATACGCAGTTCCAAAATATGGCCATATGCTAGTTTGTAATGCCTGAAATTGTAAGAAAAATTGTAAACATGAGATTGGGAGAGAAATAATATTATTTTTGCTTTTAAAACCATAAAGTTCAGGGTCATTGGAGGTCTTAACCTTATGAAAGAAGAAATAAGCCTTCCATCTCATACTTCTAATTAAATCCTATGTTTTATGGATAAGTTTTACGAAATATTCCCGTTTGTTTGGGTTGGGAATGTTTTTGAGGGAGATCCCAAAATTTGTTTTTTCCATTGTTGGTGTGAGGAATAAAAAGAAATGTAGATAGTGCTCTACCAAGGTGGGAGCTGTATATTGTAAGAAAGTGACCGAACACGTAGATTTTAAACCCACTGTTCAAGCATTTACTTTTATAACGAGTGCGCGATACAAAGTAGAGCTTTATATTGTAATAGTTGTTACAATGGTTTATAAAAGCATAGTATCACTACACAAAAATTCGTGTTTCAGAGCACAACTGCTTCTCTTTGGGTGATTTGTGGAACTGAAAAATGGTGGAAACAATTTATTTTTGGGAATGTGATATGTGGGGGATGGGAATTTAGTATGCCTAAGCTGGTTCGTCAGCAGTTTGTAACCATAGAGATACAACTTTGGGTTCGGTAAGGGGGGCGAGGTAGTTCAGTTTTGGGCAAGTCACTTTTTAGTTTTGTCTGGGTAATTCTCATAGTTGGATCTTAGATTTTTTAACATGGGTAGACACTTTTTATTTGACTACTATCTATGAGTGAATGAAATGAAGTGACTTTTTAGTATTGTATGGGTTTATTTTATTTTATTAATATAATATTCATTTTTTTATTTTGTGGATTAAACATGGATATTAATTAACTTTTGGAGAGGATTATTTTATCTGAGTAAGGTATCTAGTACACAAATTATGACTAATACTTTTGATTAATTAAATTTTAACAAAAATATTTTTGATGTTTGTATAAAACTGTTAATTCATCCCTACTGTTCAATAGTTCACCATTGTTGGGATACCTTAGAATGTGCAGGTTTTCACTCAGGCATAAAGGGCAGATGTCATTAAACGAGTTACAGATTCTAGTTTTTTCTAGGATTTTCCATTTTACTTTGGGTGTCTTATTTGTGTCCATTAATTTCCAAAAATATGCAGAAAGGCAGAAAGGGATGTTTGGTTTCAATACATGTTTTTGAATGAAGTGCATATACCAGTGTTGCTTAAAAGTGTTCTTTGTAGATCCGATGTGGACTTTATTGTTTTCAATTGATGTTATATTGCATTGATAGACAATTGAATTTGTTTTACACCTATTTTGTAGCGGGCAATTATTGGTGTTTCAACAATTGCATGAGTTGGTGTTGCTTTCTTTATTATTTTGGTAGTTATTGTTATTTTGATTAACATACTGATTTAAGATATATTTATTATGATATGTAATGATTATTTTCAAGGTTATTTGTGCAATTCTAACTTAGTTTAAGAGTATTTTTGTTAAAAAAAAATTACTTAGAGGGTTGTTAGTGGGGAAGTGTTTTTTAATTAAATTGAGGAACTTCAGCCCTAACTTGGTGTTGACCATTTGGTTGAAAGGAGGTGTATATCAAATGATTTTTCTATTTCTATTTTTCCTGTTATGGTTATAATTTGTTATAGACTTGATATTTTGGTTTTTGTAGCCACTATTTTTAGGGACTTATTATAAAAACCTTTATGTTTATAAAATATTTGTTCACTGGAAGAGATTTTACTAATTCTATACTCCATGGAGGAGGGTATATGTTTGATTATACTTTGGGGGGGGGGGGTTGACTTTGGGTGGATGCATAATGGATATTTGTTGGGTTTTATGTATGGTTGGTAATTATTATTTACTAAGTGAAGTGTTACATCAAGGAAGTTTACTACTTTTAAATTAATGTTGATTATTACTTTTAATATTTAAATTTTTGAATTCTCTGTGGATGAGTTTCCTTATTTTGTCTGTTTTAAAATGTGTAAAATTTTGTACTAACATCATCTCTATATAACCCTATGTCTTGTGTGTTTATGTCATGATGTGCAGTAAGATTGTATAGTGCTAATAATCCAAAGATAGGAAGACTCTGCAGAGTCTAATGCACCCATTGTAATGTTAAATTGGTTAACAGAGTTATTTTTTATCCATTGTTCTTGATTATGGATAAGAAAGATGTTTTGGTGGCCATTATTATATTATATTCATCCTTGGTTAAGTCCGAATAATACGTGGCGAATTCCAGTGCCAAAGTGTAATAGTCAACTATGTCAAATTGAATTAAAGAACAGTTGTTTTTTTTTCCTTTATGTTGTTAAACCAGTTTATGACATCAGTTGTGTTTGTCCACTAGAGTAATACAAGGTTCCGTTTGATTTGTTTATTAATCCGTTCTAGGATTGTTTTGCTGATTTTACCAATTTCAGGTCAAGTTGGATTGACAATTCTCGTAGGCAAATTTATCGGAAAATCTGGTTTGTGGTCTGTTAATGTTTTGTAGGCTTCTTTGGTGCAGGGTTTACTAACCATTTCACTGATTTGGAGTTTTTTCGTGATAGTTTTACTAGTAGTGTTTATCATGTCCACTAAATTTAATGGGTTATTGTTTCTTTTTTTTTATAATTTTCTGTTAAATGTTTTTGATTAAAGTTGTGTAATCGACTGTAGAAATTTTGTAAAAATTAGCAGTTTTGTCTGACTTGACTAAGAGTTTGTCTGATGTTTTCATGTTTGAAATAACATGGTCTAGGGTGTTTTGGAATTTATTTTTTCTTTTGTGGAAGGAGATGTTTTTGATTATTTGGAATAAATTGTTTTCAAAGCCAGATAATTTTTCAATTGCGAGTACATTTTTTTTGCTTTTAAATCCATAAAGTTCAGGGTTGTTACCCACACACACAAATAAATACACAACAGTCTCTATTACAATAATAGAGAAGATAAACAAGTAGTAGTACGATTAGTAATTCAGTTCCTTAAGAGGAATGTAAATTCATAATATTGGTCCTCTGTAATTTGGATCTTCCAAGTGAGTCGTTTATGTTGGCTATCAGGTTAGCAGTTTGAAATTTTTTATAATAGATAATTTAATTTTCTTGTTCTGGTCATTTGGGGAAGTGTGTTATATTTGATGGGTGCACATGTTTAAACAGATATCACTTATTTTAAACAATGAAATTAATGTATATATATATATATATATATATATATATATATATATATATATATATAAAAATCACAATAATAATATTTAAAAAAACTTAAAATTAATAAAACCTGATAACGAAAAATAACAATTTAGACAAGAAAAAATGTAATTGTAGAAACCCTATAGATTGCCCGTTAGAAAACAGGTGCCTAACAGAATCAATCATCTATCAATGGAAAGGAAAACCCAAATAATATAAAAATTTATATAGGAAGTACTAAGAATACTCTAAACCGATGAATTTACCAGCACATCTCTTCATTTAATAATAACAAATACAAAAATAGAACATCCCTATCAAAATATCATTGGTATCCAAAAGAAAAAAAAAAAAAAGAAAAAAAAAGACACCCACAATAAAGTGGAAAATTCTAAAAGAAGCTAAAACATGTAAGTCCTTAAATGAACCATGTTCATTATGTTTATATGAAAAACTATATATTATTAAATCACTTAAGAATAAAAACCTATTTAAAAAATGCAATGAGATAAATGTCATATGTAGATATTGCAAAATGTTCACATTAGAATATGGATAAAAAAAAATGTAAATGAAATAATGTGCATACTTATTATTGGTTAATAAGTGCTTAAGGAAAATAATTACTAACAAACTATCAAAATAAAGTAAACTGAAACACAAAATTATTTATCTAAAAAATTTTTCTTTTTATAAAAAAAACTTTACAATAAATAAATAGATATTAGTAAGATAGGATAAGGATAGCAGGAAGTAAATCAGAAAAAAGAAAGAACAAAAATGTTAATTATAAATCAAAGGTTTCGAGAAGATTACAACTAGAAAAGCACTGATAAGAATAAATCCCTCTCTTTCTTCACCCCTCTCCTGTTTGCTAGAAGCGGAGACCAAAAATGATAAAGTGAAAAGGACAGCCTTGGTACTAAATGGACACATCACATCAAAGACAATAAAACTAAGTGAGAAAATATAAAAGAAGAAAAAGTAAAATGATAAGATTAGGTTAAAAGCAGGTTGACATCTTGACCGTTAAGGAGTGAAAAGAAGAAAGGAGAAAAGTAAAATAAGGGAAGGGAAAAAGGAGGAAAAAAGATAAAAAGTTAGTATGTATTCTTTAGGGCCAAATTCCAAAATGAATCTTCACTCTGATTAGTTAAAAGAAACACACATGTAAATTTTATATCTTCCCACATACATGCACAGCAAACCGAGGGTTTTTGTATTTAAATGTAAACCAACATCAAACATTGCCTGATGAAGAGAATTTATCTCGAAACATAGAAATTTCATTGTCGCAATGCACAATTAATTCATAAGTATGTAATTATATTAAGCTCTATAATATTTATTATATTGAGCACTGTTCATAAAATAAATGCCAGAGTACTCAAAATAGTAAAACCTTGAGTCCTCCTCACCTGGAATTATATAAGGAAATGAGAGAACAGGTAGATTAAAACCCACTGTTGAAGCAGTTACTTTTATAAAGAATGCTCGATACAAAATAGAGCTTAACATTGTAATTTTGTTATTACAATGGTTTATAAAAAGTATTATATCACTACGCAAAAATTTTCATGTTTTAGAACAATAGTGTTCTTCTTCAGGTGATATTTTAAAATAAATAGTGGAAATAATTTATTTAGAAAATATAAAATGAATTCATGGTTATTTAGAAAATGAAGGGTGGTAGTTGGAGAATATGCTTGTAGGTGTGTCAATATTGTTCAATCAAAAATGAGAATTAGGTTAACTATTGATTTGGAGATTTGGGTCACAAAAGAAAGCAAAATAGCCTGGTGTATTATATATATATATATATATATATATATTTTCAATAAAATATAAATCATAATACTACAGATAAAATATGAATTAATAGAAAAATAAATGTTATACATAGGAGGAAAAAGACTTACTTGAGTGCTGTGTGAGAATCCTGTTTCAGTTCATTGAAGAAAGCTATTTTGAATTGATGCCTGACAAACAGCAACTGAAAAAAAAATAAAATCATTTTTTTATTCCAAAATATTGGACTAATTACTCTATAATTACAATGTGTTCTGCTATAATAAAATTATTAAGTCTTGTGCCTTTTCTTCCTTGAAATTCCTTGAAACTGTAGGGAATTCATACTACAATTAAAATTATGACCAGTCATATACAAGTAAATAAATTTAAAATCAATGGAATAATAAAGAAACGGAAATTCTCATAATTAGCAAGTTTATTATTTACACTGTTTATATTTGGAGCATTATCTTCATCTTTGTTGTTGTTACATTTAGGCTGTTGTGTTCTCTAGCCTTCTTCAGGTATCTATTGATCTGCGAATTCCTTATTTAATCTGCAGGGATAGACTGCTGTTGTTTCACTGACTATATCTAGAGATATTATCTAGTTCTTATTTATAGTACTAAATGAGTTTTATCTTGCCCATTTCCACTAAGTCCAAATATACACTACTTTATAACCAATTAGATCATTGTACCATAGGGCAGTTTTCTGCCTGTTGATTAATGTTGCAACTGCTGCTGGTTATATTTTGATTGCTGCTGTTGTTGAAGACTAACTGTTATTTGTCTTTTTTCATTAGCAACTCCTTTTTTGTATTTATAACAAGAACAAAGATGAGAACAATATAAAATAGTACAAATAATAACTCATCCAGACAGAAATTCAGTCAGTCAGTTAAGTGCCATACGTGAAATACGTTTGGGCGATCATGTCTCGAAAGAGACATGACTGACTGGGCAGAAGACTATCCCACAGTAGATTGCCATTGCTTTCTGTGGTAGACTGGTTGCCAGCCAAGGCTATAGAACCCAATCTGTCCTGCTATTTAACCCATAACTGGAAGGAAGAGACGGATTAATACCTTTCCCAAGGGTATTTGTGCATAAGTGAATGCAATGAATTCAACTAAAATTCGAACTCGGCTCTCCGATTTCTTGTTCCGAGCTGATATCCACTGGACCACCACGATAGAAATTACCAAGTTTATATTAAATAATTTTATTATATCAAGTTTCATTATCAAAATAGAGAAACATTTGTGAGAACAAAATATTTCTGTAAGTTGTTTTGGAATTAACTGCTTTAGTTAAGTGAGGCTTGGCAACAATAATTCATGAATATAATAGAACATGACAGCCTAAAAGAAAAACTAGAATTAATTCAGCAATAATCAATAAAAACTGTTACTAAATCTAAAATAATAGTTAATGATCATTTTTATAAAAAAGGTACAATTGGTGTACTTTTAAAATAAAAATGGGGGGGGGGGGGTTAATTATCTTGGATATGAAAAAGGAAAAATCTTGGATATAAAAAAGAAAAAATTTCCATCAAAGAGACTCACCTGATGTGTTGTTTTATTTAGAAAATCTTTGTGTGCTTTCACTTTTCTAGCTTCATTGTGATAATAATTCTGAGATAATTCATAAAATGCATTTTCCAATCTAAAAAAGATAAAAATCAAAAGTTCAATCTTTTTTGCACATTTCATTTATATGAATGAAGACAAATCATCTAAACTTATTTATAAATGGAACTGTGTGTATGTGTGTCCCTGTTACCTATAGACCCTGAAACAGCTGAACCAATTTTCTTGAAAATTTACACAGTTGTACTATAAGCGTCTGCGGGTGTTCTTAGCTAGGTTTTGTGTCAAGGTACCCCTGATAAATATCGAAAATCAATAATTGAAAAAAAATCGGTTATAGAAGGAGTGGTCCGATTTTAATCAAATTTCATACACTCATAGTCAAAGACATAAGAAACGATATTCAGAAGTTTCAAGGTTGCAGTTCTTACAATAGTGCAGAAAATCAATAATATATATATATATATATATATATATATAAGGCAAGGTGTTTGTGCGTGTGTCTGTTTATCTGCCTGTATGTCCTTTATACAAATCCACAATTTTTATCTGATTCTAACCAAACTTCACACAAATATCCTTTAGGCTGAGTCTGAGCTCCAGGACCAGGGATTAGTTTTAAAGCTTTCATTACACCCGAGCAACACTGGGCTATACACAGACACACACAAATATCTTGCTTTTTACATACATATATATATATATATATATATATATAATAGATTTTCTGCACTATTGTAAGAACTGCAACCTTGAAACTTCTAAATATCGTTTCTTATGTCTTTGTCTATGAGTGTATCAAATTTGATTAAAATCAGACCACTCCTTCTATAACCCGATTTTTTTCGATTATCGATTTTTATCGGGGTACCTCGACACAAACCTAGCTAAAAACACTTGCAGACGCTTATCGTACAACTGTGTAAATTTTCAAGAAAATCAGTTCAGCCGTTTCGGAGTCTATAAGTAACGGACACACACAAACAAAGTTTCATTTGTAAATAAGTTTAGATATATATCAATCTAGTTTATTTTTCGCATAGTTAAAAATTTATAAACACCACTTTGTATACATTTGATATATGTTTTCTAAACAATACTTTATATATTTCTATATATCAAAACAATGTTAAACAACTGAATGACTAAATGGAAAACTTCTGTGTAATGCATTTTATCTACTAAATCAGATATTTAAGAACAAAAATGATCAAAACCAAAACAAAAGTGTAGGGAAAATAAATGAGACCAGAAAATTTAAAATTCAGCGTTTCCACATCTTCAATATATTCAATCTTGTAGTGCCATATCGTGCATGGATGGGCGTCCCTGCATGAACGTTCGGTGGGCAACCCTGAGGCCACATTATGTTGTAGGCAGCGCCAGTCTCCATCCTTCACAAGTTGCAAATGATTGACCGACTGATTCTATTCTAAGACCTCTCCTTAACTGAATCACTATGGAAAAAGGCAAACATAATAGCAAAACTAAACCAGCTCATTTGAAAACGCCCAAACCTGTCTGCATCTCTTTCACTAACATACACGGCATCCGCACCAACTTCCCCAGCGTAGATTCTTTCCTCCATAATAACTCACCTGATATATTAGCTCTATGTGAAACTAATCTTAACCCTTTTATCCCCTCATCTGAGTTCTATGTTCCTGGCTACCTTCCCCTCTTCAGGAAGGACTCCAATGTTCATATGCATGGGCTTGGTGTCTATGTCAGCGAACACCTTCCCTTAGCTAGGGTGTCATCTTTTGAATCCCCAGATCATTCTTTCATGTGCTTCCGCCTCTCACTTCTCAGCTCGATTAGCTATCTCTTCTTTCTCTACCGCTCTCCTTCCTCCCCTGACTGTTCGTTACTTGACATCATTTCTGACAATATTGACAAAGCCATTTCTTCCCATCCCTCTGTCCATGTATTCGTGTTTGGTGACTTTAATGCCCACCACACCAAGTGGCTGAAGAACGCTGTCACTAACCCTGCTGGTGTCCACACCATGAACTTTTCAATCACTCAATCATTTACGCAAGTAGTGGACTTCCCCACGCGTTTCTCTGACAACCCTAACGGAAGGGACTCACTTCTAGACCTCTGCTTCACTTCCATCCCAGACTCTTGCACTACCAGACAACTCTGCCCACTCAAAAACTGACCACACTGTAGTGTCCGTCAATATTTCACTCCACTCCCGCCCAACCCATGAAACCCAGACAAGTAGAATATCCTACTGCTATCAAAGAGCAGACTGGGATTCGTTCCGAGACTTCCTCTGTGACATCCCTTGGAACAATGTCTTTAGTCTTCCCATCGAAGAATGTGCATCCGAAGTCTCCTCCTGGGTTAAGGCTGGCATCGATGCCTTCATCCCTGCTAGGAAATTCCAGCTTAAATCTCATTCGTCTCCATGATTTTCACCCGCATGCTCAGCTGCCATTGCCCACTGGAATCATTTCTTCCGACTCTATCATAACTACGCGTCGGACCAAAACAGGCGCCTTTTCACTTCAGCTCGTAATAAGTGTAAAAGGATACTTAACGAAGCTAAGATGTTGTTTACTGCCAGAATGAAGCAATGCATAGCATGCTCTAAATTCGGCTCTAAAGACTACTGGCGACTCTGTAAAAGAGTACTTAACAAGAGCAAGTCCACAATACCCTCGCTAATCAACAAATTTGAGGTCCTCACCTCCCCAGCAGATAAGGCTGAATGCTTTGCCCGTAGATTCTCGAACAATTCAAGTCTGGACTCATCTGGAGTTTTTACACCTGACTTCTCACCTAGAACCGAGGCACAACTGAATGATGTCCACATTACACCTTCGCTTGTCTCTAAGATAATCTTAAAACTTGACCCTCACAAAGTGAGCAGTGGTGATGGAATCCAACCATAGTCTTAAAGAAATGTGCCCCTGAACTCTCATCTGTCCTTTCTAAGCTCTACAACCTCTGCCTATCTGCTTCCTGCTTTCCTGCGTGTTGGAAATCTTCCTCTGTAGTTCCTATATTTAAAAACACTGGAGAACCCTCTGACCCTGCAAATTACCGCCCTATCAGCCTTCTACCGATCTTTGGCAAAGTGTTCGAAGCCATTATCAACGCCAAGGTGGTTCAGCATCTCACAGCACACAGGCTCCTCTCGGACAAGCAATATGGTTTCCGCTTCACCAGGTCTACTGCTGATATGCTAACGACCATCACTGAGTACATATACCAGGCACTCGACAGGAATGGCAAAGCCCAAACCGTTGCATTGGATATATCTAAGGCATTCGACAGAGTTTGGCATGCTGGCCTTCTATGTAAACTGAGGAGCTATGGTATAACTGGACATTTGTTTGAACTAATCCAGTCATTCCTCTCTAACCGCACAATGAAGGTGGTATTAAACGGACATGCCTCTCAGAACTACCATACAAACGCAGGTGTCCCCCAAGGCTCCATCTTAGGTCCTACACTCTTCCTGATATACATTAATGATCTCCCTGATTCCATATGAGCCCAAATAGGTTTGTACGCCGATGACACCACAGTTTACTCTCGCCTCCTACAAAAATCTGGTGTAGGCGTCAAAGCTAACCTCGCAGCCGAGATTGAAAAAGACCTCCAATCCATATTGGACTGGGGTAAGAAATGGCTAGTAAATTTTAATGCTTCTAAAACGAAGCTACTCTCAATTAACCATCATCGACAATCTCACCTACCTCCCATTAGCATGGACCAGGCTTGCCTCCCAGAGAATAAAACACTACGCCTCCTTGGTCTCACACTTTCAGCGGACCTCAAATGGAATGACTATATCGAATCCATTGCTAAATCTGCTGCTATGAAAGTCGGTTCTCTGTGTAGGGCCTGGAAGTTTTTTCCGTCTAAATCTATCCTGCACATTTATAAATCTACCATCTGCCCACGCATTGAATACTGCTGCCATATCTGGTTGGGTGCCCCTGCTGTTCTCCTCGGGCTTCTCGATAAGGTTCAGAGGAGGGTCCGTAATGTGACAGATACCGACTTGGCAGACTGCCTGCAGTCTCTCTCCCACCGGCACGACGTGGCTTCCCTGTGTCTCTTCTATAAATACTTTCACGGCTTCTGCTCCAATGAACTTAGATCACTAGTGCCCCCTAAATACGAATTTGAATGAGATACTAGATTAGCAACTAGATCCCACCCTTTTACAGTGAAACCGATAAAATGCAGCCATAATTTCTACTCCAACAGTTTCTTTCCTCGCACTTCCCGACTGTGGAATTCTCTTCCACACGATTGCTTCCCCGACGGCTACAATCTCCAGGAGTTTAAATGTAAGGTCAATAGACACCTCCTAAAACACTAACCTGCTCCCATTCTATCAAGCACTCTTCCCATCTGCCCAACCCTCTTCCTTGCTATCCTTACTCATCTGTCACCTTCCTCCTGACATTCCCTATGTCTAACCACTCCTTCTCTTTACCTTCCCTTATGTATCCCCATGTGCAATATTGGCAGTGGAATGCCTTGCTTGGGGTGAGATGATTAAAAAAAAAAAAAAAAAGAAATTTCTTCTAAATACATAATTATAACTGATACTTACCTTTTATATTTCCTTACTCCTCCTACATCTACATAATTTCATTAATAAAACATTACTTTAGTTCAATGAAGTCATTTTAGAGGACAAGAAACATTACATTTATATCTACTTCTCCTACATATATGTAATTCTATCAATGAAAACATTACTTTAGTTCAATGAAGTCATTTTAGAGGACAAGAAACATTACATTTATATCTACTTCTCCTACATATATGTAATTCTATCAATGAAAACATTACTCTAGTCTGATGAAGTCCTTCTAGAAGACCATATGCAGTAGATAAATTTTTTCCTAAAATTGTTCTTGATATATAAAAATTTATCTGTAATAAGTGATTTCAACAATTATTTCTAGTTTAACATGCCAATTAAAATATTACGAACACAATGATTATATACAAACAAAAAGAAAAAGACTAAAATGTTTGTATCTAAATTATTAATTTCTCAATTAGTATTGGTTTCTACTTCATTTCAGTTACAATTTGTTATTCTCACAAACTCATTATATAGATTTTGGTAAGCAAATCACAAAGAAAAAATTTCTGGAGAAATTGCTTCAATTTTCTTCAATAAACCAGTCTCAATGCAACAACTGATTGCAATCACTCACGTACTAACTATACAGTCTTATTCTTTATTTTCTCAACTGCCTGATACATTATCTATTTTATTTATATGTACTAATAGTAATATTTATTTTAATTTCTTGAATCATTGTCAGTTGTTATTTTTTAACTGATGTTTCTTTCATTCTAAATTTAGTTGTTACAGTGTAACCTTGATATAAGAGAGTTGCCGGGACCGTATACAAATTCTCTTATATCAGGGTTTCTCTTATATCATAGGTTTGGTCTATTTTATATACATTACCACAGGCTCTAATTTGGGACCAGATAAAATCTCTCTCATATCCGGGTTATACTGTATAGTAATTCTCTGTCTAAAACAATTTAGATAACAATTTATTTTTCAGGTCACTATGACATTATTAGAAAATACTATTTTGAAAAGTTTTGATTTTACCAGTTTTTAGGAAATGTATATGTAAATACTTGAGGAAAAAAATGAATTTTGGTATTCAGTTGTAAATATAGAAAACTCTAGAAATCTATTTTGTGCTGTTAGTACTGCACATTCACAAAGAATCAT